>WHVD01000052.1:0-574038 GCA_015178975.1 Hysterangium stoloniferum
TGTCAGGTTGCTTTATGAATTTGGCGCACCTGATCACACCGCACAGGTGTATGCTGGGGCATCCAACCCATTGCTTCGACCTGCAAGCGCTGATCCTGAGATTCATGGACCAGACGGGCTAAGCGGTGTGGAAGTCCTGCCAAGCTATAGCCACCCGAAGGTGAATGCTCGGATAAAAGAGAACGGTAATATGCCAGCGAAAGAGGCAATGGCTGCTGCTCTGCGTCAGACATGGAATGATGGGCAGGGTGACGTTAGTACCCACGGGCCCTCAAAAAATCTTGCTGTCTTCCTCAGTGTATATCCGGACTTGAGACCCGCCATTGAGGAAATTGTTTGTATGGCAGGTGCTGTAGGCATTGGCAACAGAAGTAAAGACGTTTTGAATATCTCAGCGTAAACGTTCGCTGAGAGATTCAAACTATACTAACCGGATATAATAGTATATTTGAGAGGAGATTGAACATTTATGACCCTTATTGCGTTTCTCGAGACATTCTGTCTCACCTTTTTGAAACAAGCGCTTACTTCTACGATACTCGCTATACCTAATGAGAAGTCCTGTCGCAGGTATGCGTGATTTGTAGTGTCGATCATGCTTTGTATAGGCTGACTGGACAATTATCAAGAATATAATATTCTTTGTGGTCGTAAGCCTTTTGATTAATGTATTGCACTATGACTGATATGAATAAATACCTGAAGAATCTCAGATTGTGTTGGATTTTCCGGTCGGAAAAGTTATGATACCAATCGACGTTACTCGCAAGGTTATTTTTTGGAAGGCTACACATGTTCGGCTGCCATCTTCCAATCAGAATATTGTGGACTATAATGCACTTCCAAAACCTGCGGCCCCCCTTAGGCACACACTATATACGCTGATTAGGTTCTTTGCAGAAAACTTTAAATCAACATTTGGGTTCCATGAGGGACCCCCCTTCATGATGCTCTAACTGTAGCCTACATCTCTCACCCCGAGCGCTTCCAAAACAAACGGTACAGAGTTGATGTTGAACTTACAGGGAAGGATTCAGTGGGGCCTACCGTCGTCGATGTGTGGAATTCTAAAAGTTGTGATGATCCATGGGGCCATCATGGAAAGAATTGCATGGTCACTGACAGTGCGTCATCATGTGTATGAAGCACTTCAAGGAATAAAGAGAACACTTCCCACTTAAAAATCATTCTTCCCCCTTCCATAATGGATGTAACATCACTCGACCATTTGGGAATCGAGCAGGTCAGATCCTCAAGGGTTCCTGGTCACGTGAATAAGTCCCACACCGATAAGATGGCTTCATCCCTCATGATGCCTGATCTGGAAATTTATCACTTGGTAGGTCTCATGGTTCTGCAAATTCTTACTTGAGAATATGATTAGATGTGATAGGATAAGTCCATTGAATACCAGCCAATAGTTCGTTTATCTTTTCTTTTGAGTAACAGCACCAAGGTGGCTTGAAACTTGAGCATGCGAAATACGATTTTAGACTCAATATTTCATAAATCGACAACGGACATAAACTTGAAGTAATTATTCCAGCCTATAGTCATGACCTATATTATAATAGAGCCACATTTGCTGTCCTCGGTTGGCTTCTGATCAAAGATTGAGAGACAGATCTATGCGAGGTGTGACCATTCTTGTGCCTGACATCTCTCCTTAAATTGTGGCAATAGGATGACTCTAGCAAGTGGGACAAATGCAGCTTTTGAACGGAAACAAGGTAGTCGCACTTGCTCGTGTGATATATCGATCACTAAGCCTCACAATACGACTCTATCCTTGAACATATAGCCATCCCCGATGCTGTCAAGTACATTTCTGTAATGCCTCGTTTAATCTAAGTGTCCAAATTCTATGCAGACCAGAATGGCCCTTGCTATGAGATATATTCAAATTCAAGGTCCATAATGTCAGTCTATTCTATTTCTTTCCGACAGTCTTCATCCGCTCATGCTGAATTTATGGTAGAACATTCGCCAATATCTATCTGGACAATCAGGAGATGCAAGTGATATGGAAGTGGACAAAATGCCCGAGTTAAATCATCGATTATCTCCCATACCCTTCCCTTCTTCCTCTCTGTTAGCACTAGGCTCCTCGCGTTTTAATTCAGGACTCCATGGTCATGTAATTCCATCGTTTCAGAAGCGTTAGCCAAATAAAAATGCCTCAACGCGGGATTTCAACAATTTTATAGATGTAAAAGAAGCCTATGGGTTTTTAAATTGAGATTTTCAAACAACTAGACGATTTTTAAGAGTATGTTTATGATTTTAATTATCTTATGGGTGGTGTTGATGGACCTGAAATAGCGGTCTGCCCTTCACCATTCAACGGCTTTGTGAGTTGTGCGTGCTGCCACGAAAACACTATAAGACAGTGGGGAAATACCTTTGTGCACTGGAGCGGACCATTCTGGTGACATCTACGAAAGATATGTACCCCTCTCAAGATCTGAGCAGCAAGTCTGTGGTGCCTGCTGGATATACTGACAATGTATGCTTACGACTAGCCATGACGCCAGTGTTCAGTCCTATAGCATTTTTACATGTAGATGCAAGGCCTTGACCGCCCATCGCCATTCAAGCTCACAGCAACCAAACGCCCAGAAAAAAATGTAGAAATCACTGAACAGCAGGGAAGGGTCTGGGTCTTGTTGACGAGCTGGACGATCCCAAACCAGGTCATCTCGGCGACCATCCTACCACTCTAACAGCAACAACGAGATCAACTCTGGAGAAGATATTTGTTAAATCAAGCGGTACGGAATATGATGAGATGTCGCGGGAGACGGCGGAAAGTGAAAATTCAAAGCAGGCGGAGGATGCTGAAGTAGAGGGGATGGTCTTGGACAACAACAGCACAGCAGAAGATGAAGACAAATAAAATAGGGTATTATGAGAAACCAATGACAGTCCCACTAATGCTAGCTATTAATTTAAATTTTGTGATATAGCCTAGAATATTATTACATAATGTCCATGTTTAGACATGCTAATAGTTTAGTCAGACCTGCTCATTGAAAAGGTTTTGTTGCTGATAATTATAATGCAATATCTGCTACATTAACTGGCCAAATCACATGATTTATTGATTGTATTTAACATGGTCATGTGACTTGTTGATTGATAGTCAACTTTGATATTCCTACCTCTCTACATTACCAGCAATCCATCACTTCTGATTAGCAACAATACATTATCTCCCAGCTTGAAGCTGGCCATTCCATTCCATCTATTGGCTCAATTGCTGGTATTAGTATGGAGGATAGTCACAATTCATTGAATATACAAACTATTATGGAAAAGTTCTCATATTCTTAAGTGAGACTATTTCCTTTGGCTATGACTATATGTTTTAGGGGTTTATTATTTCATTACCCCAAAATTTCATTTTTAAAACTTGTATACTCTTTTAAAATATGCACAAATATTATGGTTATATAGGATTATCTGGGTTGTTAACTAATCTTTGGGGTAAAATGCATTCTCTAGTATCTCTGTGACTTTTTAAATATGCACAAATATCATCGTTAAACAAGATTATCTGGGTTATGACTTAATCTTTGGGATGAGATGTATTCTCTAGTATCTCTGTGACTTTTAAAAATATCCACAAACATCATGGTTAAACAAAATTATTTGGGTTATGTCTTAATCTTTGGGATAAGATGCATTCTCTTGTATACATGTGAACTGTCAAATATAGTTCATACAATTTAAATTTATTTGGTTTAGAAAGTTAACCAGAACTATCTGGCCAACCAATCCATGTTGTGGAATTTATTCCCAAAAGGATAATCTATATATGTTTGTTTGACTAACTTTTGTCAGATACAAGATACATATCAATATTTCCTTATTCTCCAAAGTATCACCTGATGGACTGAAATTGATTAAATATTAATTCTACAACAAATAATATAAATATATATACTTTAGAGGACAAATAACTTTTAAAGTTTTGGTGTTATCCTCCTATTAGTACTACTGTATGTCCAGACTTCACTCTAAATATCTACCTTCCTACCCTCTCAAAATCAACTGGAGGTCATCACAAGAAGCTCTCTGCTACCAACTTCCATTTTGCAGGCCACCTGATCTATTAAGGGTTAGGGTTAGGGTCACAATTTACCATATGTATATCACAACCACTTCCCCCCTGCATTTAGTATCTAAATTTGTATGTTAAGCAACCAGAGGACCAGATACAGTTCTCCCAATCAATATCTTCCTGGAGTCCTTCTGCCTTGTTAGGTCGTTATATAGAGTCATATTAAGACTTAAGAAGCTCTGCCCTAGCTTCTTGAGTTTTTACTTTATTGAACTACACATTTAAAAGCCTCCATATAGTGGCGATTGACAGATTTTACATATGTGAGGTTTAGAGAATCATCTGCCCCAAGACCCAGGGAATGGGGGCATGACCTATTTATTTGCAAGCCTCAGAGATATTGGTATACATGATTACATTATATTCATGGTTATTAGAAGCCTTGTCTGGATTTTTAAATATGATTTGACTGTATAAGCACATCCCAGTGTTTCCAACACTCTGACTGGGTGTCCTCATCGAGGCCATCTAAAGAGTTGTGATTGGTGAGTCAGTCGGAAGGGCTTAACGATGATGGGTAAAGCACCTAGATCAATGATACAAGAATAGCGTCTATGCAGAAATTCAAAGTTGTAGGCTGTCTTTAGAGTCCAAGATGTTCCCCCACAGATGCGTTTGATGTTCACGTTTTGTCCAGGAGTCTCGTATTATCGCATGAAGTCTTTGACTTGTGATGAGACGAACTAACCATGAAAGTGCGCTACGATGTAAAAGACACATGGCTATGACGGCGCCTTACGTGACTAATACAAATTCGGTTAGGCGTTCGGATTCATAATGGAGACGGCGGATTGAGACGGAGACTGGCAATGAGGTGAGTGATGAAATTAAGGAGAAAGATGGGGAGAAGAATGAATATTCTCGCATAGATATTGTATAGGAATACAATTCGAATCGGAATAAATTGATGTACACAACATTCTGTCGTCCGTTAGATGTGTGAATGTGTTACTTGTCTCGACTGAGAGGAAGGTTGGGTAATTGTCACGGGATCGATTAAAGTGAGGAGATGGCGGGAAAACGGCCATGTCCAAGGGCCCGTCACAACTTGGCTAACACCCGGCATTGCGGCCTGAGAACCGTGGCTATGGCCTTGGACCAACGGATTAAAGAGCCTGAGACTGACGAGCGAGAGACATTTCAAACGCCGTACACCAATACACAGATCCTAGGATATCATAAGTTGAAGGTTAGCACCCACCCAACAACCACCCAACAACCACGTACTACTGTTCCTCGCCGCAGGTCGATCGTCGTCGTCGTCGTCGTCGTCGTCCATATATCCCTCCCCCTCTGACTCTGACTGATTCCCGGAACAGAATCAGTAGAAGCCCTCCTCATCCCCTCTCTCGCCTCTCTCCACGGGGCAGTGCCTATCCTCCTTACCCTCGAAACTGCCAACCCTGGTCCACCACCGCCGAATACCCTCCCGCTGGATCTGCGCTGCGAGGGAAATAAATCTACTATACCAGACGCGGATGCGTCAGCGCCTGCTTGTAAATCACTGACGATACCAGTCGTAAGGAAGAGTGGCTCGAATCGTCAATATGATTAACATATATCGTCCGCATACCTATAGTTGTAGAAATTTGTCTCGTCAGGGGAGGACAGGGATGTTTTCGGATTTGATATAGATGGGGGTAGCGCTAGATTGATGATCGCAGTTACTCGGACTATCTGATTTGTTGCAAAGACCAAAGTTGGCCAAGATGTCATCACAAGAATCAGGGAAAGGAGCTGGGTGCTTGAGCTTGAAGAAAATCAGTCCGTTGTCGTCGCTAGAAATGATTAGACAGAAAAGCATCGTGACAATTGGGTGGAAATACCGGCTGAAGCGAGATCACGTGTGACGCACAAACTCAGAACCTGGGGTTCTCCCGTCGGAAAGTGTTCTCGGCTGTCCGCCTGCCCATGTCCCAGACTCGGATAGTCTCGTCCTCACCACAGGCAATGTTAATCACTGCTTTGGGTGAAAAAGACCTCCCGAAACACAATAAAGCCTGTCACGGCATGTATCGACTTCTCATACTGCAACTTTGATACTCGAGAGCTTGATTTGAACAGCTTCAACGATGAGGTTAATGTTGGGAACCTGGGTGGAAGATGTTCAGTTGACACCACGATCATGGCCTTCCAGGACATGCAATCATTTGACAGTTTCTCAAAGGTGATTACAAGATTATATTCCTGGTTCGGTGGAGACAATGAGCTCCTTCGAGTGAAATTACTGATTCGGACCAACATAATTTGTCCAGTTTCCTGGATGAGGCATGTGAGACATGCGCCGAGACATACCCCCTACGGCTTCCCTTTATGTTTCCTTTTTGTTTTCATTTTTCTTTGTTCTTCGTTTGTTCCTTATAGTCCCAAGAAAACTTCCATTATGTGCTCTTAACCTCATCCTTTTGCTCATCTCCCATACGTACTTCTAATTTGACCTTTCGATATGTAGCTACATGCCTTTCTTCTCTGATCTCGCATATTTCTCATAACCTCTTGCTATTCCCCTAAGATTTAGAATTGGATCACAAAAATATTAATCATGCTTTACACCCCGGCTATTGGGGCCACTTCTGTTCTCCAAATGGACGATGTGATGTGATGGCGAGGGTGGATTACCGTTAGTGGAGTGAGAAGGAGGGAGAACCACGTGGCGTCCGAGTTCGTAGTCCTTGTCTCACTGTCATAGTTACTCATTCATCTCAACGAATTTTAACTCGACCTATGATCCGATGGGCGATTAGCTGGTTTAAAATCACACTCAGCCTCTACAAATGATCCTTTGAGCTTCTGGATCGAGGGTCTTTTCCGGTGAGTGTAATCAAATATTGTCAATAGATGATACGTCAATGAACACACTGGGAAAGCGAGACACATGTTTCTGGTACTCATCATGGTGTGGGAGACCGCAACTTCGCTTTCCAATACTCATCGTTTGGTGGTCAATATTCAATGTGAGCGACATGCGGAAGCCAAGGAGGTGCCACTGTGATGGGGGCCACAGGGATATGATGAAAAGCCCCTTTGAGATCAAGTTTGGCCAAGAGTGTGCCAGAACCGAATTCCCAAACAACTCAGAGGGCCGCTTCAAAGGATTCATCTAAACTGCAAACATCTCTGATGGTTCTGTTGGGATTTATTGGTATGTGTTGCAAGCCACTGAGGATGCTAACAGGCTTTCTGTGCTCATTTTTTAGGTAATCGTATATTATCAGATGGATATTCGATTTGTTTGATGGACAATCGGCTAGGTACCACTTTACAGTAGCTTAGTCATCGGTTGTGTTCTAGAAGGGGACTCTTTTGTCACTCCCTTCACCCACATGAAAACCCATCATATATTTTCAACAGGTTCTTCGTTTTTGGAGCTTTAATTAAACACTCAAAAATGACAGGAGCAACCACGAGGGATCACAAATAGACTTTTCGGCGTCTTCCGGTAATCACTGGTGAGATCGCCGGGAGAGGGCCGGACTTCGGCAATTGCTTAATGAATAAATGAGAAAGGTTTCATCATTGTCATGTACTTTATCGATATTATTTCAGAATTCCATCAGAGAAATTAATGGTTATATACTAGTGTTTCCTGATGTCAAGTACTCCCATGGATCAACGATGTGACCGGTATATAATCCGCCAGGACCTTGTGTGGACTGGAGGGGGACGCCCTGAATGGATGAAGGTGAGGGAGTGAGGGAGTGGCGGAATCGGGATACAAAGTGGTGTGTGGCGGAGTGGAGAATTGGGATTGGGAGTGACCCTGGGACCCAGACCGAGACCCAGAACGTATATGCCCACGGCGCTGTTCGCCTTCCTGCTTCGGCTGCCAATCCCTCATGATCACCTTTAATAGCCGAATAAGGCGACTGGGGAGTTTGAGTGCGGATCGTATTGTTATAATGAAAGTCCAGGATCACCTTCACCCGCATGAAAGCCCATCGTGTGCTTGCAACAGGTTCTTGGCTTTAATTAGCGCTTTAGTTATACCCTTCTTGGGCACACGCAATAGCATTATTAACATTTAGCTGTTTGTATGTATATATAGATTACCACGAACTTGAAATGACGTGCTACGAATATTCTACGTCAAGCTCGGCAGGAGAAGTCTGGTTGACCTTCTCTGGACTAAGTGTATCCCTCATAGAGAACGTCATACGAAATACACTTATCCATAAATGATAGTATCCGACGTATATCGCTTTCTGATCTCAATCCTGCGCTTAGATAACGACTATGAGTGACCAAACGAAGGGTCTACGGCTTTTCAGGGGCTCATGGAATCCTTTGTGTCCCGAAACATTGTGGCCGCGATTAATCATATAATGCTCAAATTAAGAGAGTACTTTTTTGTTTGTTGAATATGAAAGTATATTTTACCGTCATCCGCCAGAATATTAGGACTGTCCGAACCTAGGTACTATATAGACTTGCTCAAGTATCGAATCATCCTTATAAATTGGAGAATAGGGCACAGAAATATCACATTGGTAATTCGATCATAAATATAGTCATAAAGACGTACAATAAACTTCAATAGCGACAGGGAAAGCTTTGAGTTAAGAACTGACCCCGACCTGGGTCCTCTAAAGAGTATGCCTTGATAGTAGTTTTGCACACAATATCAATATGGTGTAGAAGTATTCGATCTCTGGTCTGACGGTGAGATGAAAGGTCGTCATTTATGAAAATGCGTGAGAAATCAGTGCTCGACCGGCTAACTGCATATTGTCCCAATCTTGCTTGAAATTTCCAACTCCGCTGAGTGTCGCAGATTGCCGGGTCCTTGACCATGTATGATTCTAGCCCAATCCTTGATGTCTACGTAACACAATTATTTAATATAAACTTAATTTGATATCTGAACTCACTTGAGATGACTGTGAGATCATTGCGGGTTCCCAAGGACCACTCTTAGCAAGCCGTACTTTACGAATTGGATGATCGTATCCGATCTTCGGAGGCAAGTGATATGATCGGGTTCGAGCGGTTATGGCTATTATTTCCTCTGTTCACAAAGTGCTCACGTTGTACACATCTCATCCAAACGATTTATTGTTGTGTCTCTTCAGGGTATGTCTTCTTGTCTTTCGTGGATGTCGAGGGATCCTTAAAGCTTAATCATAGACTTTGAAAATCAGTGTTCATCTTCAAGCACCCACCATCTTACTCTCTTTCTGAGGATTACTGAGAAAGCCAGATATTGAATTAAGCACCATTAATATTTGATGGTAGGGTAAAACGGAACTGGATATAGTTGGAGCGGTGGAGTGGTGCTACATGCGTCCATCAAGCGGAGCCAGAGTTATGTGTGACGGTTCAGGTCAACACGACGATTGTACGCAACCCTAGGTCAACCTTACCGGAATTTTGGCAAGTATTGTACGTGCAAAAAACACGTTCCCATGGCAGAAACATTAATTTAAGGTGTTGTAGTGATGGAAAGGAGAAATCTTTCGGCGTGTTAGAACACGGTCAAACAGGAACACAATCTCGGTGATGTTCGTGTTAAATCAGTGATATGAGAATATCATGCTCAAATATTCATATAAACTGGGTGAAAGCAGGCGGATAGCGGCAACAATCGCTGGTATGGCTCATAACAGAGTTGGGTCAACGAGCAAAGCTCTGCTCACCCATTGTCTCGGAAAAACTGCGAAAGAGCGTGAACTCTAATATAAAATTGATATCAAACTGAAACCAAAGGGATTCATGCGAAAAATGTGGGAGAAACAAAATAAAACGAATTGCTGAGTAGGCTTATCGACGATGATGGGACGCCGGACTTGCAAGTATTTGAATCTCCGCCATTGCACACTAGATGGTGTTCTCCACGTCAATGGCACCGTCTGACCCCGAGTCCTCTAATGATACATCTAATTCTTCAACTGAAGAAGCGATTGAATCTTTCAATCTCCTCATCGACATCATGAGTCCGGCAGGATTTGCCAAACTTTTACAAGCACGGGTCAGACATCTCATAAAGGCATGGCCTCCGCAACCCTCATCTTCTATCAAGGAGCCCCCCTCCCTTCCTCCGACTAATTCAGATGCATATTTTCCTTCGTTTGAGTCCATTAGGGCCTTTGCAAACTTTTTCCGACCTCAAGACTCCCCGAGTCCATTGGACACTCCGAACGACGCTGCATCACTCAACGCATTACACGACCATCTCCTCCGATTGCAGACCGTCTTCTCGTTTCTTTCTGGACGTGAACTGCAAGCTCTTGTGCGTGATCGGCTGAACGAGGGAGGAAAAGAACGGCCGTTTGCCATTCAGGGGCTGATGGATGTCATGAGGAATACATCAAACGATGAATCTGCGCAAAAAACGGTGTCTTTTGGTCTTGAAGATGTTGTATTACAAGATAGGAAGGTATCGAGTGATGGGGAGCAATCGAAAGGTGCTTATGAGCTTATGGAACGAGTCGCACAACCCAGCACTCCTCTGCTGACGGCTTCGACTTCGAAACGCAAGGCCCCCCCCGATGAAGAAAGCCCCCCTTCTGTGGCACCTACGAAATCTGCGAGAAAGGGACTTTCGAAAAAGCGCCGACGTCTTGGGAAAAATGAATACCACTCTATGGAAGTTGACTCGCCGGTAATACTTCCTTTAACTAATTGCATTATCGATGTGTTTACTAAGAACCTTTATAATATTCCTCTTTTTCTTTATTCAAAATAGCCGATTGTCCAACTTGACACGGAAAAGTCTGACGTTACAACTACTGATTTGGATACTCCTTTAGCTGCAATTGCTACTGAAACTACCATGACAATGGAAATAGTGACAGTTGAAACTCCTCATAATGACCCCTCTCAAGTGTCCGGGCACTCGAACCGTTAGTTTTTCTTCTAATCCTGTCTCTATGCGAAGTCGACTGATTTTATTCATTTTCTCTTAAAAAAATGCATTTATAATCAAACGCTACTCCTACCTGTTTAGAGCAGCAGATTATCATTCCTCCGGTATCATATTCTGCACCAGCATCCCACCCTGACGGTAATTTAGCAGCCCCTGAGGGTCTCTCACCAGACAGTACAATCCTCTCGCCTGTTTCCTCAAAGGTTGCTCCAAAAAAACCAGACAGTGAGGAAGAGGATGAAGGGCTGGTTGTGACGTTAATTGTCGAGCCAACCACAAGTTCCACCGAGACGAAGGGATTCCCGGCAACCCCACCGCGGGAGGAATCGGACCCATCGTTAGGAAGTGAGCCCTCAACCAATAATTTGCCCCCTGATGCGTTTGGGAGCACATCAAATTCACCCTTGGTCGACAAACCTCCAAAGGCGCAGAAAAAGCCTTCGCGCAGAAAACCTTTTCAACCATCACCATCAATATCCTCCCCACCCGAGTCCCACGGCACGCGACAAGAAGTCAACCGCAGGCTTACGCGTTCAGCCGCCGGAGTTGCTCATTCGAAGTTCAAGAAATTAAAGCCCCCGGCTGCTGTTGGTAATGGTGATAAACGGCGTTCGAAACGAATTGCAAGGGCAACGCGGTCTTCTAAGCGAATTGTTACGCCGTGCCCACCGTGGCCTTCACCGCCACCCCCATCATTACCTCCATCACCTAAACCTGAACTTGAGCCTCAATTCTCTGTGGCCGAACCTTCCGTGAGTAAACATTCCAGAGATCAGCTTTCAACGGCCGAACCTTCGATTGCGGTGACTTCCATGACGGAGTCTTTGATTGTCCAACCTTCCATGGCAGAACCTTTGAGTGCGGAACTTTCAATTGAGGAACCTTCGAATGAAGAACCTTTTTCAACTGCAAAACCTTCCACAGCTGACCCTTCCGCCGCTGACTCTCCCGCCGCCGACTCTCCCGCCGCCGACTCTCCCGCCGCCGACTCTCCCGCCGCCGACTCTCCCGCCGCCGACTCTCCCGCCGCTGACTCCCCCGCCGCTGACCCTTCCGCCGCTGACCCTCCTGCTGCTGACCCTGACCCTTCGATCGCTAGACCCACGTCGATTGAACCTGGTAGAGTAGATCAGGAGCAGGACATCCCTCCTGATTTTCCTCCCAGTCCTGCGCTGTCGATTCACCCCGACATACCAGAGGCAGAACTTAGCCATCACTCGGGATCATCGAAGTTTTCTCCACCTCCTTCGCCACTTCATGATTTCGAGAATCGAGCGCCGTCCCCGCCTGGCCCAGTTTTACGTGCTGTCGACTGGTCGAACGGGGACCGTTCTGTTAACATCAGCTCAGATATTGACGAGGTTGACGAGGTTGATGATGATGTCCTAGACGATTTCCTCGAAAAAAACACTCATGGTCATTTGGATTGGAAACGTAATATTGATCATAGTTCATATGGCCCGGATGGGGGCGCGAATGGATCCGCCTCTGAGGGTACAGGTGAACAAAAGCTTTTTCTACGTCTTCCCGCCCCCAGACATGTCGAAGATCTTCCTGAAACGCACATTTCTTCCATACAAGACCCGCCCGTTCCGCCATTTTCATCATATAACATTTCTCTTCGATCCCAGAATGGTATGAACCATTACAATCACAATGTGAGTAATCATGGTGCACCACCACCTCATAGTCAGGGAGTGCCACGTGGCCCGCCAAATCGTTTCGATCGCAACCACCCCATGCGATACAATCCTCAAATGCATGGTAGTTCTGTTCCACCACCAATTCCCCCTCCTTCGGGCCCTCGCCCCTCGCCCTTTCCACGTGCCCGACAGTATCCCCACTCACATCAACCTGGTCCTCCTACATTTCCTCCTCCTGTGGCTCCTCCGCATGGATACCGATCTCTTCGTCTAGGGCAGCCTCCACAGGGCCCCCCCGGCCAGCGTCCCTCTAGACCTCTTGGGCCCGGTCCGCCAGAACAACATGGACAAGCCCACTATCCACCTCCTAACCCGTATCCACCTCCTTATCACCGCGGACCTTGGTTTGGTGCTATGTTTTATGTTCCAGTGAGCGGCCCCCATCAGTTCAGAACATCTCCCCATGGGCCCCCCTCTCATCACACACAACATCATCCGCATGTTCCTCCACTTGTGCACCATCCTGCCCCCCCTCCCCCTCCGGGCCCATTTGGTCATCCACAGCGTGCGGGGCCACCAGTCCCACCTGCTAACGCACAACCGCAGCAGAATCCGCCACATCACCCTCATCCCCACCCTCATCCCCACCACACCAATAGTGCACCTCTCCTTCATCCAGGTCTGAATATGCCATCCATCGGTCCTCCTGTCCACCCTGGGGCTAATCGTCGCGCCCAATCACCCATTGTAAAACCCCCTGAAGGTCCGAAAAGGATATTTTCAAAAAAACCGGTCGAAGAGGAGGTGGATGAAGTGGCTAGCCCCTCAATAGTAGAGGAGGATGATCCTAATGTACAGTACACGGACGATGTAGGTGTTAAGGAATCGCCGGTGGTGAAGAGACGTTGTTTCAATTGTCGATCCTCGGAAGCTCCCAGCTGACGAAAGTCGAAACTTAACGTTGGTAAGATTGTGAGTCTCTTATTTTTTTTGTCTTTTCTTTTAAAAGGACATCGCATTAATTTATTCATCCCCGTATCTCGCTAGTTATGCAACAATTGTGGTATTTATGAATCTACACATATGACCTCTCGCCCCCTCCAAACACGCCCCCGCCGTTCGATTGTAGAGATAATTGCAGGACGAAAGCGTAAGAAAACCAAAAGGGTTCCCCTAGGTTATCCGTCTCCCATCGGTGCCGGTGAAATATGATGGGAGGGAAGGAGATTCATAACAATGTGACAGTCTTAATTTTATGGTCTTAGTGCGGGAGTAGCGATATTTTGACTTTATGACAGTAAACGCCATTCGGTAGGTACATAGTCACACTTGTTGACTGTTGTATCATACGTACTCGATAATTAAGAGCAGAGAATGTACCTTTCAAGGAAGGTAAAACGTTCCTGGATCGCGGGAAATTACATAGAATACATCAGCTCGTGTCATAAATATGTCTGATTGCATCACACGCAACCAGAGATGAGTGTTCAGGTTATATCAATTTTTCTTTGACCCCGCCCAACAGTAGTACATAGTGATTCTGGTAAGTTTGACACTCGCGATGTAAGTGGAGTAAGCCTATTTGTAAAACGCTTGAATTCTTTAAAGGTCCGAATTCTGGGCAACTGCCAGTCTGAAGCTTCATATAGTTATTGATTGGTGACCGAGCAGATATTGTAACCGGGCAGGGAGACAAGGGAATTACTGTCCGCTATGTTCATTTAAACTATCGGGCTCGATATAATTTGTGCAGGCTGTCGACAACTCGTCGACGAGCCTGCACCATACTAGGTACGCCACCTTACTGTAACATCTGGAATCGGAACCCTCCGGCCTACTATTTAATAATATATGAATTCGAACCTTCCATTCCTGCAATATAATCGTGATCACCGATCTCAAGCTGCCAGTGCGGTTGACTGTCAAGTGCAGGAATGGCCAATCGGTTGCAAGACTAGTATCTGCTGCAGGCACAGAGAGACACTAGAATGAGCGATGGGGAATAAAACCACTACTGTATTCAAAATCCACATGTAGATAATATATACAAGTGGGAAACAATGGGAGGTGAGAACAATAGGACCAACTATTACCAAATCACGGTGTAGGGAGTTACACTCCCTTACAATGGTAGGTTATGGACCTTTTAATCTTTGTAATACAACAGCCTGCACCTTAGTACAAATGTATATTTAAGCAAGCTCAAGAGTAATTCAATAGAGTAATTCATTTTCAAATAGAATACTGGCCACGTCAGTAGTCGCTGGGTAGAATGCCTGTTCCGGGTTGCTACTTATGGTGCGGATAGTGCGGACAGACAAAGGAGCTCCACGCCTCGTGCCATTGCATGGAGAAACAGAGGGCATTAATTATACAGCCACACGAATTTACATCAGCCTTTCAATTCAACATGACTGAACATGGAGCGGACTAATTCCGTTAGTACGTGTTCTTTGTAATGGGAATGTTTCCCCTTTTAAGCTCCGCCATCGTGGAGTCAGCTCCCGCCGCCTTTTGTCTCTTGCCACCATCGTCTGAGTGGCCGGCCCTCAAGGATTGCTCAGGCTTTCCTTGATTAATTTTCTTTTTCCCGCCATCCCACCCTTTCCTGCTCCTTTATTGCCCTAAAACTCGTAGTTTAGATTGATTTTTCATGTATTTACTATTAGTTTGGCATACTGTTGGGGCTCACTCATGTCCCCATCAACATGTTTTGCGCAATGGAGCCTGTGGCCCCTGGATTCGCGTCCACCGGGGGGGTCCACTCACCCAAACATGGACAAAGAGAAAGACATTGAAAGTCCCTGTAGAATCAAATCTGAGCCACACCCTGAGTGGTGTTTTTAAGTTAACTTGAACCGCTTTTGGATGAACCCCAAGAAACTTGTGTCATACGACTTGAAATAAAAGCTTTTCTACTGATATGATGTACACTTGTGATCTGACAAGTATTTTGATGTCTGGTTCTGCTTATGGTTGAACAATGTGTGCCTACATCTTGCAATAACAAAAATATCCTGCACAGACATGTATATCCCGCTTTCTGAGACATGATTCAGTAGCCCTGTGTCTGATCGCCCTCAGCCCCATATCCTAAATATTGATAGGACTGAGAGTATTCCCGCCGAGGCTCGAAGTATTCATAAAACATAAAACATCCCCTATGACCTCAAAAGAATAGTCGATGATACACCTAGAGGTCTATTCTCGAACACAAGCTTTACCTACCGGATTTCGACGGCCCACCTTTTCTTGTGTCCGCCGACGTCTGGATGGCCTTGCTAAATTGCGCAGTTTCCAATGTAATCAGGGAGCGTGTGTCAAACAGTCAAAGAGAGTCATGTTTTCGTTAATTTCGCCCCATGTGTCTAGATTGTAGTCACGAACTCCGGCGAGGCACGTTAATTGCGCCCCGACACTCAGCGGAGTTGGAAATTTCAAGCAAGATTGGGACAATATGCAGTTAGCCGGTCGAGCACTGATTTCTCACGCATTTTCATAAATGACGACCTTTCATCTCACCGTCAGACCAGAGATCGAATACTTCTACACCATATTGATATTGTGTGCAAAACTACTATCAAGGCATACTCTTTAGAGGACCCAGGTCGGGGTCAGTTCTTAACTCAAAGCTTTCCCTGTCGCTATTGAAGTTTATTGTACGTCTTTATGACTATATTTATGATCGAATTACCAATGTGATATTTCTGTGCCCTATTCTCCAATTTATAAGGATGATTCGATACTTGAGCAAGTCTATATAGTACCTAGGTTCGGACAGTCCTAATATTCTGGCGGATGACGGTAAAATATACTTTCATATTCAACAAACAAAAAAGTACTCTCTTAATTTGAGCATTATATGATTAATCGCGGCCACAATGTTTCGGGACACAAAGGATTCCATGAGCCCTGAAAAGCCGTAGACCCTTCGTTTGGTCACTCATAGTCGTTATCTAAGCGCAGGATTGAGATCAGAAAGCGATATACGTCGGATACTATCATTTATGGATAAGTGTATTTCGTATGACGTTCTATATGAGGGATACACTTAGTCCAGAGAAGGTCAACCAGACTTCTCCTGCCGAGCTTGACGTAGAATATTCGTAGCACGTCATTTCAAGTCCGTGGTAATCTATATATACATACAAACAGCTAAATGTTAATAATGCTATTGCGTGTGCCCAAGAAGGGTATAACTAAAGCGCTAATTAAAGCCAAGAACCTGTTGCAAGCACACGATGGGCTTTCATGCGGGTGAAGGTGATCCTGGACTTTCATTATAACAATACGATCCGCACTCAAACTCCCCAGTCGCCTTATTCGGCTATTAAAGGTGATCATGAGGGATTGGCAGCCGAAGCAGGAAGGCGAACAGCGCCGTGGGCATATACGTTCTGGGTCTCGGTCTGGGTCCCAGGGTCACTCCCAATCCCAATTCTCCACTCCGCCACACACCACTTTGTATCCCGATTCCGCCACTCCCTCACTCCCTCACCTTCATCCATTCAGGGCGTCCCCCTCCAGTCCACACAAGGTCCTGGCGGATTAAATACCGGTCACATCGTTGATCCATGGGAGTACTTGACATCAGGAAACACTAGTATATAACCATTAATTTCTCTGATGGAATTCTGAAATAATATCGATAAAGTACATGACAATGATGAAACCTTTCTCATTTATTCATTAAGCAATTGCCGAAGTCCGGCCCTCTCCCGGCGATCTCACCAGTGATTACCGGAAGACGCCGAAAAGTCTATTTGTGATCCCTCGTGGTTGCTCCTGTCATTTTTGAGTGTTTAATTAAAGCTCCAAAAACGAAGAACCTGTTGAAAATATATGATGGGTTTTCATGTGGGTGAAGGGAGTGACAAAAGAGTCCCCTTCTAGCACACAACCGATGACTAAGCTACTGTAAAGTGGTACCTAGCCGATTGTCCATCAAACAAATCGAATATCCATCTGATAATATACGATTACCTAAAAAATGAGCACAGAAAGCCTGTTAGCATCCTCAGTGGCTTGCAACATATACCAATAAATCCCAACAGAACCATCAGAGATGTTTGCAGTTTAGAAATGCAAGATCAACAATAAAGTCACCTCTTGGAAGCCTGTCGTCAAATAGGCTCACTGGGTCCGGGTCACATAGTTGATAGGACCACAGTGTATTGCTTGATGAACTAGCAAACAGTCTACATAGCAGGCAGGATACAGTAAGGAAAGATAAGGCAAACTACCTAGGCTATATATGCTGTGATCACATGCCAAGAACAAAAGGGATGGAACAATAAGAGTGGAACAAAAAGAGAATGTATAAGACTGGGGCACCAGGCTTACACCTTTTCAACCCCTTTCCGAATTCTTGGTGTCAGACTGGCTCTTGATTCAGCTGAATATTTTTTAAGATGATTTGGAAATCAGTGGAATTTTGGAAAGCTTCCTCAGGCTTCACAGGCTGTGAGGACTACAGCATGAGTAACTAAGACAAGTAAAGGCTTCAGCTCAAGCATGGTGGCAGTCAACTGAAGCCATAAGCATGGAATCTGAGGCCTTTAAGGAAAAGTGAATACAACCTCTCAAACTCAAATAGATTACTAAAGACATATGCATGGCCTGTGGCATCATCCGTTAACAACAGAATTCCTGATTCTGAAGCCTCCATTGTATATGAATCCTTTGAAGTGGCCCTCTGGGTTGTTTGGGAATTTGGTTCTGGCACACTCTTCGCCAAACTTGATCTCAAAGGGGCTTTTCATCATATCCCTGTGGCCCCATCACAGTGGCACCTCCTTGGCTTCCACTTGGCTTCTAATTTCTCTCACATGATTGTATTCATTTTCGGCTTGCATTTCACACCCTATAGGTGTAACCTTTTCACTGAAGCTTTACACTGGATTATTGTGCATCACATTACAGTTGCTCTTTGCCACTACTTAGATGATTTCCTGCCCATATTTAAATCGGGGAAGTCACTGCAGGCTGCTAATGCAACCATTGACTGGTGCCAAGTCCTTGGCAACCAACTCAGCCTCTCATTTCAGCATGCAAAGACTATTTAGCCATATACAATCTTGGAGTATCTTGGCTTGGAAATATACACCATTGCCATGGAAGCATGTTTACCTGCTGATAAATTGGCTTATCTCCATCAGATACTGGATGATACTCTTACCACTTCAACCTTCACTTCAAAGCAAATACAAGACCTTGTTGGATTCCTTCAATTTTCTTCCCAAGTTATCCCCCATGTCTATACCCTTATACAGCATCTTATTGACTTCTCCACCTCATTCACCTCTCATTTTCCCCATTGCTGGATGCCTGGCCATGCTCATGCTGATATTTGATAGTGGTCCACATTCTCCCATGCATGGAATGGTATCTCCATAATTCAGCCATCCATTCCAGTGGTTCATGTATTAGTGATGCTGTTAAGAACTAAGGAGTCTAAAGACAAAGGGAGAGTGATGTAAGAGGACCAATGGTTATTTCATACTTAACTGAGAGGTCTGGTCCTACAAAACAAGTGGATCTTGGGCTCAACTCATGTGTTGCATCCTTGCACAAACTGTTAAGGTGCTTTGGTGTCTCAGACAGAGAGGATAGTATGGTGGAGACTAAAGACAACATTTTGTGGAGGGATGAAGTACTAAGAGTTATGCAGGTAAGAGTCATAGCTTGCCAACAACAATGTCTTCCAGAGTATTAAGAGAACAGTAAAGAGGACTAAAACAAGAGGGTAATCTAAGCTGATATTTGAACTGGAGAAACTATAGAATATATGAGGGGGTCTTTATACAAAGGTATGACAGATGATTGGAAGGCTGGTCAAGGAAGCAAGAAGTCATGATGGGTCAAAGTGTTAAGAACAAAACTGACTGATGTCGGTTGGCTGACAGGGACTGATCAGAAGGACTTGGCTTCAGCTTATGTGCTGTGCCCTCGCAAATGTCCGTTGAGTGTCCTTAAATTTCGGGCGGGCGGAGACTAATCCTAATGAGTTCCTTTCGGCAAGATACCAATCGGGACTGAGGGATAAGTTGAGTGTCAGGCTAAGGGGTCGGGGACCGAATGGGGGCAAGTGCACGTGAAGGTGGATGAGGGGATTCTTAGTACAAGACTGCTAGAGGCGTAAGAGGGTATTCTGAGTCAATATTCTGATTGCCTAGTAACTACAACTGCAGTGGGTTCATATACAAGTATCAAGTGTCTAGAAAATACTAACTAAGAGAAGAGCAGAACAGGGTATTGACAATAAGCTCGACTAGGAATGGGAAGTTTATGATTAGTTCGGAGGCTGATGATAACCGAGAGCGGAATTACGGTAAAAGGAAATAGTTTGAGGACTACAAATATAGATAGACATATGTGAAACATAGGATAGAACGGATCAACATAATAAAAGGGATGTATCAAAAGTTTAACCAGATAGTACAAGTATATTTTGACGTGGGCATAAATGGAGTTTGATAACCACGAAAGCATACATCAGCATCGGGGGCGATGGTTTCTGATGTGGTGACTTGAGTGATAACTTGAATCGTCGATAGGTGGCGATAACCTCAGGGCCAAATGGCTACGACACAGTCGTAACACAAAGTGGGAAAAGGAACAAGGATCAAACTAAGACTAAATGTGATGAAACACAAGTATTCTTGACAATATTCTTCAGTGATATTCCCCCACTCTGCTGATGCCCACTCCCATAATTCCCAAACTCCCTTAGCTGATACCTCATAATCCAAAATCTGCTTTTTCAAGGTAGTCCAGAGATGTTCAATGGGATTGAGGTCTGGGGATTGTGCTGGCCAGTCCATAACAGTAATATTTTGGTCTTCAAACCATTTCTGAGCAATTTTTGAGGTATGCTTGGGATCATTGTCATGTTGGAATTAATTCCCCATCCATAATTTCCAATTTCCCAATGCTTCCCTGAAGATTATGCTGAAAAATGCTCACATACTGAGTGGAATCCCCTCAACCTAATGAACAATTCCAGGACCATTCCACCCCATGCAACCCCAAACCATGATGCTACCTCCCCCAAATTTGAGGGTTGCTTCCACCTCCCTGTGTTAGATCTAAGCTAAAAGGGAGAAGGGGGGGCTCTATTCAGGGTGACTGATGATAGAAATCATACAAGTCAGGAGGTCTGACTCTATAAAACATAGTGGAGCTTGGCATCAAGTTATGTGTTGTGCCCTTGTACAAAGTGTTAGGGTGCTCCAGTATTTCAAACAGAGTAGATAGTATGATAGAGACAGAGATCAACAATTAGCTCAATTAACCAGAGGGCCAAATTACTAACAGTTGTGAGGCAAAGGTCACCCAATATGCTAGGTGATGTCAGGTGATGTTGCTGTGTTGACAGGTCAACATTGATTAATTCTCTTGGTTGAGACTCAGTTGGGAGGGATACTAGACAGACATCACTAGGTGGCAGCAGACTAGTCTTGAATCCTCAAGCTTCAGAAGGGACTCACAGTTCTCAAGGGTGTATTACCTTGGATATGTACTTTCTCATTAGAATCTTCTGCTGTCACCAAACTTGTCCAATTTGGAGACATTCCCTATTCTCATTGGGGGGTATTAAAAGGTCTCACAAACCAGCTTGAACCTCTTCAGGGGAGACAACACAAAAGCTGTGATGATAATTATATGGTATGCATTATGGTAGATTCTGGCCAGGGTGGCTTTGAAGTAAATACAGCAACAAAATTATAGGTGTTGATTAACAATAAAATGGTTGGTGCATAAAGAGTAGCTTATGGTGAATGATATCTCTTCAAGAATGCAAGTGATTGCAAAAATGACTATAGGGACTCAGATGATAGAATGCAAGTTGATAATCCAGAGGAGCCCTTTGATGGTGTTACAGAGCAAGGCCTTCATTTCTATGATCATCACAGAAATTAAATCATCTTCTCTGCAGTCAATCTGGAGAAATGCAAAAGGTTGAAAATGGGCAGCTCTGGAAAGATATTGATGTTCTCAATTATTATGATCACACACTTCTCACAAAAACAGCACACTCAGCTAAGGATATGTTTGGAGACTTCTCTGAGGATGCCACTATCTCAAGTGTTGTTACTGCCATGTCATCTTTAGGTACACCACTATTTTTCATCTGAGTTGGTCAACAAGTTGCTGACAAGAACATTCCACACAGGACTCGATGAGGATGATGAGAGTGAAGATGAGAGAGAAGTGGTTGAGATCTCTGGGGCAAATATCAGATCAGAATCATTAGATGAAGATGCAAGATGGGCCCCTCATGGTTCAAAAATGGTAGGCTGTCATGAACCAAAGCCAACACAAATTGATTGAGAATGAGCTCTGGATCCAGATGTTTTTTCTCAATCTCCTTGACAACCTTCCCTGCCTTCAACTAACAGATGATCACCTTCAGGCAATAATCTGGATAATTAAAGAATGTGGTACATCTGATGTCCCCTCATTTTATGCACTAAGGAAGCATCCAAAATTGTTAACACAGAGCATTGAGAATCTTCACACATGACAGCACACTTCATCACTGGGAAATTACTTCTACATGAATCATCCCATTGACCTTCTTGATCTTGATCTTGTAAGCAGTTTTGCCTTGTTATTTGAACTTGTATTTTACTGTCTCTGATTTACAGGACTGGGAAAACCCTTGTGTTTGAGAATTCATCCAATTCTACCTTGATATCACTGAAGTTATATCTGAGTTGTGGCAAGGCAGAAAATCATGTCAATGAGATAAAACCTGAACAGCTCACACCCATGTGGGCAGACTGGAAGGGCTCACCTTCAAAGCACTTTTATGTGAATGAGGTTGCACAGCTGAGGGATGGACAATTTGTGATTCCATTGTGCTGGGTAACGTTCAAAAGGGTCTAGCATGCAGAAGTGCTATATACAGTTTGAGATCAAGTGAGAAAAAATACATCCAGTTGTGGTTTGAATGTGTCATTGTCTAACATGGTCATTATAGGATGGTGTCTTTATTCTTCAAGATCCACAGATGGAGTGTATTCCAGCTTCAAGAATGAAATATAATTTTTTTGAGCTTGAGCAGAAGTTTAGTGTCCTCAAATTCTCAAGTGAGCTACATGCTTTTCTTTCCTTGCCTTGCACTAATTTAATTGGTTAAGACTTGAGGAACATTGTCATCCAAATCACCATGCTACATCTGGTGCAAAAGAGAGCCAATGGTTGGCCTGCATCTTGCATCTGCATTATGCCTTGGGCTGATGATGTGTCTGGAAATTGAAGCAAGCAATACAATGCCCACATGAATATGTATGTTGCCAATGTCAATCTCCCACATCAAAAGCTCACACAGGAGTATTTTGTGCAGTTTTGTTCTACCTCACCACATGCATCATCATCTGAACAATATGGTTTATCAATATATATCTAGCTTACATGTTGTCTTGGATTAGTGGCTCAGATGAATGGGATGAGGCATATGACTGTCAGATCCAATCTGAGATCATGTTCCAAATTCATGGGCACCTCCTTCCTGCTGATAATCCACAGCAGGCAGAATCAAACTCAAATGCTGGTGCCAATGCAAACCAATGGTGTCATGGGGATGATACAGGGGGAACAGCTGATGGAGATGAGAGTGATGGTGGATATCACACACTGTTTGGGGTGAGTCAACAATCACCTCTAATCATGCAGCATGGTAAGTATCTGTATCATATTCTCAGTGTGAGAGGTACTGTGAAATATACTCTGAAATATAGTCTGGATGAGCCCACACTATATTTCCATTATTATTTCTATTTTCTCTCTATTTTATTATACACATATATTTAGTTCGATGACCTATGCATTCAGTACATAGACTCTTGTGGGTGCATACGTTCCAGACCTATGTATTCTAGTGCCCATAGTTAGAACTCAGACACTTTTTACCCCATAACCATGACTTGCCCAGACACTCGCTTAGTGTCCTGCAAGTTGTGATTGGGGTATTGTCTTGACTGTCACAGATGGGCTTTAACTATCAGTGCAATCACAGTTTCAAACTATACTAGTCAAAAAACCATTATCTCAATCTGCGCAGACTACATCCACGCTACTCTGTTTGTTCAACTCTCTTGTTATTTCCTTAATCACTCAAGCAGTCACTCAGAATTGCACTTCAAAGTCGATTCTCTTTCAGTCTTCTTAGCTATCTATTCTACTAAGATAGCTAATCATTTCAACCATATTAAACTAGATAGTCAATACATCGTCGTTTTGTACCTAAATGGTCAATACTCTTTGTATATAGAACGGTTAGAACTTCCACCACTCTTCACACTCAGTCCAGTACACCTTGTCAGCTTCAGGACACCATTTCCATCATCAAGGAACAGAACTGGACAGCAGGGCTTGGATTTCAGGCTGCCATTGATAAAATCCAGGGGTAGATACATCCTACAGTACATGCTATGCAGAAAATGGATGTGCTCACACAGAAGTGATTCTTGGGATTTTTAGGGTAGATACACAGCAAGTGATATGCAGATTATAGGGGCATTCACACAAAGGTAATTCTTGAGATTTCTGGTGTACATACACAGAAATATAATTATATACCTGGAGTGGAACCTTATGGAGATTGGGAAGATTGGAGGGATTTGGGGGATTGGAAAAATTGGATTTGAAGAATGGGAAGAAGGACTGGAAGAGATTTTGGAGGAGAACTGGGGTCATTTGGAAAAAATATCACAATGACTAGAAGAGAGGATAATAACTGGGTTTGGAAAATAATCCAACCCAATCTCTCTGCCCAACTCCTTCACACATTCATCCCCACTTGAAATGCTCCCAATCCCAATCCCAATCCCTTCAATCAACTCCCAATGCCTCTTCCAATGCCTTCTATCTCTCTCCCTGCCAATACCTACAACCTCCTTTCCAATGCTCCCAACCTCCCTCATAATACTCCCAACCTCTCTCATAATACTCTCAACCTCCCTCCCAACACCCTCAATCTCCTCCCAAAGACTCCTAATTTCCTCCCAATACTTCCATATCAACAAGGCTATGATGTATAATCATGTCTATCCAAATTTCATCAATTGTATAATTCTATCTGTCCTATTATTCTCATAGTACCCCACTGTGTACTCAATATCCTTAGTGACATCTGTTCTGTTCACCTGTATTATCCTCCTTAGTACCAAATGCATTCTACATCTAAAAGATTGACTAAAAGCAGTCAATATTTGAATACCTGGAATGTGTAAGGTAGTGACACAACATACATACACTGTGAGGTGGTAATAGGCTCTCATCATTCTTCTCTTTCCATTATTCTCCAAATGTATATGTACTTTACATGTAGTTTGCATAAAGTAGTGGTTTATTCCCCCTTATCACTCAATCTATTAGCTGTTTTCATTTGCAGCAAATATTTATCCTACACTATTCAACTGTTGCACTATTGAAACATGGCAAATCACAGCCAAACCAAAAATTGCTACCAATGTGATTCAAATAACAACTGCATAACAGTTAGAATAATTACTATCTGAGGGATGAATGTGCAGAAGGTTCTGTTATAAACAATATAATTTTGTGATGAGCTGTATCATATACTTATTTAGTTTTGTAAAATATATGTAAACTATTGTAGTAAGATGGATTCCTATTACTATTAGAATGATATTTCCTTCTCTTGACATATGATGCTTCATTAGCTTATAGAGCACTTTCTGGTGTACTCAATTACAATAATTCAGAATTCCAGCCATGATCTATATAGTCTCTGTGGCAGTAAGGTAATATATAAAGAGTGTTAGTGCAAGTGTTTCCAGTAAGATAACATTTCTTCCTTGCTTGTATGGCATGCTCATTTATTTAGAACTGTTTCAATGGTGTAGTAGTTCCACAGCTAGACCAATTGAACAGTGTAAAACTAATATCTGCAGCAGATGCAAACAGCTAATAGATTGAGTACTGAGAGAGAAAAAAACCACAGCTTTTGTGCAGCCACATGTGAACTTGTTGTGAACTGAGATTTAAATGTACCTGAAAGAGTAGTGGGGTTGGAGTGTCCCTGAGAATAATAAGAAAACCCTTGATCATGTATCACATCATTTATCAACCTTCTTTGTTCGACTTAACCTTTTACTATCAACCGTCCTTTGTTCTACATCTTACCACCACTTAGTCTTTACTTCAATTTTTTTTTCTCCTATAATTACCCCCTTTTAATCTTTCATATGTACCTCAGTCAATTTTCCCCATCATGTTGATTAAGGTACATTATTCACAACTTAGTCTATTTGTTACATTAGCATACTAATTCTTAATTGGTAGTAATGCTATTTATTATAGACCTTATTCGAAACTCTACAAATCTCAGAGAGAATAAATAGGGGGCATTGGGAGGGAGGTTGGGAGTTTTGGGAGGGAGATGGAGGGAAATATATCAAGGAGTTGGACAGAGGATTAGGTTTGGGATTGAGTTGAATTATTCCCCAACTCTCTCCAATTCTCCCAATCTCCCTGATCCCCCCAATTCCCCCAATTCCCCCCATTCCCCCAATTCCCATAAAGGCTTTACTCAATGTATTTGCTTTAAATATCTCCAGATAAGCTGTATAGGTCAATCTTATAAATCTCAAGATTTTCCTCTGTATTATATTCTTTAAAATTTCCAGATTATATATATCAATCTTATAAATCTCAAGGTTTCATTGTGTAGATTATGTGTATGTACATTACGAATCTCAAGAATCCTTTGTGTGAATACCCCTATAATCTGCATATCACTTGCTGTGTATCTACCCTAAAAATCTCAAGAATCACTTCTGTGTGAGCACATCCATTTTCTGCATAGCATGTAGGATGTATCTACCAGGAACCTTAAGAATTACTTCAGTGTGGGAACCCATATAGTCTGTATATCATGTATTAGATATGTACAGTAAGAATCTTAAAAATCACCTCTGTTTGAACACTGCTATAATCTGCATATCATATGTTGTGTATCTATCCTAACAATCTTAGGAATCACCTCTGTGTGACTACATCCATTTTCTGCATAGCATGTAGGATGTATTTACCGCAGGAATCTCAAGACTCACTTCAGTGTGGGCACCCATATAGTCTGTATATCAAGTTCTGTGTATGTATACTAGAAATCTCAAGCATGACCTTTATGTGAATACCCCTATAATCTGCATACCAATTGCTGTGTATCTACCCTAAAAATCTCAAGAATCACCTCTGTGTAAGTATATCCATTTTCTGCATAGCATGTAGGATGTATTTAACCCAGGAATCTTAAGAATCACCTCAGTGTGGGAACCCATATAGTCTGTATGTATATCATGGTTTGTGTATGTACACCCAGAGTCTTAAGAATCACCTCTATATGAATACTGCTATAATCTCCATATTATATGCTATGTATCTACCCTAGGAATCTCAGGAATCACAGATGTGTGAGCTCCCTATACACTGACCCATTTCCATCAGTTAATACACAGAATCTTAAGATGCCTTATGGATATGTGGTGCCAATAGAGGGGTCCATTCATCCTTCCCAGCAGGGGGTTTGGAAAATGGATGGCACAGATATGAAAACCACTGGATCTTTGAACCATAGTGGCTTATAATATGATTTCATCACCCCATTACTGCCACATTCCTATGATTGAACCATAATGGCTATCCTACGCTATGCTGACTGTGTTGGCCCTTTGCTGTCTATGTTCCTATGACAATCCAGTAGCTCTCTGAAGACACAGCTTATCTGTCTTCCCTCTCCTCATCCTGGCAGGATCCTTAACTGCATTCTTTTGGTGACATTCATTTTATGTTTGCTCCTGGCCCTCTGTGCCTCCACTCCATTCTTCCGTTGGGATCACTCAAGTCTCCATCAGCATGTTTTGCACAATGGAGCCTGTGGCCCCTGGATTCACTTCCACTGGGGGTCCACTCATCCAAACATGGACAAAGACAAAGATGCCTTTATTCAAGCATGTGTTAGTATTGATTTGCAACAACCCATGGGAGGGCAAGCCCTTACATACTCCACAACCTTTCTCTGTATCAACAATTCTAAGTATTAATCAGGTCTTTTTACAGTCCAGTAACATGTTAATGCGTCAAAGGTATTCATGCTGATTTGAGGATGCATTCATTTTCCTGCACAAAACCCTGGTATTATAGCATATCATACATCTCTTGACAAAAAATTCAAAACTACTCACAAATCCTTGGTTTTAATACCAAAACCCAAATGTGTGTCTTTCTGAATCATTTTACTATATGGTTCTTCAACATCAAATTCTCATCTTTGAGAATAACTTCTATAACCCCTATCAAAATAGTCCCAAAGCCTGAAAAGATGAAACTTACCAATTTCATCCACTTCAATAATTGCACATCCAAAGCTTTGGAATTCAATATCAGATATTTTTACCAGTTTGGTTGATGAAGATGAAAAAGAGAAATTCTTCAAACTCCAACCTTGTAGCCTCAGTCACGAGAGGGGAATAGTCTCACAAGCTTACAAGATGAGTTCTGACAATACTTCAACTTGACTTTCTTTCAACATTATTTCACTCTATTTTTGAATTCACTTCCAACTGGTCTCAGTTTGACATCATTTGTAATTTCATTCTTATGTCATATGTATACTAGTCATTTGTTTACACTGAAAGGCATAACAGTGTAATTAAAGATGCAAGAGCAGTCAGTCAGAAATTCTGTGTAAATATTCTGTATCTTACTCATTGTATTATTAATAGTAGTTTCATGCTTACTGTATTTTATCTATCATCAAAACCTCTCATACATATGTAAGGGGTCCCTCCTTTAATTCTGTTTCATTTCTATATACTGTATATATTAACCAGTTTCCCAATTATTTACACCTTCAAATCCCATCCTAAGGTCATCAGTTCTTTCATAAATGGCTTTGATTAGTTTAACCCTTAGAGACTCTTTCATATTGTTCCCTATATTTTTATATTTTCCCAATAGTTATTACACCTCTAGGTATATTTCTAAGTTACAGTAAAGAGTTAGTGCCCACTGTCATTCTATTTTTAGACACCCCATATTTCAGGTATCCCTCTGCTAGCCTTGTGTGAGGTCCACAGGCCCTGTTTGAGGCTGCCCTTACACTGTGATATCTTTGGGAAATTGATTCATGAGCCCCTTGTGTCCTATTTTAGCCTCACACTTCATCTGCAGGATGAATTAATACTTCATTGAAAGAGGCATTTTTTGTTCATCATACATGAAGACATTCAATTATACTTCAACAAGTGTTGAGAAAATCCAATTTGTGTCAATATATGTACTAATATATAGTTGTAGTTTAAAAGAACAATTCTCTCAGGGCATGTGGGGCACAATGTTACATATATGATCTACAAGAGCCACAATAGCCATGCTTACTGAGTTCCACAACAATCTACATATGTATGTATGTGTAGCAACAATTCTATCTTATCATCATAATCATTGTTTTTATTTTTGGACAATTTGCTAGCTAGTAGATTGTTTAACTTTAGTGGATAAGAATTAGATAGGTAAGTAGCATTATATGACACTGGTGGGTGTATGTAGGATGAGGCTTGACTTGCTTAGCCTAATTTGTTTCTATCTAATTAATTTACCATGTTTGTATGTTATAGACTGTAGCATAGCTAGCAATTGCTTCTAATATTTGAAACTTCTCTCCTTGATCACAACCCTCTAGCCTATGTACCAATTCCATATCCAATGGTAAAACAAAATGGGGAGAGCAAGTGGAATATAGATAGACATGTGTAGACTTACCAAGTAGCTATCCTATACAAGAGTTCCAGTATAGGTGTTGAGCTGAGTAACCAATTTAAGATTCTGGTTAGAAAGCAAACAAATAAGGCTGTTGATCTGAGGAGCCAGGATGAGACCTGGTAGAAGGGAGGTGGTGAAACACAATAAGGCTGTTCCAAGACTGATAGTGAAGAGGAGGGATCATTCTTATTCAAAAGTAGAATCTCCAAAAATGATATACATAGTATTGCACCTAGGATCCTTGTTTTCGCTCTGATCTATATACCATTCAAGGCCTATGCCATCGCCTTTGTGAAATCTGCAACCGCCACTAACGTTCCATCCAGAAAATATTTGGCAATGGAAACGAATCAAGGGGATGAGGGATGCGGAACAATGAGGATGAGGAGGACACGTTTTTCAAGGGTTAGGTTACTTTGGCTGGGGATAAATACACTGAGGTGTCAGAAAAGAAGCCAATGGTCGTTTCATTTCCGTTGCACGCTTATCTACTACTGAAGCTACGGAATCTTTGAGACGTGTGAATCTGGCTGGTGATGCACGCACAGTCGTGCTTACAAGTCTATTGATGATCAGCTTCATGTGGCAAACCTACAGGCGTTGGCTGACGAGATCAGATTCCTACAACTCCGACTCATTTCAACGTTGGACATGCTTACAGGGCGAGTTTATTGACAAATTAAAGAATATTAATACTAGTCCTCAGTGAATTATTATTGAGTCAGACGTCCCAGAACTAAACAAGAGCTTAAAGAAGGCTAAAACGCAGACACACTAAGCGATCGTCACCAGATCTTGGGCTTTCCCCTTCTTTTTCGTGATGTAATTCGGCGTTTTAAATTCGAAGCATAGCACGGATCATGACATCAGGAGGTTTAGCAACAGAATGGCGTTCTGATTCATCATGATAACGTACAACGAACTAAGTCGCACACATTCACATGACTCTAATTCCCTTTAATCTGTATAGCAGTAGCCTAGATAAATTCTATCCCCAACAAGCGCAGTGATGAGCGGCCTAATAATAGTTCGCCAAGTTGATGCTAATACAATAGGACCAAGGACCCCTCGAGCACAGGTTGGGAGAACATGAACGGCCGATTCGGTACCAAGTGGACCTATGCATTACTTCGTTTGAATTATGTGTACCGCATTGTTGTATGTTTTCGTCGAGACACACACTGAGAGTACCTAATGTGACCTTCAATTCGGAGATGGTGTGGAGGGTGCACTGTAGAACTTCTTTTATCAAGGAACTCTCAAGGATTAATCGGAAGCCCTCTAAGTGATTTCGCGAGCTGTGAATGATTTATTACACTGTCCTTTCAGACTTTCATGACTCTAAAGGAGACTAACTGTGATTTCGGCCGAATTTGATTGTAGAATCAGTTCGGGTAGAAATTGGATCCCCATTCGGACAACTCAATTAGACACTTTCCCCTTCTCTTATACTGACACACCTGTTTTCCTTTTAGCATAATAACCCCTGTCTTTATTCTTTTATCCACTTGTCGGAATAATTCTAGACCATCATCGGCCGTGCCCCTTGCATTGCATATACGAGCCCACTCATTGACAGGGCCCTAAACATTCCATGACGACAGATCAGGATAGAGGCGCGAAACAACTTATAAAGGCTTGGTATGGTTGGGACTGCATTCCCAGCTGAAATACTCCCGAGAGTGTTTCCCATTTCTATCCACTTAGTGTTCACTTTGCCACTTTCCGCTGATGTCTCTCCCGTAGCAGATTACCATGCATCGGGCCAGTATCGTATTGGAAGTAGTTGGTTATTGGTCGTGGTTAATAGCCATTACTGACTAAATAATTCTGTCCCAGAGTCTTGAGTCTCTACGGAGGGCATTGTCATGAGTGGGGTCAATGTGTCTGATATTCTTTCTTTTATCTTGGTGTCCACTTGTTGTTGAGTGGCAGGCGTTTCCCTTCTTCCACAACACCTGGGGGCAGTGTCGTGTCGTTATTTGGTTATGTGTAGCCAATTCCTGGGACGCCATTGTCTGACATACAATGGTGTCACAAGAGTTTGAGTGGCAAACACTGGCACCCCAGAATTTCGCCTATCTACGGATGTAATTGTTATGAAACGCTCAGTGTCTCGCGTTGTGTCAGTATTATAGGTGGCGCAATACCGTAGGAGGCTGCAGTACCTGGCCGTTGAAGGTCGGTCATGGCTGCGGGTCTGTTTCGCATAACCATACCTGAACAAACAACGTACCCCCATATTTTCTGTGTCTCCACGGATTATGGTGTCATAATATTAGACAATGCCTAATATAGTAAAAACCACATATAAATATATTTCCAAAGCTGTCATGCGAGTTAAGGCACCGAAAAGTGAAGAACGCTCCGAGCCTTTCTGAGAGTGAAAGCTGTGAAAGAACATCGCGAAATATCTACTTTTGCGAAGACCATTATTCTCATATTTTGGTCTCACGGAGCTCCCAAAACGATGTAAAACAGAAATAATATAGAATATGGGTACTAATATGGACCCTAAACCTCGCTCGACTGTCACTCGAGGAATGGTAAGCCGCTGAAGTCTCTAAGATCAGGGCGTTTTCTTGTCCCTTGATAGTTAATATCATGCACATCCCGCATGGAAATAGCTCCCCAAATAATAAGTTAAATGAGTAGTGTCATATTGATGCTGTTGTAGACCGTAATGGACTGGCGTTAGAGAATGGGCGTATTACATCCCGACAGGGAAGCATGAGTAAAAAAAACTAGTCACCATTTAAATAGCACAAATTTCCTATTATATGTACTACACTGCAATGGAATTTATACGGTCCATGGAGGAATATATAGCTGTTGTTGATTTGATTTATGATATGGCATTTTTTGTACAAATCGTAGTACATTGTCTCACCTACCTACTAGCGGGCCATGTCGGCCACCATCAGTCTCATCATCGCCCGTGGTTGCAGCCTGCTTCGCCTCAGACTGAAAAATACATGTTGTTCACCAAACTGTAGGGAAGAGAAAGAAAAGCGCCGAGGGGGTCAACGTTATACATCCACGATATAGCGTAGTTTCCACCACTATTTTTTTATTTATTGTTATAACCATGCTCACCCCAATCCAATTAATCACCTCCGGTTCACCTTCCGTTATCATCTCCAGCCATGACGATGGGTAGTAGAATGGTCGGTCGGGTCTACTACCACTTCCAAGACCTATCAGTTTACCTTCACATGAATCTTCATCTCCCTCCTCATCTACTTGTTATTTACCACAATTTTGTAATTGAAAGGCAGTTGTTCAGGTATGGTTCCACCTTCTCCCTCCGTTAACAATAATTGTGTGGCCGTCGCTACTAATCTTTCAGCATTCCATCTGTTCAAAATGAAGGAATTCCCATTTGGTCAAAATCACCTCCCCAACTCGATCGTGTTTAAAGTGTTCGAGTGCCTTGTTTATTTACACCCAGTCTTGCAGCTTCGTCAGAGTAGTATCTTTTTATTGCATGCTTTCCTCTTCTTTCTGTATCCCCAGACTCTCCAGCTCGCGCACACACTCACCCTATCTTCTTGAGTTTTACTTCATTAAACCGGGGATTTAGAAGCCTCCTTATAGTAGCGATTGACGGATTGTATATGCGTGAAATTTAGAGCATCGTCTGCCCAAGAACCAGACCCATTTATTCGTGACCCTCAGAGATATTGGGATGCATTATATGCATGGTTGTCGGAAGCCATGTCTTTAAGCATTTAGACATAATGTGATTGTCCCAGAACCTCCAAGCATAACTGGACGTTCGCACCAAGGTCATCTACAGATACCCCGACGTCCGTTAGATGTGTGAATGCGTTCCGTGTCTGGAGTCACAGGAAAGTTAGGGGAGTGTCACCGGATAAACACGGAACATTGCTATCTGATAACCGTGTCTATGTTGGAGAGCCTGGGACCAATGTATTAAAATATAGCATATATTGCATCATAATCATCAGCATCAAAACCTTTTCAATGGGCAGGCCTGAATAAACTATTTTTAGCATACCCAAAAATGGATATTATGTAATAATATTCTAGACACTGATTCTACATATGCTTAGCTATATACTGTATTTTCCTGAGATAGTTTGCTATTTTTTCTCCCCTGGTAGTGGCCTGCCAATATGCAAATGTCAAACATTGAAAAGGTTTTGAGAGTCACTGTATTATTGAAGGTTTAAACCCTAAAATAAAATTAAAATAAAGTTAAGTTTTACATTTGATAAATGTATGACATGTGATTATCATTGTGTGGCTGCAAACAGCCATTTTGTGTTCACATGACATCACATGCACACAGTGACTTGTGATGCATGCACACAGTGACTTGTGATACATGCACACAGTGACTTGTGACAAACAAACAAAACTAACATAAAATATATGACCCCTGACAAAACCCTTCCAATGATTTTTAGTTGTGCAAAGATTCTTGAATAACTCAAGAACCACTGTAGATACAGATTGAAATTTGGTGGTTGGTTAGGTCTATATGTTATCTATGTACAGTGGGGGACAAAACCATTCCAATGATTTTTTGACACTTATCGTTAAAATTCCACAGAGTATCCTTATGCATAAGACAGGTAAGGGGAACCGTGATGTCGGAATATCCACGGATAAATTGTTGGTAAAAATTGGCAAAGCCGAGGAAGGATTGTATATCTTTAACTTTTTGGGGTTCAATCTTTGATGACTTGTACTTTAGTTTTGTCCATGTGGAGTCCGTTGGGTCCCATAATGAAACCCAGGTATTCCACAGAGTCCATGTCAAAAGTACATTTTTTACCATTTGCAAATAAACCATGTTGTCTGAGTCTCTGGAGAACTTCATGGACTTGTTTGTCGTGTTCTGTGGGATTCTCAGAGTAGATAAGAATGACGTCCAAGTAAACAATAATGCATACATCGAGCATGTTGGAGAAAATGTCGTTGATAAAATGCTGAAAAACAGACAGAGCATTGGTGAGTCCAAAGGGCATCACCAACCACTCAAAGGCCCCATAACGGGTTCTAAAAGTGGTTTTCCATTTGTTGCCTGCAGCAATCTGGACCAAGTGATAGGCATGTTTGAGATCTATTTTGGTGTAAATCCGGGCATTCTGTGGAGCATTGAGCAGATTAGATATGAGTGGGAGTGGATACTTATCCTTTTTGGTGACAGCATTGAGTCCTCTAAAGTCAACACATAGTCTGAGGGATCCATCCTTTTTTCTGACAAACAGAACAGGTGCTCCAAAAGGAGACTTTGAGGTCTGATAAAACCTATGGACAAATGTTCATCAAGGAAATTGCAGATTGCAGAGAGTTCCGTGGACGAGAGTGGATAAATATGTCCTAGGGGTGGCTGGGCACTATCTTTGAGATCAATTTTCAAGTCATATTCTCTGTGGGGTGGAAGCTGGTCAGCTTTTCACTTGCTAAAAAGATCCGCGAAGTCATGATATTTCTCCAGGATGCCTTGTAGATTTAAGGAACATGTAAATATACTGTAGGTCTCTCACATGATGGCATGACATGCCCTTGTTGACAAAAAGTATTGCAACATGGACTGTGAATTCAAGTCCACCATGACTTGTTATGATCTAAGCAACTTGAACTCCCATTGTGCAGAGCGACCAAAGGAACCAGGGCCAAGCTTCACAGGAAAGCCATCAAACTTGATATATGCATACAGGTATTGTGTTGACCACTTTGTATTCTTCCTCCCTATCTCCCAGGTGATTTTTTTGCACCATGGTGTGCTGTTTTGGTTCCAGTGATAATCAAATAAGTGGATACAAAGGGGACACATGGAGGATTGACAGGCCCATTTTCCATTTAATTGGTAATTGTTGCAATAGATGAAAGATACAGAAGTCACCAGGAGTGACCAAAATCAGACTCAAACTTGAATGACTGGCAGTGGGTAGATTATATGTTGGCTATATACCTGAAAAATTCTATGACATAAGCATTATTTGTCATCAAACTATAAATCAAATACTAATGCAATCTCATTGGAACAGTTTTGTCCCTGGTATATAATCCAATACAAATCATATAATTTAGTACTTGGTGTAACCCTTCTTGGCATCCAAAACAGCTGCAATCCTGTAATGTATTCAGGGGATTCTCTTAGATAGCTCAATATATGCTATAGTGTCACAGAGCTTCAACAATAAAACAAGCAAAGGTCCAGTAATTTAAATACTGATAGATTAATGAGCTGCACTATTAAGCTTAAACAACTCAAATCAATGCTTATTTTGATTATTGAAAGGTTCAAAAGAACAATATATGACTCTTTTAGCAAATAAAAGAACTATTCCTTGAGAATAGGGGCTGGAAGCTGAATATATGCACAGTAACTTGGCAGAGACTTGATATAAGAGCTTCGGATTCTTGTATGCTTATTTGTAACTATTAATAGTTATTTAACAAGGTGTTAAATAATTTATTAATAGAGAAAATAATATGTATTGGATTATCTGAGTGCTTGTACTTGATTAATTCAATAAACTTAGGGCTGGGCCTTGAGTAATCTAGTATTGGCAGGGATTTCAGTAAGGATACTTAGATACTTATTAGGTTTATTATCTAATTAATAAGCCTAAAGGGTAGCTGTGAGGCTGGGGAACTTAGATGATTAGCTAAGTCCAAGAGTTGCTGACAAAGATTCAAGATGCTGCAAGTGTAGGTGCTTGCAGTGAGTGTATCAGACTAAGGCTATTATTGTCCTTAGGATGATTAGATAAGCTTCTGAGCTGTGCAGTAAAATGTGAGATAGATAGATGATTTTATTGGAAACTTGGCCCTCCTTATATACATTTTGATAACTCAATGATTACTAACTATTTAGTTTATGAGGTCATTAGTTATATCATAATGACCTCATATTCTACTCATTATTTACCCTTTATTTATCATGTGATTCCCTTCTCTGAGACAAGGGTTCTAACCTCTTGCTTGAACATGAAGGTTCAAGGCCGCGGTCCCGGGACGGAAGCAAACGATGAGTCGGCAGAATCTAATAATGACTCGGGTAATCACATCCGTGACCTGTGTGACATCCCGACACCGGAGGCTTATCTAATAAGTCACACCCGTGCCTTGTGTGACATCCCGACACCGGAGGCTTATCTAATAGGTCACATGACTTCGAAAATGCGCAAACAAGCTGCAGCAAGGTGCCGAAAAGCAATAACTAAGTAGATAAAATATAAATAATTAGTTAAAAATTATAATAAATTAATTAAGTAATAATAGCATAATATGAGTCCATATATGCTATTATTTATGCGAAGTTAAAAGGAATAAGGCCTATTTTTCACAATAAACATAATAAAACTACAATACAAATTCGAGAAAATATTAAGTAATTCAAAGAAAATCAAGAGAACATTATGAGATAATGCTGATACCTCACAAATCCTTCTAGGCATACTCTCTATCAAATTCTGACAAATAGAAGCAGGAATCCTGTCCCATTCTGTCTGGACCCTTTCCCATAACTCCTGAATACTCCTAGGCTCCACTTCATACTCTAGTAGCCTCTTCTTGAGGTAATGCCAAAGGTGTTCAATTGGATTAAGATCAGCAGATTGAGGGGGCCATATCATGACATCAAAATCACTGCCATTAAGCACATTGGTGGCCTTCTTGCTCTTGTGTTTGGGTTCATTGTCTTGCTGAAAGACAATATCCCCAGTCTTCTTCTTGTAATGCTTGAGAGATTCTTGAAGTTCATCCTCCAAAATGCTAATGTAAAGTTCATCATCCATCCTCCCATCAATCTTGGTGGCATATCCTGGTTATTCCCAGAACATACAACCTCACAACATCAGATTCCCCCCTCCAAACTTGACTGTGCCCTCAACCAGCCTATCACTGAGCCCCTCTCCTGCTTTTTTCCACACCCACTTCCTCCCATCTGACCCCAAATTATTGATTTTAGTCTCATCTGACCACTCAACCCTCTTCCAGTCCTCCAGAGACCAGTTCTTGGATGCCAATGCAAAGTCCAGCCTCCCTTCTATACCTTTTTGTGAGTTTAGGCCTTTTCCTCTTCACCACAGCCTTCATTCCAGCTTTCTTGAGTTCCCTAAAAATTGTTCTTGCAGAGATAGACTCCCCATTCATATCTTGTAGGACTTTAGAGGCCTGAGTGGCATGGTCAATCTTCTGGGAAGTGATTTGTTGGATGATGTAATGGGTATCAGAGGGGGAAATGTTTGTGTGGACGACCTCCAGCTGCTTTGGAGAGGGAGGAAGAATGTTTAGAGTGAATTCTGGATATAGTAGAGACAGAATGACCAGTGGTAGCAGCTACTTCATGTGAAGACTTGCCCTTGTCAAGTAGAGTAAGAACACGATCAAGTTGAGCAGGAGTGAGAGCTCTCATGATGTAAACTGATGGGTTCTTGGGATGCTATCACTTGGAGAAGTGAACAGTTGTATATATACACAATTTGAACAGGTCACATGATTTTATTTGCATTTATTTGTGGATAATCAATAAGGTTATGTGCTAATCATGTGATAGGGACAAAACTATTCCGATGAGATTGCATTAGTATTTGATTTATAGTTTGATGAAAAATAATGATTATGTCATAGAATTCTTAGGGTATATAGCCAACATATATGACTACCTAAATTAAAAAGTTCAGGTCAATTGGCCAAGTACTCATTGAGGTATTCAACATTCTTTGACATATAAAAAATGATTGGAACTGTTTTGTCCCCCACTGTATATGCCCTTAAAATATTAGGACATAAGCATTAGTATTTCCCATGCTGTAAACAAAACACTAATAAAATCATATTGGAAGGGTTTTGTCCCTGGTATAAAAAGAACACAAATCAAACAAACTAGTACTTGGTATAGCCTCCCTTAGCCATCAAAACAGCCTCAACCCTTCTAGGCATACTCTCTATCAAGTTCTGACAAGTATAGGGAGGAATCTTCTCCCACTCTGTCTGAACCCTCTCCCACAACTCATAAATACTCTTCAGTGTCACTTCATACTCTCCCAGCCTCTTTTTGAGGTAATACCAGAGGTTTTCAATTGGATTAAGGTCAGCAGACTGAGGTGGCCATACCATGACCACAAATCCATTGTCTTTAAACTAATTGGTGGCCTTCTTGCTCTTGTGTTTGGGGTTATTGTCTTGCTGAAAGACCACATCTTCTGTGTTCTTCCCATAATACTCTATAGTTGCTTGAAGTTCATCTTCCAGAATGCTGACATAAAGGTCAGCATCCATCCTTCCATCAATCTTGGTGGAATATCCTGGTCCTTCCCACAACATACAGCCCCACAACATCAGATTTCGACCTCCAAACTTGACTGTTCCCTCAACCAGCCTATCACTGAGCCACCTCCAACTGGGTCCTATCAACAAAATCATGTGATGTCACATGATGTCACATGATCACATTGTGCTGGAGTATAATTACATGGCCTTTAGCAACTAGCAATATCCCAATTCTGAAAATGTGCACTTTGTCTCTTGCCAGAATCATATCCTCTCACTGCTTAACACTGGCCATACAGCTAGCCACATTGCAGCTTCTACTGGCCATGGCATTGGCACAGTCTCTAGACTTCACTCCAAGTATCATTGTCATCTCTCTAAGTCCATTGGTGGTCATCCCTCCAAGCTTTCCCCTACTAATATTCACTGTGCACAGCATCTTATTGGCTCTGGGAAAGGTGACACTGCTGTTGATTTGGCCAAACCTCTTATGAATGTCACCAACCAGTCCATTTGTACCCAAACTGTATGCAATAGTCTCAATATGGTTCTGATGAAGGCTGTGGTAAAGAAGAAAAAGCCCCTTCTCAGCAAGAAGCATAGAAAGGTAAGGATGGACTTTTCTGTGGCACATCAACATTGGACTGTGGAAGACTGGAAGAAGGTGGTGTGGAGGAAGTGGGTCTGGAAAAAGGTTGGGAAGGGCTTGAGTAATAGGCTGGTTCAGGGACTCAGAAGCAGAGTTGTCAGCCAAAAAAACCCTTCCAATGGTTCTCCTGTATATACATATATATTTGTAGTATTTCCATAGGAGGATATCTGAAAACTATTAAGTATACCAAATTCTAATATACTCTAAAGGTCATTTAAACATCTGAGATGTGATTCAAATATAATTTGGTTTTTAAAACTTTCAAAAAGTTTTAAACTCTCTCATACATTACAAACTAAAGAATCTTTGGACACAAGTAGACAATAAAAAAAATTAGTAGTTTGAAACACTAATACTTTTAAAAAATAGATACCTTTAGATAGTCCATTTCATGCATATGTATATTATTGGCACCTCTAAATACATATGTATTACTTCGGAATGGATCTGTCAATCTGAACAGATTTCTACTTGATTCAACATACCCAGAATATATAGGGGGTTTTACTTAATAAAGACAGCTGTGGTATGAAAAATTTCCAATAATATTTTACATATTTTTCATGGAAATAACTACATTACAACTTTTAAAAAACAAAGTACTAATAAAAGTATTAGTAGACATCTGTAAAAAGAAGGAAATTATATACAATGGAATTTGTTAAATAACTATGGGTTGTATAAGATGTAATATGGAGAACTATTTCTGATGGTTGTTTTTTGATGATATAATTGTTTCAGAATAGATATCACTATTTAAAGATGGAGTTTTGTAAAAATAAGACTTTTATTAGTAAATATTTGAGATTATAGTAATTATAAACACCCTCCATACTTAGAGCTCATATAGTGGCATTGTATTTTAACAATCTAGATATGATAGAGTATATTCACAAATACTTTTGATATTTTTGCAATTTTATCCTCTGAGTTATCAACGATATACATCTGAAGTACTAAACATTGGAAGGGTTTTTGAGTCACTATATGTAGGTGGTTTCTCTTAGTAAAGAAGGCCACAGGATGAAAAATCTCCAATGATATCTCACATATTTTACTGGAAATAACTACAGTTTAGCTTTTAAAAACAATTTACCAACAAAAGTATAGCAATTATTGACATAACTTGGAAAACTATATACAATTGACTCTATTAAATACCTTTGGATTGTGTAGGATGTAATATGGAGAATTGTTTCTCATGGTTGGTGGTAACAATATAATAGTCTCAAAATAGATACCACTATTTAAAGATGAAGTTTTGTAGCAATATTGCTTTTATTAGCAAACATTTGATATTATAATGATTACAGAATATGCAGATTATAGGTATGCTCACATACTATAATATATGTTAATCTGTCATCTTGAGATATTGTATATTTACTGATGGAGATGGACCAGTATATAGAGGCAGTCACCCAGAGTAAAATATTGAGGTTTATAAGATTGATCCATATCCAGTAGATAACAAAATTGTTCACATGTTTCTTCATTTTGAAAAGACCCTTTAATTAACAGTAGCTCAAAATAAATTCTACAAATTCTGAATAAATTATGAACAAAGCTCTAATATCACTAAATGGTTATTACATAATCATTATGTCCAATTCAATGCCCCACCCAATCTCTCTGTCTAACTTCCCAACATACAAACAGTGGTTCAAAAAACTGTCCTAATGTTTCTCATTTTTGAAAGGTTGGATTGGTATAGACCACTGATTATGAAGAGTCATGAAAGTTCTGACCACTTATATCCAAAGAATATCAACTGTCTAGGTATGATACAATAATATATTGACTATCAAAGTACAATATATGTAGTAGAATAAGTTTAGTTGACTTAAGTAGCCATAGGATAACTAAGATGACTAAGGGAGAATGGAATCAACCTTATGGTACGATTCCAAAGGGTGAATTAATGAAGTAATGAGTTAAGAGGAGAGAGGATGATATGAGTAATATGAGATGCAAGTAATGTGAGATGCAAGTAATATGAGATGCAAGGAATGCGAGATGCAAGTAGAAGCTAATGATAATTCAAGCTTCAACTATGCAGTATGAAGCTAGATAGTTGTAACAAGTTCAAGTTGAAAGCCGTTCAAGATGGCTAAGATGATACCCCAATTATGTATGTATAACTTGCAGGACACTAAAAGAGGTGTCTGTGTGAGAGGTATGGCGAAATACACTCAGGAAATATAGTCAGATGAGCTCTTACTATATCTCCTTTATTATTTCTATTTTCTCTCTTTTATTATATCTATAATTAGTTTGACGACCTATGTATGCGGTACATCGACTCTTGTGGGCACACACGCAGACTTATATATTCTAGCGCCCGTAGTTTAGAACTCAGACACTTTTTACACCGCAACCACGACTTACCCAGACACCCGTTAGTGTCCTGTAAGTTGTGATTGGTGTATCGTCTCGACCGTCACAGACGGGCTTTAGCTACTCATTCAAACTGAGTTTCGAACTGTATCAGTCGAAACTCAATCCCTATCTCAACTCGCGTGGACTACATCCACGCTACTCTACTATTTGACTCTCTAACTACTCTACTTGCACTCAAGCAGTTGTCCAGAATCGCACTTAACCAGTCGATTCTGCTTATTCGTTCTAGCTATCTACCTTACTTTAGATAGCTACTTCTCTCTACCGTATTGAACTAAATAGTCAATACGTGTTCGGTCCGTATTAGACTTAGACAGTCAATACATCGTGGTATCGTACTTCAATGGTCGATATTCTTTGTATATAGAACGGTTAGAACTTCTACCACTCTTCACAGTCTGGGCAAGTCATGGTTACAGAGTAAAGTGTCTGAGTTTCAATTACATGTGCTAATGTACATATAACTACAGTGTGCCCATCCACAAGTGTCTATGTACCTACAGGCATACATAGCTCTTCAAACTAATGTACATGTAAATGGTACCGAATGTGAGATACATATAGTTGTATAAATAAAGAAAGAAGTATAGGAGATAGAATGTAGTCAGAGCTATATTTTAGAATACCTCTCACACTGATATAAGCAGAAAATTTAAGGAAATTATCAGATATACTATAGGACCATGGCTTAAAGAGAAGCCTTGGTTCATATGATTTGGATCAAAATCCATTGAATAATAAATAAAACAAGACAGCTACTCATTGGGACAGTTTTTTGACTCTTCATTTTTTCACTTGTGTTTTTACTGTTGTGAACCAGTACAAGGTAGAGGGGGGCTGTGGGAACAATAAAACATGTCACATGGTTGTATTTGTATTTCTTTGATAGGTTTAAAGTGGTTCAGCCATATCCTGGCTTCTTGCCACCATAATGAGATCTATTTCTGCTGCTCAATGCTCTTTTATTGTCTCCCTCCCCAATGAAGACTATTCCTATTGCCAAATCCAGGAAAGAACTGGTCTGGGCAGAAGTATTATGAATAGGATTAGTAGGGAACTGGATGGGAACAAGGAGAACAATTCTGGGGGCCATCCTTCTAAGCTTTCTGGTTGTGACAAATAGTCAATAATTCATCAAATCAGCTCTGGGCAGCTTGATTATGGAGTTCAGGCTATCCAATTCATTAATTCTATTATCTCCAATGCTATCACTCCAATAAAAAGTCTGAAATGTACTGAAGGAGAACACTTTTTACTCTGCAACAAGATACAAGTGACTATTGGTCAAGGCTATTCATTATCAGAAACAGCTCAAATTTGCCCAATATCATGAAAATTGGACTGCAGAGGACTGGAAGAGGGTGTTATGGTCAGATGAGACCAATATTAATAGGATTGGGTCAGATGGAAAGACATCCTCTTATATACCTAATCCTAATATCTGTCAATTCTAGGGCCTCAACTGTTGCCATTTCCTCTATCTCAGTGATCTTTTTAAAAACATCTTTGCTGCACAGATATAACTGCTGGGGGCAGGTTTACTGATACAGGCACAGTGGTTCACCATAGGTCCCAAATACTCCATGTCTCTTAATAGTACTATTATATCTGTTGTCTCAGTTTTTGCCCTTGCCATGATTTAGTTCTTCATAACTCTTAGTGTCCCAAGCTTCTGGTAATTACACTGGGTACTGTACATTTAAAAGCATTTCAAAATATCAATGAGGATACAATAACAGTCCACAAAGGATGTAACAGAATGGTCAGGAATAGAACAGTTTAACAATGTTTAAGGAGAATGGTCACACTTTATTGAATATACAAAATTTACTGAATAATCCTCATATTTTTTAAGTGAGACTATTCCTTCTGATCATGACAACTTATTCTAGGAGTTTATATTTAATTACCTGAAATTTCATCTTTAAAATATGCATGCTCTTTTGAAATACACACAAATGACATAGTTACATGAAATTATTTGGATTAACATAGATTATTTGGGTTATGACTTAATCTTTGGGTTAAACAAGATTATCTGGGTTGTCACCTAATCTTTGGGTTATGACATATTCTCTTGCATACAAGCAAACTTTCAAATATATTTCATATAATTTGAATTTAGTTGGTTTAGAGTTAACCAGAACTATCTGGGATACTAATCCCCATTGTGCAATTTATTCCAAAAGAATAATCTACAGATGATTGTTTGACTAAATTTTGTCAGATACAAGATAAATATTGATCTTTCCTTATTCTCCAGAGTATCACCTGATGGACTGAATTTGATTAAATATTAATTTTACAACAAACAATATAAATATATATTCTTTAGTGGATAAATAACTTTTAAAGGGGTTATCCTCCTAACTGAATTTACTGGAATTTACTTGAGCTTAATTGGAATTTATTGAAATTTACAGGAATTCAGTGGAATGTAATTGGAGTTTACTGGAATTTGATTGGATTTACAGATTTACTGATATTGCATTTAATTGACTTCCATTCCCATAATTTTAGTATATTTTCTGGTATTTATTTTAATTCTTTTGAAATTGTTTGTAATTTTTTTAACACCTAACACAGACCAGCAGACACAATGGATCCCTCACACATAACATGCCAGGTGGGCATTTGGCAACACCCCCACACCCCCACACATGCATGAATAGCATGTACATGTGACAGCAATGCATGTGATAATAGTATAACTTGGTGTGCCATTGTGGATGTGGGAAAACTAAGGCTTGCTTCACTTGCAAATACACTGTGGGAAACAGCCTGCTTGCTTCACTCACAGATGCTGACCAATTAGTGACTAAGCAGCACCCATGGACCCACCAATGCGAATTAACTTATATGACAAGCTTAGGAACCCTTGCTACGCTGCGGGGCGGTCGCTTCGCGACCGGCCCCACAACTTCACTGCGGGCTCCAGCTTGTTGGGGGGCAAAGCCCCCCAAACCCCCCCGCGTCGACAACTTTTAAGTATTTCTGAGACTCATTGTTTGAACGGAAAGTGTTCAGAGAACGGAAAGTGTTCAGAGAACGGAAAGTGTTCAGAGAACGGAAAGTGTTCAGAGGACAGAAAATGTGGAAACCATGTAAAGAATGGAAAGTGTTTAGAGAACAAAAAATGTGGAAACTGTAAAGAAAGGAAACTGTGTAGAGAACGGAAACTGTGTAAAGAATGGAAACTGTGTAAAGAATGGAAACTGTGTAAAGAACGGAAACTGTGTAAAGAATGGAAACTGTGTAAAGAACGGAAATAACAGTTACAAATGGATCAATGGTTACAAAGGAAACAATGGTTACAAAGTAAACAACACTTATAAAAGAACAAACAGTTACAACCGGAACAATGTATAAAAGGATGAATCATTACAAAAGGAAAAATGGTTACCAAAGGAAAAATGGTCACAAATGGAACAATGGTTACCAAAGGAAGAATGGTTCCAATGGTTGAATTGACAGTCAACTAATTAATGTGGGTAGCTGATTTATTTATTTTGATGTAGTTATTTCATCATGATTCATGTATTTTATTTTGATTTATTGTATTTTATTCTAATTTATTGAATTTCACTTTAATTTACTGCATTTTATTTTAATTTATTCCATTGTATTTTTATTTAATGTATATTATTTTTATTTTAGGATTGCTGTGATCAGAGGACAAAAAGAGAAGGAAAGGGGACACGCACCTCCGGGAGGACAGACAGGAGGCCAATCAGATGGGGAGGAAGAGAGAAGGAAACAGTACACACACTCATTGGAGGAAAGAGAGAGGAGGTCAATCAGAGGACAAAGAGAGAAGGAAACAGCACAGGCACCCTGGAAGAAAGAGAGATGGGGCTGATCAGAGCAGGATGGAGGAAGAAGGAAATGGTACATGCACCACCTGGAGGCAAGAGAGGCCAATCAGAGCAGGATGGAGAGAGAAAGAAATGGTACACACACCATCTGGAGGAAAGAGAGAGGGGCCCATTCAGAGCAGGACGGAGAGTGAAGGAAATGGTACACACACTGGCTGGAGGAAAGAGAGGAGGACAATCAGAGGAGGATGAAGAGAGAAGGAAACTGTACACCCACCGCCTGGAGGAAAGAGAGGAGGACAAAGGGAGAAAGACAGGCTACATGCAACTCCTGGAGGAAAGAGAGAGGAGGACGATTAGAAGAAGACAAAGAGAGAAAGACAGGGTACACGCACCTCCTGGAGAAAAAAGGGAGAGGGGAAGGGTACACACTCACTGGAGGAAAGGGAGAGGAGGACAATCAGAGGAGGGCAAAGAGAGAAGGAAAGGGTACACGCACTCGCTGGAGGAAAGGGAGAGGAGGACGATCAGAGGAGAACAAAGAGAGGAGGAAAGGGGACACGCACTTCCTGGAGGAAAGAGAGGAGGCCCATGAGTGGAGGACGAAGAGAGAAAGAAAGGGTACACACACATCCTGGAGGAAAGAGAGAGGAGGCAATCAGAGGAGGACGAAGAGAGAAGAAAAGGGGACACGCACCAACTGGAGGAAAGACAGACAGACAAAGAGAGAAGGAAAGGGGACACACATCCTGGAGGAAAGAGGTGAGGACGATCAGAGGAGGATGAAGAGAGAAGGAAAGGGGACACGCACCAACTGGAGGGGCCAATCAGAGCAGGGTGCACGCCCAATTGGGCACAAATGGGCACAGCGCGTTGCGAACAGGCGTGGCGCGTGCGCGCGTTGGCAAACGGAACGCGCTTTGCCGGTTTGTGCCCGAGTGGGCGGGCAGGCATGTGCCCATGGATGGGAGTGTGTGCGCCGTGGATGGGAGTGGGTGCGTGATGGATGGGTACGCGGTGGATGGGTGCGCGGCGGATGGGTGCGCGGTGAATGGGTGCGCGGCGGATGGGAGCGGGTGGATGGGTGCGCCGTGGGTGGGTGCGCGGTGGATGGGTACGGGTGGATGGGTACGGGTGGATGGGTGCGGCTGGATGGGTGCGGGTGGTTGGGTTCGCGGTGGATGGGTGCGGCTGGATGGGTGCGGGTGGTTGGGTGCGCGGTGGATGGGTGCGCGGTGGATGGGTGCGCGGTGGATGGGTGCGCGGTGGATGGGTGCGCGGCGGATGGGTGCGGGTGGATGGGTGCGGGTGGATGGGTGCGCGGTGGATGGGTGCGCGGCGGATGGGTGCGGGTGGATGGGTGCGGGTGGATGGGTGCGCGGTGGATGGGTGCGCGGTGGATGGGTGCGGGTCAGCCGTGGATGGGAGTGGTGCGCGGTGGATGGCCCGGTATTCAAAACGGGCGTCCCCGGCGGGGACTGAGTGCGCGCGTTGGTAAACGACGATGGCCATCCGTGACAGGAACGCGGGTGACGGGACATGTGTGACAGGAATCCAAAAGCCTGGGTGATGACATAATCTGGGCGCCTTAATTACTAAAAAAGGCAAGGTGGACCCACAACCCACCAAGCAAAATTCATTATATGGACAAGCCTGGGAACCCTTCCTACGCTGCGGGGCGGTCACTTCGTGACCTGCCCCACAACTTCACTGCGGGCTCCGGCTTGTTGGGGGGCGAAGCCCCCCAAACCCCCCCGGGTCAACAACTCTTAAGTATTTCAGAGACTCATTGTCAGAGACCAAGGAAATTGCTTTCAACTGGAAAGTCTCGTAGAACGTAAAGTCTCGTAGAACGTAAAGTCTCGTAGAACGTAAAGTCTCGTAGAACGTAAAGTCTCGTAGAACGTAAAGTCTCGTAGAACGTAAAGTCTCGTAGAACGTAAAGTCTCGTAGAACGTAAAGTCTCGTAGAACGTAAAGTCTCGTAGAACGTAAAGTCTCGTAGAACGTAAAGTCTCGTAGAACGTAAAGTCTCGTAGAACGTAAAGTCTCGTAGAACGTAAAGTCTCGTAGAACGTAAAGTCTCGTAGAACGTAAAGTCTCGTAGAACGTAAAGTCTCGTAGAACGTAAAGTCTCGTAGAACGTAAAGTCTCGTAGAACGTAAAGTCTCGTAGAACGTAAAGTCTCGTAGAACGTAAGAATGGAAAGTGTTCAGAAAGTCTTTAAAGGATGGGAAGTCACTTTAGAATGGAAAGTCACTTTAGAATGGAAAGTCACTTTAGAATGGAAAGTCACTTTAGAATGGAAAGTCACATTAAAATGGAAAGTCACCTTAGAAAGGAAAGTTAGCTTAGAATGGCACCCATTATTACAACAGAAACACCTGTTATTACAATGCAAACACCCGTTACAATGCAAACACCCGTTACAATGCAAACACCCGTTACAATGCAAACACCTGTTACAATGGAAACACCCGTTACAATGGAAACACCCGTTATTACAACGGAACACCCGTTATTACAACGGAACACCCATTATTACAACGTAAAGTCTCATAGAATGTAAAGTCTAACGGAAACATCTGTTACAATGGAAACACCCGTTACAACGGAAACACCCGTTACAACGGAAACACCCGTTACAACGGAAACACCCGTTACAACGGAAACACCCGTTACAACGGAAACACCCGTTACAACGGAAACACCCGTTACAACGGAAACACCCGTTACAACGGAAACACCCGTTACAACGGAAACACCCGTTACAACGGAAACACCCGTTACAACGGAAACACCCGTTACAACGGAAACACCCGTTACAACGGAAACACCCGTTACAACGGAAACACCCGTTACAACGGAAACACCCGTTACAACGGAAACACCCGTTACAACGGAAACACCCGTTACAACGGAAACACCCGTTACAACGGAAACACCCGTTACAACGGAAACACCCGTTACAACGGAAACACCCGTTACAACGGAAACACCCGTTACAACGGAAACACCCGTTACAACGGAAACACCCGTTACAACGGAAACACCCGTTACAATGGAAACAGTCACAAAAGTGTAAGAATGGAAACTGTTTAAAGAACAGAAACCATTACAAAAGGTATTACAAAATACAGAAGAAATATCACAAATGGAACAATGGTTTCAAAAGGAACAATGGGTACAAAAGGAGCAACAGTTTTGAACTGGAATTGATGTGCAATTGACACAGCATTGATATGATATATATAGCATTGATTGAGAAGAGGAGAACACTCATTAAGCATTCATGGAGCATTGATACTTTACTTTCTTTGATTGAGCATTGATATATTGTATTGTATTTTGACATATTTTCTTGTATTTTAATTTATTGCATTTTATTTTATTTTATTTTATTCTATTTTTAAACATTTTATTTTGATTTATTGTATTTTATTTTGATTTTTCCGATTTTATTTAATCTTGAAGCATTTTATTTTCATTTACTGTATTTTATTTCGATTTATTCTATTTTATTTTATTTTTCAACATTTTATTTTCATTTATTGTATTTTATCGAATGCTTCCGTGAGGGCGCGGGAAATACTCCCAAAAGGGGGCGGGCAATTCTCCCGGAAAGGTCGTGGGAAATGTGTTCTTGAGGGGCGCGGGAAATGGTCCGGTGAAGGGCGTGGGAAATGCTGACATGAAGGGCGCGGGAAATTCTACTGGAGGTGCGTGGGAAATGTTTCCATTGGTCGTATGAAATGGTTCCGCGCATGTGACAAATACTCCCACGCGTTTCAAAAATGCTCCCGCGGCATTAAAAAATACCTCCGCGCACGTGATAAAATGCTCCCGCACGTCACAAAATACCTCCGCGCGTTAGAAAATACTTCCGTTCCCGTCACAAAATACTCTCGCGGCGCCATAAATGCTCCCGCGCTGTGAGAAAAGCTCCCGCGGCGCCATTAAATACTCCCGCGAGTGCAAAAATGCACCCGCGCTGACTAATTGAAAAATTCGGGCGCTAACGCGCCCTCACCGGGACAGCTCACCCTCATCGGGATTTCAGGGCCGGATCGGGAAAAACTCGGGCGCTCCGCGCCCTCGGCCTGTGGCGCCTAAAAACGCCCACCACCCACCGTACAACTTTACTTTATATGATATGGACAAGCCTGGGAACCCTTGCTACACTGCGGGGCGGTCACTTCGTGACCTGCCCCACAACTTCGCTGCGGGCTCCGGCTTGTTGGGGGGCTTCACCCCCCAAACCCCCCCGCATCGACAACTTTTAAGTATTTCTGAGGCCCATTGTTCTAAAAGGGAAGCTGTTTGAATGGAAGTCACATTAGAAAGGAAAGTCACGTTAGAACGGAAAGTCACGTTAGAACGGAAAGTCACGTTAGAACGGAAAGTCACGTTAGAACGGAAAGTCACGTTAGAACGGAAAGTCACGTTAGAACGGAAAGTCACGTTAGAACGGAAAGTCACGTTAGAACGGAAAGTCACGTTAGAACGGAAAGTCACGTTAGAACGGAAAGTCACGTTAGAACGGAAAGTCACGTTAGAACGGAAAGTCACGTTAGAACGGAAAGTCACGTTAGAACGGAAAGTCACGTTAGATGGAAAGTGTTCAGGGAATGGAAAGTGTTATAAAGGAAACACCCATTACAAAGGAAGGAAACAACAAAGGAAGGAAACAATGGTTACAAAGAAAACACCGGTTACAAAGGAATCAACGGTTACAAAGGAATCAAAGGTTACAAAGGAATCAACGGTTACAAAGGAACTCAATGGTTACAAAGGAACTCAATGGTTACAAAGGAACTCAATGGTTACAAAGGAGTCAATGTTTGCAAAGGAGTCAATGGTTACAAAGGAATGAAAAGTGTTCTCAGAACGGAAAGTGTTCAGAAAGTCTTTAAAGGATGGAAAGTCTTTAAAGGATGGAAAGTCTTTAAAGGACGGAAAGTCTTTAAAGGACGGAAAGTCTTTAAAGGATGGAAAGTCTTTAAAGGACGGAAAGTCTTTAAAGGACGGAAAGTCTTTAAAGGACGGAAAGTCTTTAAAGGACAGAAAGTCTTTAAAGGACAGAATGTCACTTTAGAACGGAATGTCACTTTAGAATGGAAAGTCACCTTAGAATGGAAAGTCACCTTAGAATGGAAAGTTACCTTAGAACGGAATGTCACCTTAGAACAGAAAGTCACCTTAAAACAGAAAGTCACCTCAGAGCAGAAAGTGTTCATGGGATGGAAAGTGTTACAAAGGAAACAATGGTTACAACACGAAATGAAAGGAAACAATTGTGAGAAAGAGAAACAAAAGGAAACAAACATTACAAAGGAAACACCCTTTACAATGGTCACAAAAGAAAAGAATGGTCACAAAAGAAAACAACAGTGACAAAAGAAAACAACAGTTACAAAAGAAAACAAACGTCACAAAAGAAAATAATAGTCACAAAAGAAAACAATGGTAAAGAGAACAATGGTTACAAAAGAAAACAACAGTCACAAAAGAAAAGAATGGTCACAAAAGAAAAGAATGGTCACAAAAGAAAAGAATGGTCACAAAAGAAAATGACAGTGGAAAACAACAGTTACAAAAGAAAACAACAGTTACAAAAGAAAACAACAGTGACAAAAGAAAACAACAGTGACAAAAGAAAACAACAGTGACAAAAGAAAACAACAGTGACAAAAGAAAACAACAGTGACAAAAGTGTAAGAATGGAAACTGTTTAAAGAACAGAAACCATTACAAAAGGTATTACAAAAGACAGAAAGAAATATTACAAATGGAACAATGGTTTCAAAAGGAACGATGGGTACAAAAGGAGCAACAGTTTCAAAAGGAGCAATGGTTGCAAAAGGAGTAATGGTTTCAAAAAAGCAATGGTTTCAGATGGAGTAACTGAATAGAGATTGAGTTGATTCAACTGGAATTGATGTACAATTGAGACAGCATTGATATGATATAGCATTGATTGAGAATTGATAAGCATTGAAGAAACATTAATAGAGCATGGATAGAGCATTGATATATTGTATTGTATTTTGATATATTTTATTGTATTTCAATAAAATGGAAAAATGATATATTGTATTGTATTTTGATATATTTTATTGTATTTCAATTTATTCCATTTTATTTTGATTTATTGTATTTTATTCTGATTTTTCCGATTTTATGTAATTTTGAAGCATTTTATTTTCATTTACTGTATTTTATTTCGATTTATTCTATTTTACTTTATTTCTAAACATTTTATTTTCATTTATTGTATTTTATCGAATGCTTCCGTGAGGGCGCGGGAAAGACTCCCAAAAGGGGGCGGGCAATTCTCCCGGAAAGGTCGTGGGAATGTGTTCTTGAGGGGCGCGGGAAATGGTCCGGTGAAGGGCGTGGGAAAAACTGCGCGGGAAATGCTTACGTGAACGGCACCGGACATGCTGACATGAAGGGCGCGGGAAATTCTACTGGAGGTTCGTGGGAAATGTGTCCGGTGTATGAAATGGTTCCGCGCATGACAAATACTCCCGCGCGTTCCAAAAATGCTCCCGCGGCATCTGAAAATACCTCCGTGCAAATACTCCCGCACGTCACAAAATACCTCCGCGCGTTAGGAAATACTTCCGCGCCCGTCATAGAATACTCCCGCGGCGCCACAAATGCTCCCGCGCCGTGAGAAAAGCTCCCGCGGCGTCATTAAATACTCCCGCGTGTGCAAAAATGCCCCCGCGCTGACTAATGAGAGACTTCGGGTGCTAACGCGCCCTCAGCTTAGTCACACGGTGAGGTTCGGGCGCTGCGCGCCCTCACAAATTGGGGAAAAAGCTCGGGCGCTCCGCGCCCTCACAAATAGGGCCTGCGGCGCCTAAAAACGCCCACCACCCACCAAGCAACTTTACTATATATTGACAAGCCTGGGAACCCTTGCTACGCTGCGGGGCGGTCACTTCGTGACCTGCCCCACAACTTCGCTGCGGGCTCCGACTTGTTGGGGGGCTTCGCCCCCCAAACCCCCCCGCATCCATCACTTTTAAGTATTTCTCAGCACTTCTAAGTATTTCTGAGCATTTCTAAGTATTTACATATCACAATCACCATTAGAAGTTAGAAAAGTTAGAAACAATCAATCAAAATACATTAAAACTTCAATCTAATAATACATCTTTGTACACTATATTTGTTGTTCTCTTTGTCTCCTTTAATAATATTTTTATCCTATTCCAACTTCTTCCCCTTGAAAGTCCCACATACAATTGCCCATGTCCAAACACTGCCATTCTCAAATCTATTCCTACCACTTTCAAAGATTGTCCCTGTGACTTGTTAATCGTCATTGCAAATGCCAACCGCACTGGAAACTGAATACGATGCAGTTTAAATGGCAGTTGATCATCATTTGTAATTATTTTGATCCGTGAAAGAAATGCCATTTTTCCAGTACATGGTCCAGTTAGGATCCGCACTTGAAGCAAATGATTTTCCATTTTCACCAATCGCAATCGTGTCCCATTGAAAAGCCCCCTCTGTGGATCTATATTCCGTAATAGCATCAATGGCACTCCTGGCTTCACCTCAAGTCGACTTGGTGAGATTCCACCAAAATTCAGGCTGTTCAAATACTCTACAGGATACATCTCTGTCTCACTGTCTCCCTCTGCAGTATCAGCACTGTGGTATACACGACTCTCCCCTGGAAATTTATTCAGAAGTTCTGAATTAATCTCATCAACCTCTGAATTCCTTGGACACAGAATTGCCCGGTCTAAGAAGTCTTCATCTTGCCAATCTCTTTGGTCTCTATCCACATGGATGTCTGGATATATCTCAGCAATTAGATCTGACATTCCTGGACCACAGATCATATGAGGAGGGACATCCATTGTATGATCCAAAGGCAAATCCTTTCCATGGCCTATATCCAATAGCCACTGAGCAAACTGTTGACTGTCTGGATCATCCTGGTCCACCCGCATATTCTTTTTCAAGAAGAGTACCTTGATATGCTTCCACAGTTCTGATTTCTGGATACATTGTCCAATGATCTGTTCTTTTGAACCCTTTGGTACAACAGGCAAAGTCTGCTGAAAGTCACCTCCCCAGGCCACAGGAATCCCTCCAAAGGGAAGATCCTCCTTGTCTAATAAATCCCTCAGGGTTCTGTCAACTGCCTCACATGTGAAACGTGACTGCATTGGAACTTCATCCCAGATAATCAGTCGGACATTCTTCATGAGCTCTGCTTTTTCTGAACCCTTTTTGATATGACATAGAGCATCCTTCTCACAGGGAACAGGGATTGAAAATGTACTGTGAGAAGTGCGACCACCCTTGAGAATCATTGATGCAATTCCAGAAGATGCCACACAAAGCACAATGTAGCCCTTGGCCCTACATGCATGTGCCACAGTATTCCATACAAAGGACTTGCCAGTGCCTCCTGGACCATTGACAAAGAACAATTTGCCTTCTTGTTGCTCATCCACTGCCTTCATGATAGTCTCAAAGGCAGCATGTTGTTCAGGATTGCACTTTTCAAGATTAGCTTGGGCACTGGCAAGCTCATGTTGAATATTATAACTCTTTTGCTCCTTAATGAGACGGTTGCCAACAATGGCATCCCAATTATCAGTGCAGTTTGGCATGGTTGGATAGTGTGAGAGGGACTTTCCAGAATAGCGTAGGATCTTATCAATTTCATAGAGACCAAAGTCATAAACTTGGATTGGTGATGGATCATCAATGCCATGTGTTTGCCGAAGTATGAACTCCAAATCATCACAAAGAAATACTTTAAAGTCATTCCAGAGTTCATGGGGTTGTGCAGGGGAGGACATGGTCAAAATGATGGCAAACAACCTGCGAAGTTGAAACCCAGACTCTATCCGACTGGCTTCTGTGAGGCACATGTGCCACTGACGGTCATCTTCAAGCAAACCACGTGCTACACAGGCTTGTTGAAATGTAGGATAGGTCTCACCCTGAAAGGTCCTGAGCTGTTCAAATGAGGTGGCTCCTTTGACAACAGTGAGCAATGTACGGAGGTGGAATCTTTCCCCACTGGCAATGTTAACAAAATGAATACGCCCTATGGAAAACCCACTTTGACGTGGCTTCCATGATTTCTTCTTGGGTACATATGTGAAATACTCAGGAAAGTCCATATAAAATGTGTCCTGGGCACGCTGTCCATTATAACCAATGAGACCCTTGGCATTAGCTTCAAAATAAGCCATGAGAGTTGTCCCTGAACGCTCTGCCCTTTGTAAAGCCTCAGCAGGACCTTGATCACCATCAAAAAGTACAGTGTTTTCTCCAGGAAGATGGACCCCAAGTGCCATTACTGCAGGAACCTGGGTATGGAGTTCATTACGCATTAATCGCCAGACAGACTCATGTGCACTGACATAACGTGCATCAAGGTACTGTTGAATCTCATCTGGTGTTGTTCCAAATTCCATAGTTGTACGATCATGGCCCTTGTAACAGTATTTATGCATGTACTTCATTGACCTATTGGTAAAGGTCAACTCTACATTGATGTGGCATTCAAAGGTGAGAATCAAAATAGGGGAGTAAGGGATGACATGTCTGTTGTCATATGTAAACTTGGGAGTTTCATAAACCCTTCCATTGTTGGGGCGAGCATATGTTGGATAGCCTTCCTCATTGACAATGGTGGCTTCACACCAATCCTTTGGATAGTATTTACTGCACTTCTTATCAACCATACAGGCAGCATTTGGATGTTCAGCTCCACAGGGGCCATGGGTCATGAGTTGTCCTACTAAATTAAATAGTCTGGGATGTATTTCAGGATCTGGAAAACAGGCAGAAACAAATGAGTCAACATCTTCTGATGTCCTTGGCTTATTCTGGTCATCAAACCATATGAGGCAGTGCATGTGTGGAAGACCCCGCTTTTGGAATTCAATGACATGGATATGGGCTACAGTTCTACCAAAGATCTGGTCCTCTGTGATCATCTTGAGCAGCTTAGCCTTCTTGGCAGCAAAGACACGGGAGACCAAATCAGGACGATCAGCAGCAGTCTGTCCAGGAAGCAATTCATCAGTAACCTCCTTCCACTTGGGATTAGCAGTCATGGTGATGAAGCAGCTGGCATTGCCATACTTGCGTGCAATTGCAAATGAATTTTGTAGACTTTGTCTCATATCCCTTGAACTGCCAGTAAATGTAGAAGGCAGTATGACCCTCTGACCAATACTATTGGCATCTGTGCTGACATCCTGATTTGTAAATGCATCAACCACTTGGTTGTAGAGTTCTGCACGTAACCTTGGTTGATTATCCCTGAGAAATCTCAATCTGCGTTGCTCTGTTACTGCCCAGGCATTGACAATATACTGTTGGAATAGCTTTTGTGCATAAAAAAGGGTCATGGCTTCATATGCTCTGGGAAATAGGCGATAGGCATAATATTCACATTGGGTCACTTTCCGACTTTTTTCTTCATCTTCACCTTCATCCTGCTGTCCAGGTTGGGGCTGCCAATTTTGATTTGCATAGGGAATATCCCATGACCAACCACGCTCACCCCTGGGAAAGAGCATGACATAATGAAGGGGTGTATAAATGGCTTGTGCATCATGGACATGATGGAACTGGCCCCCTCTCCTCTGAACAATAATATCCCTTGGGTCACCACGACCTGTATCACCATCTCCAGGGAGAATGACTGCAAGTTCATCACCGGTTGGAAGATTGTACCGTCTGGGATCATTAAAAGCTTTGTAGCTCAGCCTGACATGTAACCTTGGAGTCTCTGCCTGTGTTCTTAATCGCTCATGTGCCTGGCGATATAGGTGTATAAAGGGATTATATTGCTCCATCATATCCTGGAGGTCAGAAAAGGTTTGGTTGTTTAGGCTTCTATTTGCCCTGTGATTCTGCCTCTGCTGCAATGCCTGCCTCAGTCCCTCCTCCTCTGCCAAAGCAGGATCATGGATGTAAAGCTGAGCATAACTACGTGATACACCTTCTGTGTAAGGAATCAAAGCACCATGCTGGTGATACAATTCACCATGAATTTTGAAGACATATGGGCCACCACCACCCTGTAAGACAGACTCATCCAAATTGACACCTAGAGATGTAAATGCAAAAGCATTATTATAGGCACGAATATTCTTGAGAAATTCCCTGCTGTCTGTATTACCCTCCAGGAGAGATCTTAAAGTGTGAGGGACTGGCTCAAGTATTGGAAGGGCCACCTTTCCTCGCTTGCAACATTTGCCAAATTTTGGATTTGTCTTAGAGCTATTTGAGATACGCTCATCCATCCAGTGTAAAGCTCCACAGTCTGAACACTGTATATCCATACGTCCCAAGTTATATCTTTGGAATCTGTCCTCCACAACTGGTTGCCGTCCAATGGGTAATTGTGGAATGATGGGAGGTGGAGGTGGAGGTGGAGGCATAGCTGCAGGCTGTAAAATAGCTGGGGGTAGGGGAATAGCTGGAGGTAGGGCTAACTGTAGCTGTTGTTGTTGTTGTGGAACTGGATTTCCAGGTGGATAGTGAATCTGTGGTGGTGCCCACTGCACAATAGGTGGTTGTTGTTGTTGTGGAACTGGATTTCCAGGTGGATGGTGGGGCTGTGGTGGGGCTAACTGCAAAATGGGTACCTGTGCCTGAAGTTGTGGGACTGGATTTCCAGGTGGATGGTGAGGCTGTGGTGGAGCTAACTGCAAAATGGGTACCTGTGCCTGATGTTGTGGAACTGGATTTCCAGGTGGATGGTGAAGCTGTGGTGGTGCCCACTGCAAAATGGGTACCTGTGCCTGAAGTTGTGGGACTGGATTTCCAGGTGGATGGTGAAGCTGTGGTGGTGCCCACTGCAAAATAGGTGGTGGTGGTGGTGGTGGTTGTGCAGCTGGATTTCCAGGTGGATGGTGATGCAGTGGTGGTGCCCACTGTAAAATAGGTAGTTGTGGCTGTTGTGCAGCTTGATTTCCAGGTAGATGGTGATGCTGTAGTGGTGCTAACTGCAAAATGGGTAGCTGTGCCTGGACTTGTGGATGACTTTGCTGTACTGTTGCAGGTACATTTCCTGGTTGATGACCATGCTGTGCATGTGGTGCTGACTGTAAAACTGGTGGCTGTAGTTGAGCAGGTTGATGTAATTGTGGTAAAGAATTATGCTGAGCATATAGAGCAGCTACTGCAGCAGAGCCAACTACAGGCTGGACAGCTTGAGGTGCTAATGGCAAAATTGGTTGCTGCAGCTGAGCAGCTACAGCTACATTGCCTTGTATACGACCTGGTGCCTGTGGCTGAATAAGTGCATTTGCTGGTTGATGACCCTGCTGTATATGTGGTGCTACCTGCAAAATTGGTTGCTGTATTTGAGTAGCTGCATTTCCCTGTCCACGCCTCTGCCTCTGTCTCTGCCGAACAGGTATTAATGGTGGCAAATCTCTATACTGATTAAGCAAGTCAGTCATTGCATCAGAGCCAACTGGAGCAGAGTGATTTGTAGCAGAGCCACTTGCAGCAGAGCCACTTGCAGCAGAGCCACCTGCAGCAGAACCACCTGCAGTAGAGCCACCTGGCTGAGCAACCAAAAATGGATTATCAGGTTGACCTCTACCAACAGGGAGATCTCCAAATGGTCGAGGAGGGAGTGGTATATTAGAATTCACAGCTAAACGTCGATGACGATCAGATGGAGATGTCATTTGCAATTGTGCCCTACGCTGCCTTCGCTCCTCCTCCCGATCACGCTCAGGTGTTCGATCCATAATAATACAGCAATGACAACAGTAGCAGCAGAGACAGAAAGCGTGCAAAAGAGGGGGGAAGAGAGCAGGGGGAGTGAGCTGGAGTGGATTAGGCAAAAGGAAATCATGAATAATCTTTTATAGTCTCAGAGAAGGTATTAATACTAACCTGGAGTTGTTTCAAAAGCCACAAAACGGAAGGTCAATTTTAACTGTATAAATTATATCTAAGTAGAAAATAGTGAAACCAATTACAGGGAAAGAACACACTTTCAATACTCCACCTATACTTATAGGGAGCAGTCACAAAAACAGTAGAGAGTGCCAGAGAAAGGGAGTTCAGACAAATAGGTCTAAAATAGCCCAAAAACACGAAAAATAATGCATAAATAATTTTTTTTAACAGCATGAGAGAAAGTACTAATACTAACCTGGAAGTATGTTATATCTTCCAGTAAGAATGGAAACACAAAAAGGCACAGAATAGAGGGTCAACTTCACTGTATGAATAATAATCAAGTCAAAAAAAGACAAAATAAATTACAGGGACAGGACCCACCTTCAGTACTCCACCTATACTCACAGAGAGGACTCAAAGAAGTAATGGAAAGTCCCAGGGAACCAAAATTCAGAGAAATAAGTCTAAAATAGCCCAAAGGCGTGAAGAATAATGCATAAATAAATTAAAACAGCATGATAAAGCCCAAAACATACCTGGGATTGTAGGGGAGCCTTCAGACTGTATATTCCAATGAAAATAATACCCAGGAAAGGGTAATTTGACTGCAAATAAATTATTTAATCATTAAAAAAAGCGAAAATTAATTAATAATAGATAGGAGCTCACCACAGCTTTTATATTGCCTGAGGAGTTGAGGAAGGCTTAAGAGATGATAAAGGCTCAATATGGAGGGTCCAGGGCCAGTGGATGGCCAGACTCTAACTGCAGAATAATATATTTAATTATTAAAAAAGCGAAGTTTAATACAATTAAATAGAGGCCTCAACACACCTTGGTATGAGCCCAAATCCCTTGAGAAATATTCCAAAAGGTAACCCCTCACAAATTAAGGAGCAAAAAGCTGGGGGAGGGAGAGGGGAAAGGAGAAGCTGTGGCAGCCTCAAGGCTTTGCAGCGGGCTTCCGGGCTTCCCGCGGCTTGACAAATTCATCCTCTTTCGAGAGTTGCCACTCTAACTTCTGATCGTGAATTTACAGCAGGAAGAATATGATAGTAGCCAAATGAACGAGCTGTATTGACTTCGCCGTTGACAAGACCCTCCGTTGACACCTAGCCTTCTGCAGCTCGAATACAGGCCGTCTCGGAACGATCACAAGGATCATGGTCCATCGATAGACCATGCGCGGTTCCATGCCGTAACACGACGGCTAGAGCTTTCCCGAGATTGGCGACATACATTGGCATATCCACCATATCCACCACAATTATTTCCACCCGGCGTCTAATATCAAAATTTGTATCTTCAGCAGCCACAGGGCCAGATAGCCGATATTCACCGGGAGCGAATCTAGCTCGTTGTCGGTGCAGGACAGCACTTGAAGGTCTGTTAACGAACATATGGCATCATGCAGACTTCGGAATGAATTGTAATTCATCGGTAGTGTGATTAACAATATTAACGCCGCCAGCGCAAAATCGTTCAGGGAGGCCAGTTTGGCATGAGAGATATGTTGAGGGTCTTGAGTGAGAACGTGTGGATATGCGACTGTGGCTCTCTTGGGATCTCAGGCATAAATCGCTCATTGCGCCGAAGCTTTCCCAGCTACTCGCTCCGGTATATGAGCCTCAGCAAGAAAGAAAGTTCTCATATCCCGAGCTGCTCAAACCCATCCGAAGGGATATACATATCCAGCTTGTTCGAGCCGACGATGTACGATCGTCGCTGGTCGTTCGGTAGGTGCTAGTAAATGTTCTTCAAGGCCAGATTAAATCATCATCGTGCCTTGTGATGGAGTAAAATTACACACCTCGACCAGGTTCTCGTAGGTACAGTCTGTGGGGTTCCACGGTATTGTTCTTCATGATTCAATCCATCTCCTCTCGATCATTCTGCGATTGCGAGTCAAACTTGAAGATCTTCTTGCGTAGGACTTTCTGAAGGTCTTGCACGGTTATGTGGAGATAACACAATACCACATGATAGCTCACGTGATCGTCGGGGTCGACAGGGATCAAGTACTGTAAAAGCATCGTAGTGAGTAGAATGAGGGTATTAATTAAAGACGTAACAAACCTTAGCGGCAGCTGTGTGGCTTTGTGTCGTATGTAATCCATTCCCATGCTGCCGGGAAGCTAATTATTCTTTTCGGCCGACGCCTCTGCCCCATCTGGAAGATCAACCTCCTGAAATATCTTTGCAGGCGCATCAAGAATAATTTGTTATGGATGGAGCTTAACCGTCGACACCCAATGCCACAGATGTATCAGCCTGGGCTTCCTCCAACTCCAGACGACCATCAAGCTCCAGTGGAAATATGAGAGAGACGGGCTCTGGGTCTTGAATGCCTGTCATCCGCTTCTCCCCTATATACTTAATCCTAATGCCTTTCGATTCCAGGGTCTCGATTGTCGCCATTTCCTCTATCTCTAGCTGTGCATTCGGATCGTGGTGGATGACGCACTCAGTGATCTCTTTAATAACATCTTTGCTGCAAAGGATTTGACCTCCGGCGGCATGTTAATTAATACGGGCGCAGCGGTTCACCATAGGGCCCAAATAGTCCATACGTCTCGTCACAGGATCGCCATCACAGTAGGGAAACAATGAATCCCCATCCGAACAGATAAACCCCGAGCAATCAACGTGTCCTGAGAATCGCTGATCTCCTTCCTATCCTCACTAGGGCTCATGCAACAATTGGACTTGGACCATAAAACACCAATGGACAGCAGAGAGAACGTCTGAGAAGCTCACCATGAACGCGTCGCATTCAGTCTTAACTTCCTATACACGTGTGATTCGGAGAAGCCCCCAAAGGAGCCCCTGATGTAATTCGATCGGATTAGCCATTCCAGCGTTCTCATCCCATTGGACCGTCAAGTCTCGGATATCGGTTAATACCAGGGTGAGGTGACCTTTAGGCTCCAAGCGGGCAATTGTACGAGCCAGAGGACCATCTCCCCTGTTTGCCCTACGTTTGTTAAGACTTTCAGGAGGTTTCGACCACAAGACCCTCAGGATGGAATCTATCAGAAACCCGGAAAACCATGATAATCGTACTACCCACGGCGCCATAGCTTATAGCGAAATCTCGAAGCATCTGCGCTGCAATAATCGGTCGTCTCTGTGGTTCCGCTCGACATCGACAGCCGTTTGATAAGGGAAAGACGACGGTTCGCGATGATGACTCATTCATCCTCTTCCGAGAGTTGCCACTCCCTAACTTCTGGTTGCGAATTTACAGCAGGAAGAACAATGATAGTAGCCAAACGAACGTGCGGTGTCGACTTTGCCATTGACAAGACCCTCCGTTGACACCCAGCCTTCCGCAGCTCGAATACGGGGCGTCTCGAAGCGAACGCATATGCCGCAAAATTACAGAATTACCCTAATTCAGGCATCAGTCTAGAGCCGGCTCAGCTTGGTAAACGTATCGGCCGTGCCTCACCTAAAATCATCATCGTCATGCCAGTCTACCACATCGGCTACACATGACATTCCTTCAACTATACAATATGCACATACTACGTGTGCCAACTGACCTATTTGAGATAGGCGACCCCTTCTCCCAGCTCATGGCCAGCCTGAGACGACAACAAGCCCTTCTTCTTAAACACAAAGCTCAAGCCGATCAACACACCTTCAAGTGATATGATATTAGGCGCCAAATCACCCAGCCTAGAAAACCCCCAATATCCACTTGAAATAATGGCCAATAAACCACCAACGACCTGAATGTCTCAGTTAGAGAGAGCAACACCTAGTTTTACTGCGGAAAGCACTTCGAGTGGCACTGGCTGCTGAAGAGGTCGCCGAGGACATAGTGTAGTAAATACCAGCCCTGCCGTCGCCATCGTTGTCGTTGTCGTTGTCGTTGTCGAAAAAGGTAGGTCGAATATTGAGGGATGGCTGTTGACAGTTGGCATTTGGTCCTGGGCTTATCTAAGCAAATGATGGGAGTGCCGCGCACATGTTTCTTTTTTTCAAAATCAGTAGATACTTCATCAATTTTGTATTAAAAATTACTAAAATAGATTATATTTGACATTATATCATCAAAACATGAGAACTGTTACATCTCGTGTACATGTCTACAGTGACAAGAGATAGGAAATAGTGAAGCATTGGAACTTATGTATCTCAGGAATCCCAGGTATTGGGGATAATGCACGTAACAGCACTAGTATATGAAGATATGTCTGAAACTGTCTGAGTCTTCTCTTCAAGGTATTGTGATATGGTGCATTTTTGTATTTGGACTGAGGATCCTTGTAAACCATCATGCTCGTATGTACAGTAGATAGCATTGCCATTATGGAATCTTGATGTAAAGTGTTGAACAGATGGTGAATATATGGCTTTGCCTAAATGGTTGTAGTGGAGACCTTCAAGATAGTTTGAATTTTGAAATAATTTGAGCTTTTTAGGCAGACACCATGTCTCTGTCAAGCCCTCATAATACAGGGACAAAGCAAGCATGATGGGAATGTGTATCCAGATTTCCATTATAGAGGGTGTCCTCTTGGATATCTGCTCACCTTGATATGATTTCCAACAAGCATCTATATGATCTGCACTTGGAAGAACCTGTGAGTATAACTGTGATTGCAAATTGCCATTTGCCATCTGGTCTATATCATGTTCTGTACATAATATGGAGAGCTATTTCTGATGGTTGTTTTTTGATGATATAATTGTTTCAGAATAGATATCACTATTTAAAGATGGAGTTTTGTAAAAATAAGACTTTTATTAGTAAATATTTGAGATTATAGTAATTATAAACACCCCCTCCCTATACTACAAGGCTGTGACCCATGGGAGGCAAGCCCCCACCATGCTACCAGCCCACAACTTTACTTGGTCATTTGTGACCTGGTGGATCAATGATAATGTCTTCAAATACTTGATCACATAAATTTTGTATATTACCTTCTGTGACCATATTATATTGAATGTTTCTGTACATTTCAGTTTCCCATTTATTCTCATTCAGTGACTTGTTCTAAAGTGATTAAATCTTACATTATTCAGAATTATATATATGACATACTTTTGTAAATTCACTGAATCTGAAAAATATAAGTCAGTCTCATTTTAGAACCCTGCTGAATACTTATTCATGGATCAAGAGACATCAGAAGTACACTCTGGAGGACTGGAAGAGAGTTGTATTCTCTTATGAGACCAAAATCAATCATCTTGGGTCAGATGGAAGGAAGTGGGTGTAGAAAAGGTGGTGGGAGGGGTTGGCTGACAGGCAGGTGGAGGGAACATTGAAGTTTGGTGGTGGTAGTGTGATGATGTGGGGCTGCATACTTTGGGAAGGCATTGGATATGCCACTAGAATTGAAGGGAAGATGGATTCACAGCTTTACTGCTCCATCTTGGAGGATGAACTTCAGCAATCCCTTGAGTTTTACACTCCATCTGATATCATCTTCTAGCAGGATAATGATCCAAAGCATACTAGCAAACTAGCTCAAAAGTGGTTTGATGACCATGGCTACACTGTTATGAAATAGCCAGCACAGTCTCCAGATCTAAACCCTCGAAAAGGAGGCTAGCTGACTATGAAACACCACCTAGTGAAGTGGAGGAGCTTTGGGAGCACTGTCAAGTGGAATGGGAAAAGATTTCAAATGAGGTGAGTCAGAACTTGATAGAGAGTATGCATAGAAGAGTAGAAGTTGTAATTAAGGCCAAGGGAGGGTATACCAAGTACTAGTTTAGTATATAGGGTTTATAAAATACAGGCAACAAAACCGTTCGGATGTACAAGCTTCATTAATCCTATTATTACATCACCATAAATGGACATATGTCATCATGGTTATGTAATCAACATTCAGTGATATTGGAGCATCTATCATAATTTATTCAGAATGTTTAGAATTTAATTCGGGCTAATGCTAAAGGATCATTTCAAAACAAAGAAACATCTGAACAGTTTTGTTGCCTACTGTACATCCTCCACTCAGTCGAAACCAAGTGAACCTACCAAACATAAATTGAGTTGTACCTGACCACACAATGCCCCCCTCTCCCCATTGTCATCCCAAGAGGCACACATGGGAGCATCATTTACCTAAGTCATTCATTATCTCACCTGCATCTCCAAAATCTCTACACCTGAAGGTCAAGATTCAGACCACAGATACAAGGCTCCACCTATCCACTTGGGCACTTGTAGATTGCAGTGCAAATGACCTGTTCATCAATCAGGACTATGCACCCATCGAATCTCCACTTGTATGTTCACCTACCCAATTTGCATCTATAATGTTGATGGGACACCCAACAAGGCTGGTTCAATCACCAAAATGGCCAAGCTAGTCCTACATTACAAGGATCATGTTAGCTTATGTTGTATTGCAAGCTGTTGATGCATTTCAATGCTCGGCTATTTCGTACTTTACAGTAGCTTAGTCATTGTAAATAAACCTTGTCCATTTTCGTTACACCTCATCGAACAGGTTATGGGCCCCACCCCGTTGCTTTAAAAAGTCACACTAATACTGTCTCATCATCTTATGTCTAATATCAATGCCTTACTTGCAAGTATCCCAAAACTCTCAGGTGATAACTACCATGAATGGAAAATTTCACTGTCAATGGTTTTGCGGTGTGCTGGATCATGGAGTGTTGTTAATGGTGGAACAAAGGCACCTAAGGATGAGAATAGCAAGGAGTATTTGGATTGGGAAAAGCATTTGGAGGATGGTTACACGGCAATTGGATTGACGATTGCGTCAAGCCAACAATCGTATATTGGGGATTGCACCACTGGACCAGAGGCATGGAAAGCACTTGCGAAAATCTATCAGGCAAATAATCAGGCCAATCAGATTTCGTCGAAATGCCAGCTCTATATTTATCAGCATGATGTCAAAAAGCCAGTGATGGAATATGTCCATGGCATTTTGACTCTGGCTTTGCAGCTTTGCAGCTTTGCAGCTTCGAGCGATTGGAGTTTAGTTACGTGATGAGGATGTGCTGGATGTCCTCATCTATTGTTTGGCTCCGGAATTTGGTGTGGTAGCAACTGCTCTTATGCAGCATGTGGGATCACTTACAGTCGAAGAAATTTCCGCGGTGCTGGTAGAAGAAGAAAGCCATCTAAAAGGGCGGAAAGAAAATGAGGGTCAGATTGCCATGAAAATGAAAATCGACTCACCAAATATGCGACAGCCGAAGAATTGCTATAGATGCAACGGCGAAGGTCACATTGCGCATTTTTGTCCCATGCCAAGGCCGGTTGTTTTGTCTTCAAATGGATTACCTACTGAAAACCAGGAGATCCCCACTGATAGCACAGGGATGAGTGCTTATATTTTGCGCACTTGAAATCATCGCGTGGACTAGGAGTTGCGAGTAGGACTCCAAGGTCCGGCATTTGTTTGTCATCTGGGAGGTTGGGGGAACGTGTTCTAAGAGCGAGGATGCTCTGAGGTTTGGTTCGACGCCAAATGTACCAGATGAATATTGCGTCTAGTGGGCGCAGAGAGTTTCTCAAAGTTTTCAAGTAGTTCTGGATCTAGTGGGTGCAGCGGGTTTTTGTGTCAACTTCAGGATGGATTTTGCATTGTGGGCACAATATTTTTGTGTGTTAAAAATGGTTTATTTCTCATGTTTCGTGTGTATGGACTTACTACACATCTCAATGACTTGCAAAGTGGGCGTGTTAGCTTATGTTGTATTGCAAGCCGTTGACACATTTCAATGCTCGGCTATTTCATATTTTACAGTAGCTTAGTCATTGTAAATAAACCTTGTCCGTTTTCGTTACACCTCATCGAACAGATCACTCGGAGAGGGCTCTGTTCAGGGTTACCCAACTGGGGAAGGAGTCCATTCTGGCTCTATGATCACAACCCCGAGATAGACTGGCAGACCCAGGAAATGCTTGACAGCAGGCAGAGATATGGGCAAATCAAGTATCTCATCAAGTGGTGAGGGTTCAGCACAGAACACAATAGCTGGGAACCAGCCACCAACATCTTTGCTCCCAAATTGGTCAGTCAATTTCACCTCCGCAACCCTGAAGCTATTGCCCCCACTGACCTGGCAGCACAATACTGCTATTTGATCAATATCTGCCCTCCCGATGTGACTGCTTCAACCGGGACTTTATGGCCCCTCATGGTGTGTCAAGATGTCATGCCTTAGAAGGGGGGTAATGTAAGGGGATGTTGTCATTTTCTTTTATTTCTGACTCATCTCTGACCATCATGCAATTGTCAGGTCTCATCTGTGACTTGTCGAACTTTGTTCAACTTCGTCCATTCTATTTTGGGAGCACATCAGGCATTGTAGGCCACAGATGACTCAGGCTGTGTCTGGTCAGTCTCCTCTGACTGGTGATATGTATTGTGTTTTGTATTCTATTTAAGCCTGTAACTAGTAGAGGGCTCCCTAGATCTTTTATCTTCGGATTCCCTCTACTATGGTACGGTTTTGGCACACAATACATTTATCTTTGGATTCCCTCTACTAGTGTCCCACTCAGCTGATTGTGTGAGTCATGTGAGCTAGAGAGTTGCCCTTACAAAAAGGGAATCATTATATAAGTAAATACACAACTCACTTCAAAATGCCCTGGATATTGTAAGGATGTTGTGAAATGAAATGGTTACCAAAGGAATAAGAAGTATTCCTGAATAACATTAAAAAAAAAAAAAACATAAAACAATCCAAAACTCACCTAAAACTGTCCTGGATGTTGTGAAGACGCTTTGAGATGAAGTAAGAACCAAAGGATCAGAAGTTCTTCTAAAAAAACATTAAAAAAACATTAAAAATGCAAAATTTAAATAGAGAAAAATGCCAAAGCAAAAACATGAGCAAAACAATCCAAAACTTACCTGAAACTGTCCTGGATGTTGTAAAGATGCCTTGAGATGAAATTAGAACCTTACCACTCTGATCTTATTCAACCAAACTACCAAAAAAGACGATCCTTCTCCGGAGAACTGGTGTTGAAATACCCCATTGAAGGGTATGTGAAATTCTTCTGGAAAGGTCATGGGAAATGCGTGTATGAGGGGTGTGGGAAATTCATCCAGCAGAGCCATGGGAACAGTGTCTATGAGGGGTGTGGGAAATTCACCTGGCAGAGTTGTGGGAGACAGGTGCAGGAAATTCATCTCACAGAGCCATGGGAAATGTGATCTTGAGGAGTGTGGGAAATGCTACCACATGTGCAACAAATACTCCCATGGCATCACAAAATACTCCTGTGTATTGCCAAAAATGCTCCTGCACCTGTAACAATACTCCTGTGGCATGAAAAAATATCTCTGGGCATATGACACAATACTCCTGTGCATGCAAAAATACCTCCACACATTACAAAATACTTCTGAGCATGACAGAATACTTCCATTCCTGTTACAAAATACTCCTGTGGTGCCAAAATACTCCTGCAAATGCAGAAATACTCCCATAAATTCAAAAAAGTCTCCAGATTTGCTTCTACACTGAGTAATAAGAGACTTTGGGTGTCAGCTTAGTCACATCCAACACTGAAGGATTCAGGTGCTCTGCACCATCACACAGCATCTAAAAATACCCACCACCCACCATGCTCCTTTCACTTATTTGATATTTGGTAATTTTTTAAGAATTATCTGATGTCTGATATTTTTATTGTGAATCAATCTTCCCAAAGTGACAAAACATTGGAATGATTTTTTAAGCTGCTGCATTTCTTGTATTCTCATTCTTAGATTTTGTGTACCCTTTCAGGAGCTCCCCTGACTGGCCTGTTCCCGAAGGACTAATTAGTAGTATTTCTTGTCATTTTCTCATATTTTTCAAATAGCAATTTACCCAAGTATTCTAAGGTAGAGTAAACAGTTAGTGTCCCTCTAGGATAAGCTATCATTCTAATTTTAGAGACCCCATATTTCAAAGTACCTAGCAGAGGCCCCCCCCCCCCCCCCTTATTCTTTTCTCATTGGATATCCCTCTGCTAGTCTGGTGTGAGTACCACAGGCACTGTTGAGGTAGCTCTCCATTGACTGTCTGGATTATCTGTTAAGTGCAGGAATCTACCCAGGTTTTCTAATGGATATTCCAAGTGGGTTTCTGGAAAATGGTCTGAGGATTTTCCAGGAGATACTCAAGGGAATAGCCCACAGAGTTTCCAGAAATGATCTGGGGAGATATCAGAATATTGCCAGGGTACAAGAAGGACTTGGCTTCAGCTTATGTACTGCACCCTCATGCACACATTTGGGTATCCTTATTTTAAGCCAATGGATGATCACATTAGAGTTGTAGATATGCTGAGTTCTGTGGAGTTCCAGATATTGAGAAAAAGCAAGGGAGGTTGTCCATAATCATTATAATATCAGATGTTTACTGATAAAATTTATATTTCTACAAAACTCCATCTTTAAATAGTGATGTATCCTCTGAGACTATTATATTGTTAACCACCAACCATAAGAAACAATTCTCCATATTACATCCTAAACAATTCAGAGTCAGTTAATAGAACCTATTGTATATGGTTTTCCAAGTTATGTAAATACTTGCTAATACTTTTGTTGTTAATTTGTTTTTTAAAAGCTAAACTGTAGTTATTTCCTAGTAAAATATGTGATATATAATTGGAAATTTTTTGTCCTGTGGCTTTCTTAGTTGGGTGAAATCACCTATATATTCTGAGTATGTTGAATCAAGTAGAAATCTGTTCATATTGACAGATCCATTCCAAAGTAATACATATATATGCATGGAATGGACTATCTAAAGGTATCTATTTTTTAAAAGTATTAGTGCTTCAAACTACAAATTTTTTTTATTGTCTACTCGTGTCTGGAAAGATTCTTTAGTTTGTAATGTATGGGAGAGTTTGAAACTTTTTGAAAGTTTTAAAACCAAATTATGTTTGAATCACATCCCAGATGTTTAAATGACCTTAGAGTATATTAGAATTTGGTATACTTAATAGTTTTCAGATATCCTCCAAGGGAGTAGATGTTATGATTGGAAAACCTGCTGGGACCCAGACCCAATTCTATACATACTGGCTCTCTGTATTGTATGAATGATGCACTGGACCCTGCCTGGATATTCCAGACCCCCTTGTTCTCAATCTGTCTTTGCCCATTTGTCATCTGGTTTAGTTTACTGCCATGTTTCCCTATTTGTTTGACATCTGGTTTATTGTCTTATTGTACTCTTGATATGTCTTTTTGTATGTCTAAGTTAGTAGTACAATAATCTACTAGCCTATATAGTCCAGTAGTTATTTGTACATACAATCCAATGAGAAAATCAACTTAGTTTCTACTTGTCTCTTGTACTTTGCATATTCTCGGAACCCACAGGTTTCCCATCTGCTCCTGTTTGAAATTGGACAATGTGATCTGCAAAGGTGCAGCACATAAGCTGAAGCCATGTCCTTCCCCGAACTTCTGTGGGTTTCCCTGGAGACCTACCTGTGAGCCCCACACTTAACAGTATTTTCTGATGAAATCTCACAGATTGTTGACCATGCCTCCAAGAAAGAAACCATCTGAACAACTGGAGCCTGCTACACTCCAGTCACCACTCATTTTGTATACCAGCCAGTCATGCAGTCACAACCCCGACACCATGGACAAATCCTTCTTCAAAAAAATACTGGAGAATCTGGATGCCTCTGAGCACAAGGAAGAGTCTGTGGCCCCCAACAAGGGTAAAGGTGTTGAAAACCCCCCAACTACAGAATGACCACATGCTGAGGGCCCCAGTTCTGAAGTCAGCAGGTACTATAGATAAATTTATGACTCACCTCTTTGAAGAATGCAAGAAAATGGAACAGGAACCTCTGTGGTCAAAGGTCAATGCCCCAGAATCCTTCACAGGTTCGAACCCCAACAAACTGTCCACCTTCCTCATGCAATCTCACTTCCATTTCCACGATTGACCTGCCACATTCTTCATGGACTCCCAAAAAGTCAACTATGCACTCTCTTACCTCTTGGGATCTGCATTGAAATGGTTCAAACTGGCTTTGAGTGGATTTACTGAGGAAGAGCCAATTTGGCTTAATGATTGGAGTGTGTTTGTTGAATAATTGGAAATAAATTTTGGCCCATATGAGCTGACCGGAGAAGCCGAGAATAGCCTCACCAACCTTCACATGAAGGACAACCAGCCCATCACAGACTATATTGTCCAATTCAATAATCTTGCAGCACATTGTTAATGGGGCAATTCCACACTCTGCCATCAGTTCTACTCAAATTTGCCTTCCTGCCTCAAAGACAAAGTCTCGAAGGGTGAGGATGGAAAACCCAAGACACTTTCCAGGATGCACCTCAAAGCTCAAAATGCAGATGTAAGATATAACATGGAGAACTGTTTCTTATAGTTGATATTTAACAATATAATGGTCTCAGAAGATATATAACTATTTAAATATGGAGTTTTGTAGAAATATAAATTTTACCAGTAAACATCTAATATTATAGTAATTATGGACAGCCCTAAGATTATTAGAATAATAAAGGGAGGGGGGATCGGGGCACAAACTAGTGACCCTAGTGGACAACTAGACCACCACTCAGACACAGATGCAGACTGGTCACCAGAAGTGACCAAACTTAGAACCAAAGCCATGGATAAGGACTACTATTGATACTGGATACAGGTGGGTACTTAAGGTTTTGAACCACATATTCCAACAAAGAGGCCGCGGACGTGCTTGTGCTGCCAACTAGTGCACTAAATGCAAGTTTGGCATGGGATTGGAGAACACCAAGACCTAGTTTGGTGTTTACCTGTCTCATTTCATGATTGCTTGTTTTGATCTTCATTATTACCAGATTTGGTACTGCATACATTCAACAGTCTATATAATATAGCTAATGTTATACATACAATCTGGTCAGAAAATCAACTAAGTTTTCAACTAAGTTCTCCCACAGTTTCTTAACATATATCCCACTCCATCCCCCTCTCTCATCTCACAATGCTATCAACCTGTCAGACCTACAGGCTTTCTGACTGGTCTTTCAACCTATTGACCTTTGACCCATCAACTACACCCAGACTCCCTGGGTTTCCTGTCCATCTGTCTGAAATTGGACACCACAATCTCACAAGGGTGCAGCCTATACATTGAAGCCAAGTCCCACTGGATTATCCACAGGTTTCTCTGGAAACCCTCCACTAAGCTCTGCACATCATTTAACAACATCTTTGAATACATATGTATTACATTGGAATGGGTTTGTCAATCTGAACAGATTTCTACTTGATTCAACATATCAAGAATATATAGGTGGTTTCACTTAATAAAGAAAGCCATAGGATGAAAAATCTCCAATGATATCTCACATGTTTTACTGGGAAATAACTACAGTTTAGCTTTTAAACAACAAAGAATCACCTGAAGAGGATGTTGGAAGGGTATGAGAATTGTAAATCTGAGACAAGTTGGAAGTTGGGTTAGAAATTAAGTTGAAGAATTGTCAGAACTGACCATTGTATTTTTATGACAGTTGTGACAAGTTTGAAGAGGCATGCTTTATGAGCTCTTGGAGAATTCAGGGACTCCTCCCCAAGTGTCATGTATTTTTAATGTTTTTTTCTACTCCCCCCAACCCCCCCCCAAAACGAAATTGCCAACAAAGGGTCCTTAAACGCACCCACACCATTATGATAAAACCGCACCACATTCTCTTGATTTATCTTGAAATTATGCAATTTATTTTGTATTTTTAACTTATAAACTGAGCAAGCTATGGAAACTCTACCTTTTATTCTTTTTTAACTATAAATATTCAAACTGACCACCTTAGCACCTATTACATGATGCATGGGAATATTCTTCACAACAAGTGACCATTGTGTATGTTCAAGTTATTTGGAGGGGCAAGACAAATCTACCAAAAATTTATTCTGAACATTGAAAGCTTAATCTCTGTGATCACATCCCCTTTCTGCTGAGTCATCAACGAGCAAATAGAAATCCACCATGGTACCCATTGGTGCAGATGGTCCACTACATGTTCACACACTTCCTTGGAGTAATGGTTGCTACATAGCCAATGCTAATCATGTCACTACTCTCCTGGCAGTGAATTGTATAGAAGGGTAGTTGACAGCAATCTCCATCCCAGAGGCAGGCTGACATGCATGGTGCATTGACTTCTTGAGGATTTGAGAGTGTGAATGAAGGAGGTGACTTAGGTAAAGGGTTGTTTTGTTGAACATCTCACACAGGGCCTTTAATCATAAACCTCACTTCTTGATTGGTAGCCCTTTGTTTTCCTTTAGAGTTCTCATTTTTCCAGGCTGTGTTAGCTTCCATGTCAGCACTGGGTGAGTCAATGTGCACTGGTTTGGGAAAGGTAGAGGGGATAGGACTTCCCAAGGCCATGCAGGGGAGAAGGGAGGTCTGGGTGATCAAGTCAGGTGTGGTAGTGAGGGCCTAGGCACCAGGATACTTTCTTAGGGCAATGACAGGCATTTGCAGAAGAACAATACAGGGGTTAGAACAGGGTGGTTCAGTATGAGGGAAGATGGAGGCACAGAGGAACACAATGAGGAAGTAGATAGAAGGGCAGTTGGTTTAAGTGGTAATGAGGGTTGGTTGACAACCTCTCCAGACCTGACAGAAGGCTGCAACTTTCTTTGTTGGTAGGGCTCACTTGGAAAGAAGTGAATCTGTGTTTAGAGCAGGAACCCTTCATAACAGTCCTCCCCCAAGTATTTAAGCTCATGCATGGTCTTTCCTTGTTACTCTCATCTCAGTCAGATGAAGAATATGCTGACCCCACGTGATATGTCTTTCTCCAGGGCCATGCCTATGGATAGGTCATGGAGGCAATTAATTTCTGTCCCCTCACATTAGATTGATCTCTGCTAGTTTAATTTCTCCTACAAAGTTCCAAATTGAGGAAGGCAGTTCCCTCTTTTTTTTTCTTGTTCTTGCTACTGACCACTCTGTGTGAGAGGGATGGTGAAATATATTCCGAAATATAGTCTGGACGAGCCCATACTATATTTCATTATTATTTCTATTTTCTCTCTATTTTATTATACGCATATATTTAGTTCAATGACCTATGCATTTGGTACATGGACTCTTGTGGTCACATACATGCCAGACCTATGTATTCTAGCGCTGGTAGTTAGAACTCAGACACTTTTTACCCTGTAACCACGACTTACCCAGACACCCACTTAGTGTCCTGTAAGTTGTGATTGGGGTATCGTCTCGACCGTCACAGATGAGCTTTAGCTACCAGTTCAATCATAGTTTTGAACTATACTAGTCAAAACTCGAACCGTTATCTCAATCCACCTGGACTATATCCATGCTACTCTGTTTATTCGACTCTCTTGTTATTTCCTTAAACACTTGAGTAGTCACTCATAATTGAACTCCAAAGTCAATTTTCTTTATTTCATCTTAGCTATCTATTCTACTTAGGATAGCTAATCCTCTTAACCGTATTGAACTACATAGTCAATACATCATTGTGTCGTACCTAAACGGTCGATATTCTTCATATATAGAATGGTTAGAACTTCCACCACTCTTCACACTCTGATACATGGAATCCCATTGTCACTAGAATCAGTCTCCATGAAGTCAATCCACTTCCCTCCCTCTGGTGGAGTGATGGGGGTGGGATTTGTTGTCCCCTCCTTCTTCCTAATTGACCTTCTCTCCTCCTTAGACAATACCCCGTCCTTAGAACCCAACCTGCTTTGTCCTTCATATTTTGATTTTCTCCTTTTCTTTATCACCTTTGCTTCCTTCACTGAGTGGCTTCCTCTTAGGTATGAGAGTAGGGAAGGGAAGTTCTGTTAGAGTATGATATTACAGCTTTATGATGTTCTATGTTACTCCCTATACTTTTCTGATATTGGTAGTATTTTTCCTAGCACAGTAGGTGCAGTAGGGAGTGAATAACCTATTTAGGCAACTCTGTAAGTTCCTGGGAACCAAGGCACTTGGAATGAGTGCCCAGTGCATCATCACACCTGTGGGGCTGTGGGAAAGTGACCTTAGAGCTTGCTTTCATGTCATCCCTCACAGTGTTCTGGGTGATCTTGTTAAAAGTGCAGAAAATGAAGACTGGGAATTAAAAGGGCTTCTGCATATATAGCAAGGGTGTTACCACTAAACCACCTGACCCTGGATGCTAGCATTACACACATCAGCTACATATTGAGCTGTTTCAACAAATTCTTGGGGAGATCCTAGTTACCCTTGATACCACCCTATTGTCCTGTTGATGTTGGCTGTGCTGTCAGTTGAGAAGGTCCAGAGTTTGATTAGTAGTTCTCAATGTTTTCTGTATGAGACAAGGTGGCCCAACTAACCAGAGTGCTGCTATCTCAGGGACAGTTGGATATCAAACTAGATGGTCTTGGGACATGGCCATGATTTGGTCTTCCTTGGATCAATGAGCAGAAAGAGTTTTACCTGTTGATGACAGGGTCAGTGTATATTAGTTCTACCTAAATACATTCACTGAAGCATGACTTGTCAATGCTGAAAAATCAAATTAGAATAATACTAGCCCACAGGGCATAAGTTAACTCCTAGACCACTCAACTGATTGAACTTCGAGTTTGACTCAGGCTGGTCCACATGAGTGTTTCTTGATATATTGGCCTTGATTTGGGAAGAGTCTTTGGGTATTGATAGATCTTCCTCTTGGGTTAGAGACCGGATTTTTGAGGCATCTTCATACCTGTTGTCATTGTAATTACTTAAAGACTTAAACAAAAGAAGTTTTTATTCATAGGGAGAGAGTGGTCCAGCCCAGACCACCACTATGAAGAGTCACATAAATTACCCCTCTATGTATGAAGAGTATTGACTATTTAAGTACAATACTGACTATAGAGAGAAAAGAGGGATTGAGGTGAGTTATAGTGAGCTGCAGTAAAGAGCAACTGTATAGTTACTTGAAGATTAAGCTCATAGGAAATCATGCTAGGGAATTGACTTTAATAGTTTAATCCCTAGCAGATCAAACTTAGAAATTAAGGAGGTTTGCTAACAGTAGAAAATGCCTAAGAGAAGTGTGAAGAGATGTTGGAGTTGATGAGTGGGTTTGATTTAAGAAAAGTCGAGCTTCAATTATTGAAGTATGAAGATAGAGAGTATTTTAAAGTGAGATCACACATTAAGTTTCCCTAAGCAGCTGGGATGATCCCTGAACCTCAACTTGCACTGCTTTGGAAATTGGGGTTAAGGGGTAAAAGTCACTGCTATAGTGCCTAGTGTACCCACAAGTATACATGGCACTTCAAACTAGCTATAGAGTAAGTTATTGAAATAAGTATATCAAATATCCCCAGGAAAAGAGGTGTGAAGAATAGGAAAGTGTAAACCTACTCCCTCACACTGAGGAACTTGCTTCCTACAAGGCCATGGGAATATACAAGTTGATTCTCACTCATGTGGTTGTAAAATATGCAAGGGTCAACCTGTCTTTTTTATTAAATGGGATAAATGAGGCAAGGCAACCTGCTAGAAACACACATGGAGCTTGGAGAATATTGGTACATATTGCTACAGCACTGGGATGGGAGGTACAGAAAGTCAACATTGAGACAGCAATTCTTTATTAGTATACTTCCCAAAGGTGAGACACAATACATGAACAACCAGCTGGTTTTGAAGAGCCTGGCAAGGTGGATTGGATATGTATATTGTTGTGCAGTATATATAGGATGGAACAGTGTGGAAATATCTGGAAGAACCCAATGAATGAAGAAAAGAGATCTTGGAGCTTTACAAGACTTGGTTGTGAATGCTGCATCTATTATTGCAAAACTTCCACTTGGACTGTAAAGTGGCCATGCATGTCAATGACATCCTCTCCATTAATGTTCCCCCACAGGTAATAAGGACTTTAAGAAGCATACACACAAGGTCGGCACTATGTCTGATCTCAGGATGGTCCATTGTATAGTCAGTATTGTGTGGGACTGCCCCAATAAATCTGCCTATTTGTCCCAGATTGCCTGTATCAATGAAATAATTGCCAATTTGGTCAGACAAATTCTTCTAGCATATCTACACCCTCAGACCAAAGCTTTAAGCTTCAATGCAGCAATAACACAACATTTTCCAAACTTGAGCTGGATACATTATTGGCACTCCACTACAGGTCTTTGGTGGGTTGTCTACTTTATCCCCCAATCTCAACTTGTCCCAATATTTCCTATTCCATTCAACAACATTGAATATATTGATGACTATTCCACATCCCATTGGTATGCTGTGATTTGTGTCATTTGTTATCTGAAGGGCACTCAAGAATTCTGCTTGCACCAAGGTAGTACCAATGCTATAAACTTACTAGGGTACACTGACTCTGGCTGGGCCAATTGTCATGGCACTTGTCCCAGTATTGACAGTAATGCCTCCACCCTGGGCTTCAGCATTATCTCTTGGACATCTAAAGAACAAAAATGGTTGCAACATCTTCTTGTGAGGCTAAATACATAGCGGCATTCAAAGCCACCAAGGAGCTTTGCATGCCATTTATAGGCATCCAGTTCCTTCCCTTGGCCAACATATGACTCCTCTTTGTGAGAACAATGCAACCATTGATCTCTCCAAACAATCCCTCTTACACTCCCAAGTGAAGCATATTGACATCAAATACTATTTCCTCTGGAGGTGTGTCTTGGCAAGTGACTTTACCTTTTTCAAGAATCTAAGATTGAGGGACCATCAACATGCCTAGAATACTTAGGCATCCAACTTGATTCCATGGCCATGGAAGCTTTTCTACCTGCAGGTAAACTGGTGTGTATCTGTCAAACCTTCTCATCAAATGGCAGCCAAGGCACATTGCACCCTCCACGAGTTGCAAGAATTAACCAGTTTCCTTCAATTCCGCTCACAGATCATCCCTTTCTCCAAAGCCTTCATGTACTCACTGTTTGATTCTCCACATCATTTACTTCCCCCTTTTGCTTGCCACTGTCTTACTCACCCTGCATGTCGGGACATTACATGGTGGGCTACTTATGTCCCCAGTTGGAATGGAATCCATTTCAACTCCCCTTCCTGACCTACCTTGCACACCTTCACTGATGCAAGTGGTAAAAATGGTGCGGGTAGAGTCTTTGGCAATCAATGGTGTTCTTGTCAGATTCCTCATCATTATTCAGGAGCTGACATTTTCAAGTTAAAGAGTTATATACCATCATTCATGCTATTTTATGCTGGGGTCCTCATTTCCGGGGCCATTGTGCAATCTTTTATACTGACAGTCAAAATGTACATTCTGTTTCCATTGCTGATGCCGCCTCTCACTTTCAATTCACTCTTATGTTCTCCATCGCCCCCAATCTTAACCTCAAGGCTTCCCCCAAGGTTCTTTCACTCAAGTCAACCTGCAGTTCTAGTGAGGTTCACCCCATTGTTTCTGTTGTCTCATAACAGCATCGGGTCCTGATGGCCACATTCACAGACCGCTTCTCCCAGTCCTCCAGCCATTCTAAGCTCAGCCCTGCTTGCCCCACACCTGCTGATGCCTGTCTATCACCTGTGGTCACAGTCAGTTTCTGCTTTAGACCACAACATGATGTTGTTCACCAGACCAGAGTGAGATAAAGATAGATCTGACAAATCCATTTGTCCAAGTGCTCTAGTGATCATGTTGAAATCTGCTAGCCTGGGAATCACAGTATGAGGACTCTCTACTATTGGAGCATAGCCACTTAAGAGTAGAGCGGGTAGATACTAAGCCAGTGATATTGCTAGGCTTTCAGATGAGGGATCTACTCCTCATCTGAACTATCTATATACTAGTATACATGGTCTATGCACTGGTCTGTGCACAATGGCATGCTATGGATCTAGTGAACTCTAACTAAATATATCAATCACATGTGTGAACCGGCTGGAACCTATACAGTCACAAGACGAGATATGAGATTACGATTAATCACGTTATCATATTCTAACAGATCATAGGTCTCCCTCAATGTCACTTTTGTGTGACCATCTCCCATTATTGTTCTCTGGTCACCTGTGGTCGCAGCCAGCACTTTAGACCACAACATGATGTTATTCACCAGAGTGAGATAAAGAATTGATATTGAGACTGAGGTGAGTTGGCCTAATTAAAGCAACACTAATATGCATTTACTGTATACCAGTTATACATTTAGGTACATTAAATATATAGTCTATTATATTGATATCTTGTCTGAGTTATACTTTTAGCAACATTTCTAACAATATGGGCCCTTGCTACGTGTCTGGTTGGGCATATTAGTACAAACACCTGGGAAGGTTTTCTACAACTATCCAGAAAAGGAAAGGTATAGATTAATTCATGCGGTCACAGAAAGTACAAGCCATCACCATCAACATAGAAACTGACGCTTGATCTGGACATAAACCAAACTTGGCCTGACTTGCAGGTCTTCCAAGGCAGTACTGTGATGATTCGCAGTGATAAAATTATTGCAACCACGTTGATGAGTTCCTTGTATTTATAAGTGCTGATTTGGACTCCAAGTTCGTTACCATTGAGTTGTCTACTTGCATGGCCAAGTAGTAGAAGAGTAGGTTACTGTACCCCCCGGGTTCTTTGGCTGTGAAAGCCTATGCCTACAGAGAGTAGTAGTGTTCACGGTCCAAAAATAAAGCAGAGTTTGTATATAAGTTGGTTCACTTGACTCTAATTATCCTTAATACACTGACCAATTGCCTTAGACCCAAAAATCACAACAGCTCCAACAATGCAAATGATTGTAAATATGCGCAGGATCTCCGGGATTATCAGTGATAAAATGATCATCCTATCCTGTGAATTTTGAGAAATTGGATTCGATATAGAGCAGTGCAGATGTCACACGATCTAAGACTAAGCACACTGCAATTTGCAACCAAGTAGAATGACACGGGCACGATGAGGGGTAAAACTTGAAACCACTTGAATTATTCACCTGGGCGGCGCATGGACAATTACAAGATAGAGGGTAGTAGCAGACTATCTCATGATCACCAAGTTAACAATACGATTGCCTAAAATATGACTGAAAATGTTTGAGACTTACATGCTCTAGTGATCACATTGTTAGAGGTGTCAGACACATGAGGGGTGGAACCCACACTAACAATGAAGCCAAACCCGAAGGTGAGGAGTGTTGGAATATTGCAAGCCATTGAGAGTGCTCATAGTCTGACCACACTCAGCTATTTAGTACTGTACAGTAGCTTAGTCATCACATGTATTTTGATAGGGACTTTGTCATCCCCTCACCCACATGAAATCCTGTTGCATATTCTTACAAGGAGTACTTTGGAGAAAAACATCCTTGAGAGGTGGAGTTGGAGAGGATATCATCTGAGGGTTGGTTTATACTCTAGGTGCAGAAGGAGTCCTCCTTATATATACAAAAATAGCATATAAAAGGGGTAATTCCTGTCTTATGATAGTAGGTGTGGGCATTGTGATTGAAATGAAGATCACATGGTTGGTGTAAGGTACAAGGCACCCAGGCACCACTACCTTTTACCTTTACTCGTAAGTCCGATAATTTACCATTCAGGTAAAGTATCGGAGTTCTCATCAACTCCATGTGCTACAATCAGGTTTCACCTCAAACACTTCCTCCATATAAGTAAAGTAGCAGTAGGCATTTTTGGTAGCTTTAGAGCCAAAAGGGTTCTTCATCAGCACTTCCCATGCTCTAAGGGCAGAGGCATTTTTGGCAGTGTGGGGGGATTTTTGGTGATGCAGGAGCATTTTTGTGGGCACAGGAGCAATTTGGGCAACACAGGAGCCTTTTTTACATGAAGTTCCCCAGAAATTACAACAAGGTGTGTTGGAATTAGGCTTATGTGTACCCATGAAAAGGGTTACAGAGCCCCATTTCCATTATTGTGTGTCCCTATTGGGAGATCTGGTCTATTGTTCTCTTTGTTCTCGTCATGTTCCATCACACGGTATTGTATAACCACATAACCCATGTTTGTTACTTTTGTTCTCCCCAACTTACAGCTGTTCCGAGTACATAGTGTGGAGTTCAAAAATCAATTTGGATCCCAAAAAATAAATTGCCATATAACTCCATAACACTGGAGAGACCCCAAGTTTTTTGGAGTTGAAAAACCTTCTGAAAAGCCTACTATTAGAAAATCTGAGAAAACATTATCAGTCAGAGTTTCTTGATATGAATTTTCAAGGTTTTCAGATATGATTTCCCACTTTGGAAAATCCTACTAAAACTTAAATTTTTTAAACAATTTCTCTGTTTAAAGAATTCTTAGAACAGTTGGCCAAATATTAGGATTTTTGGAAGGTTTTCAAATTCCCAAAACATTGGGGTGCCTTGAGTGTAACAGGGTGGAAGTAATATATGATAATTTGTAATTGCCATATATATATAGGGCAAGTTATTCCCATACTCAGAATTTCTTATTTCCTGCTATTTAACATTTGGACCTCCATGAAAGAATTGAATCAGCTCCCCTGCCACAACTGGACATTTTTTTGGTTTGAAACTCAGGGAGAATAATATGATATATGATATGTAAAATTATAAACAAGAATAAATGCTTATACAGCACAGAATGTAGGTGTTAGGATACATACAGGGTGGGTCTCCAGAGAAACCTGCAGAATATCCGGTAGGACTTGGCTTCAGCTTATAGGCTGCACCCTCGCTAGATCGTGTTGTCCAATTTCAGACAGGTGGATGGGAATCCCAGGGAGTCTGGGTGGGGGTCGTGGTCGAGAGGTCATAGGTCAGAGGTCGTGGGTCGTGAGTTGAGATTAGTGAGAGAGATAGATGCGCCGGAGCCCATGGGCTCCGACTAGTGCGAGCGGTGTAATTCAAGTAGGGTTTTAGAGTGGAAAATATATTAGATTACTGGGGGGAATCTAAGCTGATTTTCTGACTGGATTGTATGTACAACATCTGCCAGTTTAAATAGACCGTGGAGTAAATGTCATACCCAATCCAGTAATAATGAAATGAAATGAGCAAAACATAAAACAGGAATAGTAAACACCAAATTGGTTTTAGGAACGGGACAGAACAGAGCAAGTCCAAATAGTGACAAATCATAAACCATAACAGGAAATGGAGCGGGAGGGGAGTCCAAATCGTGACAGGTCATTTGACTAAAATGGGAATGGGGCTCTGTTAGAGAGGTGGTGGGTTTTACTGAGCAGGGTCCAGTGACTGACATGCGGGACGAGGTTGGAGATAGACAGAGACGGAGTCCAGTGGGTTTTCCGGTGACTGAAACACAATGTAACGAAGACGAATGTAGACAAGGCTGACGTAAGGAGTCCGGTGGGAATTCTGGTCAACTGATGATGGGTGCGTATAAGTTAGTCCCCAGAGTCCGGTGGAATTTCCGGTCGTAACAGTAGGGAACAGCCACACTGTTACAACCGTGTCACAACCCAACGGTCCCTGAGGTTATTGCTGCCTGTCGACATTTCAAGTTATCAATCAAGTCATCGCATTGGAAACCATCAGTTGCCTGATGCTGACATATGCTTTCATGGCGATCAAACACCGTTTACACCCCCATCAAAACATACTCGTACTATCTGGTTATACTCTGATACATCCCTTTTTATTATGATGATCCATTCTACTCTATGTGTCACGTATGCCCATATATACTTGTAACCCTTGGACTATTTCCTTTTCTCGTAATTCTGCTCTCAGTTAATCATGGCCTCCAAACTTATTGTAACCTTCCCGTTCCTAGTCAAATTTATTTGTCAAATAATGTTTCCACTCTTCCCTTAGTTCATATATTCTAGATGCCAATAACTTGTATATGAACCCACTGTAGTTGTAGTTACTAGGCAATCAGAATATCAACTCAGAACATCCACTTACATCTCCATTAAATTTACATTAAGTATCCCACTCTCTGCCTTTGCATGCACTCGCCCACTCTCAGACCCTGACCCCCTTGACCCAACACTCGACTTATCCTTTGGTCCTGATCAGCAACTCACCGTGAGGAACTCATTAGGACTAGTCTTTGCCCATCTGAAATTTAAGGACACCTGACGGTTATTCATGAGGGTGCAGCACATAAGCTGAAGCCAAGTCCTTCCGATTGGTCCCCATCGGCCTACTGACATTAGTCAGTTTTCAGTTCTTAACACACACCTTCATTAATGCAGCATACAAGTGTGGCCATTCCCTACATTCAATGCTGTATAAGCATCCAGTCTTGTTTAGGCTTTGATATATTATATATCATATTATTCTCCATGAGTTTCAAACCAAAAAAGTGTGCAATTGTGGTGAGGGAGCTGATTCTTCCACAGAGGTCCAAATGTTAAATAACAGGAAATAAGAAATTCTGAGTATAGGAATAACTTGTCCCATATACCATATATGGTGAATCATATCTTGCTTCCTCCCCATCATGGAGTTACATGGCAATTTAGTTTTGGGACCCAAAATGGAATTTTTATTGATTTTTGAACCAGGCAGAGATGTATCATGTGGAATATTTAAATTGTCCCAATTTTGATGGAATTTCACCAAGTTGACTTGAGATGAAGAGAGGGGTACCTTTCTTTGATGCTACTGTGGAACATAGATCCACAGAGGGGACTTTTCAATGGGACAAGATTGTAACTGATAAAAATGGAAAATAATTTACTTCAAGTGTGGATCCTAAATGGGCCATGTATTGGGCAACTAGCATTTATTTCAAGGATCAAAACCATTACAAATGATAATCCTTACTGATATGTTTGGCCCGATTGTTCAAAATTTCTTCATGTATTATTTCCTCCATGGATGGTAGATTGGGCTGCCATGAATTCTCTCTGTCAGGCCTTTAGGGTTCTGACAATGAGGCATTCAACCAATCTCCTTTTTTGAGAAAGTCATGATCCAATATCAATATATATACATCTGCTACTTCCTTTGCATTTGAACTAAGTCCTGTCTTTATGGTGACATTGTCTTCTAATTGAGAGATGTAGGTGGGAATGAAAATCAATTCATTATCAATGTTATTTACTTGTCCTTGTAGGTGTAATCCATCAACCACTTCATACAACCTCTGGTCTTCAGCTTCCTCTACAGGATTCTGTGCAGAACATTTGTTGATTGAGATGTAATGAGACATCTTGCCTGCATGAGGACAATCAATCTTCAAATGTTCCAGACTTCCACAAATCCAGCACTCTTTAGAAGGTTTAATGATGCTCCTCTTGTCACTTCTCTGGAAGAATAATGTCCCATGTTGTAAAGTGGTTTAGCTGCTGGAGCTGCCAGCCATGATCTGGTTTGCTCCCATCCCTTTTTTTTGGCTATAGAGGATAAGTGCTAGCTACCAGAGGCTCTGAGAGTGATGAGCTGCCAGCCATGATCTGGTGTGCTCCCATCCCCTTTTTTTGGCTGTAAAGGATTGGCACTAGCTCCCAGAGGCTCTGAGAGTGCTAGTACAGTGTAGAATATAAATTATACCTTGTGTAGGTAGTAGTAGGAGCATGATATTAACAAGGTATTCAAGTTACAATAACTTCTTTTTTGGAATTTCAAAGTGCAAAACATTAATAATACACACTACTCAACATTGGAAATACATGAGGAAAATGGAACACCACATCCCAATTGTCTCTAGCAATGGGAGAAAGTATCTAGGATAGAGGGCCTAGCAAGAGTACATACATTCACATACATTAGATACAGCTGGCTAGAACCCTGAGCCACTATATCATTGAAAAATATTGAGAAATAATGTGACAAAAATGCATCAGTCACAGTAGCACACTGGTCATGGTTCAAACATTCCATGACATACTACAGCAGTGTAGCCTTGCTTAATTTCCCTTCATGCTCTCATCATCTTCCTCTTTGTGATCTTGCCCATTCCCTACCTACACCTCCAGCACTATCCACACTTGCATCCTGGACCTTCACCTCTACACACTTGTCTCCAACTTGGTCTCTACACATCTCTGCCTTTACCTCTAACACCTTGTATTTGCCTTGGCCCTCACCCTCACACTTGTCCTTACTTCTGCTGGAATGTACTGTTTTCCTTTTTTCTTTCCTGTTTTTTTTTTTTGGCCCATCACAGTATTGTCCCTGTTGTCTTTCTCACTGGGCTATATTTGATATAACAACAAGCTCTACATGTCTTCCCAGCAGCCAGCTATACTGGTTATTTTGTTGCTTGTAGTGTGAATGTCTTTTATGGTTTGTTTTTATGCCTGATTAAAGGCTTGAATCTGAGGGGGCAGTGGTGGGGACTTGGATGTGGTGAGTCAATGATTTTTGACAATTGGTGAGCTAAAAATATTTCATAATGTAGCAATAGTACACTAGTAGTGGGACTAATGCTTGATAATAATAATAATCACATTCTGGATCACACTTACTTTTCTAAATGACTATTTATCAAAAATATTATAAATACAGCTAGAGCAGCTAACATAATGGGCGTAATGAGAGCAGTGGGAGAAAAATATTCACAAAAGATGTTGTGAGCATTCACTATATCTATAGTGCATTAGGAGCATTTGAAACTGGGTGATGTTCTCTGAATTCTCTGGTGCCACTCTGGAGGCTCCAGAGCACATGTTCATTTTACTGATGCTGTAGCCCCTGAAACACCTCCTCCGGTCAGACACCCAACCAATGAAGAAATTCTACAACCACATTACCTGGGAAAGATGAATGTAGAATGTGTACTGTGTAATGCACTACATTGGATGGCAGTGTCTTACTCTGGGAAAATGAAATTACCTGTACTTCAAAATGGCCCTCAGCCATTGCATCATCTACTGGAAAGTCCTGCTGATCAAGATGCAAGATGCTAAAGAGTTTCATAAGAATATCAGGGCATAAAGTTCCACTGTAGTATGTGCTTTCTGGGTGCTATGATGGACAGGTCATTGCTTGATGCAGAATGTGGTCCTTATTGTTTTTAAGCTCCATGGGGAACTTAGACATATGTAATCATGGTGCCCTAATTCCTAATGAGTGTAAGGGTACATCTAACTGCCATACCAGATTCTAACCTTAACCATACTACATACCAGTTATGGACCATATGCATACCTCTATTTAGTATTCCTCTCACTTTTTGATATGAATCAGTCATGTGATAACTTCCATAGGTTAGGTTTATCTGATTTGGACAAAAATAATTTGTCCACGTTCTCTGAAGGAGGCACGTGATATGGACAACAATGCCCGATCACTTTTTATGCCACTCATCGTTCTTTTGTTCCCTTTTCTCTTTGTTCTCTCTCATTGTTCTTTATCCTATATATCCCGCATTCCTAGTTCCACACTCCCCATCTCGTCTCGTCTCAATTCCGCACTCGATAGTCTTCAAAGACTTCGAGTTCTGCTTATATTTTTGCCTTGATTCTTAAAATAGTTGATAGCTATATATAGAATACCCTATGCCCTTACAGCTATATAAAGGTAGCTAGTGGTTGTACATACTTTAGCTTTGTTATCAACTTGGTTATACTTCTCACAGACTTTGGTTGATCCCTAACAATGAGGTCAGACTCCTCCCTATGCCCAGCTTTATTTTTTGAAGCAGATGTTGCATGTGAGCATAGAGATTTATGCACATAACCAGGACAAAAGAATCAAGGCTACACCGTTCTGGGTTACAGGCAATGATGTTAGAATTTAATTCTTTTGATCATGTCTATAAGCAGGCCATGAGGTGTCTCTGAGACCAGCTTATTTCTGATCTACTCAATGCTCTGCAGAATGCCTAGATCTACACCAAGATAGACGTCAGGCCATGAGGTGTCTCTGAGACCAGCTTATTTCTGATCTACTCAATGCTCTGCAGAATGCCTAGATCTACACCAAGATAGACGTCAAACATGCCTACCACTTGGTCTGTATTTTTGAGGAGATGAGTGGAAAACCACATTCCAGACCCACTACAGAGCTTTTGAATGGTTGGTAATGCCCTTCAGGCTCACCAATGCTCTGTTTATTTTTCAATGTTTTATTAATGATATTTTGTCTGACATGCTTAATGTATGCATCATTGTTCATTTGGGTGACATTCTCATCTACTCTGAGGATCCCATGTCACATGACAAATAGGTCCATAAGGTTCTCTGGAGACTCCAGCAACACACACTTTTTGCAAACAGTAAAAAATGTACTTTTGACATGGACTCTGTGGAATATTTAGGTTTCATTATGGGACCGAATGGACTCCAAATGGATGAAGCCAAAGTACAAGTCATCAAAGATTGGCTGGAACCCCAAAAGGTTAAAGACATACATACAATCTTTCCTTGTCTTTGCCAATTTTTACCAATGAATATTCTGAAATCATGATTCCCCTTACTTGTCTCACTCATAAGGATGCTCTGTGGAATTTCAATTATTAGTGTCATGCAGCTTTCAATCTTTGAAAGGATTCTTTTTTCTTCAGCTCCCATCCTTTCACATTGGAAATCTGGCATCCTGCTCATTGTTGAAACAGATGCCTCAGACTATGCATTGGGAGCCATTTTGTCTATCCAGGACTCTGATGGAGAAATTCACCCAGTCACTTTTCTCTCCTGGACTTTTACCAGACTGGAGCTCAACTACAATGTCCAGGACAAGGAACGTCTTGGAGGTTTTGAAGACTTCAAAGTGTGGAGACACTATTTGGAGGACACAGGAATTCTGGTTGACATTGTTACAGATCACAAGAACCTGAAATATTTTCAACCATGAAACTTTTGACCTTTCAGCAAGCCCAGTGGTATGAATATCTATCTACCTTTAATATGATCATCCATTTTTGACTTGGCCACCTTAGTGGAAAACCCAATGCTTTGACTGGATGATGGGATGTTAAGATCTAAGCAAGGGGGGCAAAAAGGGATTATTTTGGAGGTCCAAAAGTAGTGAATGGTACTAATTGGGAGGTTCCAAAAATAGGGAATGGTACTAATCAGGAGGTCCAATTCTATTAGGCAAAGTGGAGCTTGGCTTCAACATATGTGTTGGACCCTCACATGAACTGTTAGAGTGCTCTGGTATTTCAAACAGAGTGGATAGTACAATGAAAGCTAAAGACAACACTTAGCTCAATTGACTGGAGGGCTGAAAATACTAAGAGTTCTAGAGTGAAGAGTATTGAGAGGAATCTAAGAGGTCTTAAACAAAAGGGGGTTAATCTACGTCAAGTTTCAGACTAAAGAACTGTAGCATACATGGTAGGAACTGTTATAGAAAGGTATAATGGAGAGTCAGAGGTCTGATTAAGGAAGTGGAAGTAGTGATGGGTCAAAAATAAGTAGGTGGAGGAATGGGATCCAAATGAGACTAATACAACATAGGAAAGTATTCTGAAAAGGTGTGAGGTGGCAAATAATGTTTACATGTAGACCAGATGAGCTACAATGAAACAGGTTTCAGGATGCCAAGGTGGTGGTACTGTGTTCTGGGGGCTCCGATGTCAGGGTGCCGGAGGGTTACAAGGGTATGAACAACTGTAATATGAGGACAACAACATAAACCAAGTATTGGGGTCCTGACACAGTGGCTCCAGATCCTGAGGTACTGATGTTGGGGGCCCAGAAAGGTTATCAAGGTAAGACTAAGTTGTGGGGGCCTGAAAGGGTGAGGATCCAAACATGGGATGTCTATCCCAGGAGGGGAGTAACAACTATGGCACAGTTAACCCATACAACTTGAAACCCATATTCACAAATTCACAACATACCACATCAGTCTGTGCTACTTATCTCAGTCATCCAGTCATGTGTGGAATTATCATTATGGATGTCAAGAAATTACATCAAGATATTGTATTCTATTGGCAATTCCATTAGACCAGTTAACCAGGGCACATCTCAATAGCCCCATGGACCCTGGTCAACCTCAGCAGTCTCAATATCAGCATGGCTACATTAGACTTGATGATCACATATACTGTATGTACCAGACACCGATGACCTCAGAATCACCCAGTACAAACATGACCCACTCTCAGGACATTTTGGGCTCAATAAGAAGACTCTATCAACTCTGAGACTTCATCAAGCACTATTGTAAATCTTGCATTACTTGTTTACACTCTAAATCACAGCATCACAAGCCATATGGCCTTCTGAAGCAACTCCCGTATGGAACCAGAATACCTGTAAAATTCCATCTCCATGGATTTCATTGAACACCTACTGGACTCTGAAGGTTTTTCCACAATCCTAGTCATTGTTGACAGATTCTCCAAGCAAGTTATTTTCATCCCCACACATGATACCATTATTTCTGTGCAGTTAGTGGAAGGAACCTTTCATTCTCTACATATTTTCCAAACACAGAGTCCCATCCCACATAACTGTTAGGATACACACACAGGGCAGGTTTCCGGAGAAACCTGCGGGATATCCGGTAGGACTTGGCTTCAGTTTATAGGCTGCGCCCTCACTAGATCATGTTGTCCAATTTCGAACAGGCAGACGGGGATCCCGGGGAGTCCGGGCAGGGTTCGTGGGTCGTAAGTCATAAGTCGGAGGTCGTGGGTCGTGAGTCGAGATAGTCGAGAGGGATAGATGTGCCGGAGCCCGTGGGCTCCGACTAGTGAGAGCGATGTGAATCAAGCAAGGTTTTAGAGCGGAAAATGTTATTAGATTACTGGGGGGAATCTAAGCTAATTTTCTGACTGGATTGTATGTACAACATCTGCCAGTTTATATAGACCATGGAGTGAATGACATACCCAATCCAGTAATAACGAAACAAAACTAACAAAACATAAAATGGGAATAGTAAACACCAAATTGGTGTTAGGAACAGGACAGAACAGAGCGGAGTCCGAATCGTGACAAAGCATAACCCATAACGGGAAACGGAGCGGGAGCGGAGCGGGAGCGGAGTCCTAAATCGTGACAGGTCATTTGACTAAAACGGGAATGGGGCTTGATTAGAGCGGTGATGGGATTCTGAGTGGAGTCCGGTGACTGATGCGTGAGACGAAGACAGACATAGACAGAGACGGAGTCCGGGGGAAGTCCAGTGGCTGATATGTGTCGTAATGAGGTCAAACATAACAAGTCTTGACGTAACGGAGTCCGGGCGGGAAATCCTATAAACAGACAATTGGTGCTTGTAGCGTGTGGGGGCGTACAGGTTAGTGCCCGGAGTCCGGCGGGATTGTCCGGTCGTAACAATAACTTCCAATTGAGGTTCCAAGTTTGTATCTCACTTCTTTAGATCCTTCAGGAAATCCTTGGACATGAAGTCACACTTGATGTCTGGGTACCACCCAGAAGGTGACAGACAAACTGAGTGTGTCAATCAAACACTGGAACTATATCTCTGTGTATATTGCAACTATCAACAGGACAATTGGAAATCCCTGTTACCTCTTGCAGACTTTGCATACAACAATGCACCACCATGCACCACTACTGGCATATCCCCCTTCTTTGCAAACAAACGTCATAATCCTAATGTTATAGTACATCCAGATTGAACCTTCCATCAGCCCATGCTCAAGAGTTTGTCATGGACCTTGATGAACTCCATCAAGAACTCAAACAAGCAATATCATCTGCCCAAGAACAATATCAACATTCAGCACACTTGTTAAAGTTCAATTCTCCTGGACTATCTGTCCATCTAAAATATTCACTGACAAGTATTTAGGACTGTTTGAAATTATAGAACAAGCTGGACTTTGTGGCTTCTGGAAAGTATGCACATGGTACACCCAGTATTTCATGTTTCTATGTTAGAACTGTGTACTGCTAACACTATCCCAGACTGCATGCAACCTCCACCCCCTCTGGTCATTATTTATGGAGAACCTGAATTTGAAATCTCACAAATTTTGGAGTCAAAAATAGATAATTGTCAATGCACTTGTAAACTGCTCTACTTGGTCAAGTGGGCAGGTTATGAGGGCACAGATGAAGAAACATCTTGGATTGTGGTGATGGAACTTGGCAATGCCATGGAGATCGTAACTGACTTTCATACAGCATACCTACTGTGGACTCTGTGTACATGTTGGATTCATCTCACTATTCCTTATCAACCCTATGTCTCTCTTACTTTACAGATTTGACTTGTTTTATATTCATCTCAAGTGGACATTACATGGGTTTTCTCATTTGTCACACTTTCTTGTTAAAAAAGAAAAAGAAACTTATTATTTTTGATGATCTATTATAATAATGGGTCCTTCTTCTCCTGCCTCTACAAATTCCATGTGCAGCTCTTTTATGTATGTATTTCTTCTTTTCTCACAGACTTGTCCCCCTCCTCAGACTCCTCAGGGCTCCCGTGCTTGGACTCCCATAGTCCCGATCCCATACTGTAGTTCTTCAGGAACTCACAGAATACCCTGCAGGACTCCTGAAGACCTCCTGCCATTGTCTTCTGAACATTGTTGCTTTCCTCTAGCAACAGGTTCTGGGCCTCAATGCCCCCCACCATCTGCCCCAATACATCATTTAAGGCCTCTGGCCTTTCTGTGTTCCATCCAGTTTCCCAGGACCCAGACCCCATGGTGTTAGGGCAACACTACCAAGGCTACCAAACCACAAAGAAGGAAAGGGAGATAAGACAAGGATAAGGAGTAGAGGGATAGAAGTTCTAATGGCTTGAGAAGATCACACTGGCATTTAGTGGAAATCCTAAGAGATTAAAACTGGGATCTAACTATGTACATCCTAGGATATTTATACAAAAAGGAAAACTAAAATAAAGTTTTTAAAGAACACTAAAATAAGGTTTAAACCTTATATCATTGTCACGTGTGTGTCATGTGTCCTTTGACATGTGACTGTGAATGATCATTCACATGATGCTGTGTGCAGGCATTTGCCATGCATGAACATTCATGTAACATTGTCACAAATGTACATTCATAGATGTCATCACAGATGACAGCACACACCATCAACATCACAGACCAGCAATGTCACACACAGATGATGTCACATGTAGTAATCACATACCATTGTGAACAGGTGATGTTTGTGCAATGTTAAATTATATAAAATGAATCAAAAAATAAAACTAAATATTAATAGATAGTGCCCTGACACAATTTCCTGTACCAAAGAGCACTGAGCCTTCAAGTGCACACAGGGTGTGAGAGATATCCTGAAATATATTCATACTTTCTTATTTTTAGCACTACATTTCACATTCAGTAATATTTAAATTAGTTCAAAATTCCATGTATGCCTGTGGGTACATAGACACTTGTGGGCACACACACAATAGTCTCATGTAGATTAGCATGCATAGTTGAAACTCAGACACTTTTTACCCTGCAACCACAACTTACCCAGACACCTTTTCTAGTGTCCTGTAAGTTGTGACTGGGGTATCGTCTCAGCCATCTTGAATGGCTTCCAACTTGAACTACCAACTGCTTTTAAAGCTTCATACTGAATAGTCAAAGCCCGAACCACAATCAGTTTCAACTTGCAACTCACATTACTTCTTTAACTTTCTTCCCCTTCAGTTTTTTACTCCATTACCTCACTCCTTAGAATCACACTGTAAAAGTCGATTCTATTCTCTTTTAGTTGTCTCAGTTGTCTAACACCTACTAGGTCGACTAAAACTAGTTTATGTTAGGAATGGGAAAATACAGTATCTATATGTGACAGACTGTTATTAGACCCAGGTTTGCCATCAGTTATATAAACTGTTATAAGAGCACAAGTTGGCATCATAAGTCCGTATATATATATAATCCATCATATACTAGATCCCAGGCTGGGTCAATTCTTTTCTATGCCTTTAACAGTCTATTATCTATATTGTACTTCAATAGTTAATATTCTTCATATATAGAGTGGTCAGAACTTCCACAACTCTTCACAGTGGTGATCTGAGCCAGACTGTGCTTTTCCTATGGAGAAAACATTTTGTTTTTTTAAAAAAAGGCTACATTTAGCTATGTACTATGACTACAGGCAAGGAAGAAGCAGTGAAAGCTTCAGTGGGACGAGTACTCCCCTCCCATGATGATGACCTGCTAGTCTCAAACCACCCAGAAATGTTACAATGAGAAAACCCTCACTGACCTCCCAAAAGCAAGCCTCCATTGGAGATTCCCCCCAAATCGACATTGGACCATTGACAGTTGCTTCACCCAGTCAGGCAGGATCTCACTCATGTGGAGGATATCTGAAAACTATTACAGCGCTTTGCATTATGTAAGGCACGCGCTAGATTTGCATGGAAATATTGCTGAAAGTTGCGAACCTTGTAGCTTGCTCAATAATTGACCAATTGTCTTGTAACTTAATATACATATTTTAATACTATATATCTAGTATATTATGATGTTATAACTCCAAAATGTTACCTACAGCATGTTTCCCAAAATTGCAGTCCATTTGAGCTTGCAAACCAATTCATGAGCCAACAGATGTGTCACTCCCAATGAGCTTGTAATATGTTGTTTTACATGTATCTAGGTAGTAAAAAATGACAGCACCTGGCTTTTGCAGTCAGAGCTAATGTGAGTGAGGTTGCCGAGTAAATGCATACTGTACAACCACCCTCATACAAGTTTGCAGCTGGTATTTAGACAGCAAAAGCCAGGCGCTGTCATTTTTTACTACCTAGATACATATAAAACAACATATTACAAGCTCATTGGGAGTGACACATTTGTTGACTCATGAATTGGTCCACAAGCTCAAATGGACTGCAATTTTGGGAAACATGCTGTAGGTCAAATTTTGGAGTTATGACATCATAATATACTAGATATATAGTAATAAAATACGTATATTAAGTTACAAGACAATTGGTCAATTATTGAGCAAGCTACGAGGTTCACAACTTTCAGCAATATTTCCATGCAAATCTAGCGCATGCCTTATGTAATGCAAAGCGCTGTAAGTATACCAAATTCTAATATACTCTAAAGGTCATTTAAACATCTCTACTTGATTCAAGATACCCAGAATATATAGGGGGTTTTATTTAATAAAGACAGCTGTAGTATGAAAAATTTCCAATAATATTTTACATATTTTACATGGAAATAACTACATTACAACTTTTAAAAAACAAAGTACTAATAAAAGTATTAGTAGGCATCTGTAACAGGCAGGAAATTATATACAATGGAATTTGTTAAATAACTATGGGTTGTATAAGATGTAATATGAAGAACTATTTCTGATGGTTGTTTTTTGATGATATAATTGTTTCAGAATAGATATCACTATTTAAAGATGGAGTTTTGTAAAAATAAGACTTTTATTAGTAAATATTTGAGATTATAGTAATTATAAACAACCACCATGGAAGTTAACACACCAATCATGGAACCATCCAAGGAGCCCCTTCAAATGAGCAAGAAGGTGAAAGGAAAAATGAGAGCCTTGAACCAAGACATGGAGTCCCTTGTCATTGATCCCTCTCCCATTGACACCCTATCTGCAACCCCACAATGGAGCCATTCCCTCCACAGGCACCTTCTCCTGCCAACTTCATGGCCATGAGCGACCACCTCCCTCCAACTGATTGGATGCACATGTCGATCAACTACCCTACCACACAATTTACAATCAGGAAGGTACTAGTGTGGCTGGGACCAGTGCTACAACAACCAATGCTCAAGGGACACATACAGGGTTATAGTGGGACATTGGTATTGACTGATCACATGGATGAGTTCTACTTGCATGTCAATGACTCCATGGAGAGGAAGCAACTAGCAGACAGCATTGAAAAAGTCCAACTTTCCATGTTTCGATCACTATCAGTGGATCTCTGCCATACCCCCTCCCTGAATGTGCAGCTCTATCTGCCATCATGGACCTAGTTGACCTACTAGAAAGGCTATTGTCAGAGTCAGAAGCCCCAGAGTCCCTCCCCTCAAACCCTGACACCAGCCTGCTACAACCACCCACTGACAGTCCCCAGCCACTAATTCCCTCACCCTCCTCATCAATGCTACCAAACCCTTGACCCCCCCTCATTGCCCAGCTCACAACAGCCCCAATCAACAATATGAAACCTATCATTCAAACTCATCAAAAGGCTTATGGGCGGTGGGTATCTTTCATTCAAAAACTCCAGGGATCAGTGTACACCAATGATGATGCAAGATGGGACAACATCATTGAGTCATTTCAGACTAAATGGGTCAGTTGGGCCCAAGCTATCTTGCAGCTAGGGGGATCTACTCAAGATGGATGGGGAGGAGTTCCTGACATCCTTCAGCCTCTCCATTGACATAGCTCTTCGAACTGGGGGGCACTGTGAGAGGTATCCTGAACTATACCCATACTTCCTTATTTTTACCACTACATCTCACATCCAGTATTATTTACATTAGTTTGAAGTTCCATGTACACCTATGGGTACGTAGACACTTGTGGGCATGCACACCATAGTTTCATGTACATTAGTGCACGTATGTAGTTGAAACTCAGACACTTTTCACCCCACAACCACAACTTACCCAGACACCTTTTCTAGTGTCCTGTAAGATGTGACTGGGGTATCATCTCAGCTGTCTTGAATGGCTTCCAACTTGAACTACCAACCACTTTTAAAGCTTTGTACTGAATAGTCGAAGCCCAAACCACAATTAGTTTCAACTTTCAACTCACATTACTCATTTAACCTTCTTCCCCTTCAGTTCATTACACCGTTAACTCACTCCTTAGAATCATAGTGTAAAAGTCGATTCTATTCTCTTTTAGTTGTCTCAGTTGTCTAACAACTACTAAGTTGACTAAAACTAGTTTATTATCTCTATTGTACTTTGATAGTTAATATACTTGTTGTGTCGTACCTAAATGGTCAATATTCTTTGTATATAGTGGTCAGAACGTCCACAACTCTTCACACAGGGCCAACAACCCAGGCCCTGATTGGACTTCTGGAAGCAGTCCACATTCCAGTCATTACAACCAGAACACCATGGGTCATTTTTCAACTCCAGCCAGGTTGGAGGGAACCTCCACACCTTCTGTCATTTTTTAATCAGTATATCAATCCCCATGGACAACCTACTTACCTTTTGTTGAGGAGTCTCCAGCTCCCCCTTGGACTCAGACTTCACTTCTGCTTCTTTGCACTAATAGGAGACTGTCGGGAAGGCCTCTAAAAGAATAAATGTGTACCTACTTTACCCATGGCAATCACAGACTCCTTGTCACATTCCATGGCAACTCAGATGGCCTCCTCTTCCCTTTTCCTCTTCTCCTGTCTGTAGCCAAAGCCACCCAGTACTACATTTCCAGCTCCTCCTCCCTGGCCCTCTTTTCCTCCTCCTCACATCACCACTGCTGTTCTTCATGCAGTATGTGTTGCCTGTGGAGGGCCTGGTTGGGGTGTGGTTTTCAAGGTGTGGGTTTTGGTCTCATTTGTGTCATTGATGGGGTATGAAAGAAGAAGAAATTTTATTATTTTCAATTTTTATATAGGCTCCCCATGTTTGACCCTTACCTTCCAGATCACTTGACATCTTGACATATTTGTGTAACTGATGAACCTTAACAAGTTCTAGGGAGTGACTGGTTGGAGTCCAGTGACTGGTTTGTACAATATAGAGAGTCAGGTGCATATAGAATAGGTTCCAGGTCCTGGTGGCCATATGATGATCTACTGCTCGACACAATAGAATGCATGATGTCACACAAATTGATGACAAGATCACAGTGTAGGGAGTCTCACTCCCTTATAGTAATCCTTTTGTTATTGCGACTCTATTAATTTCCTTATTCGGTCATGTGTGGAGTTTCTACAGTGTTATCTAACAGGGTGTAATATTATTCATGAATATGGGTAAAATTCAATATTATTGCGTATGTGGTTGGTGCACAAGAACGAAAATCACTGAGAGGCGGTCATAGTAAACTAGTTAAGTACATGTGCAGTTCCGCACGGATAGAGAAAATCAAGATGCAGAAAAATAATGTCCAAGGTCAAAGAGAAGAAGTTGGTTCTTCAACCTTTGAAGGCTCGTCGACTGCATTGTTAGGCTGTTGTGCACGAAGTTCAGCAAGTCTCTGCCCTTTTCATTAAATAAAGAAGAAATATATCATAACAAATTCAAACCTTTTTCACAACATTGATAGTAACTAGCATGCCATCTAACGCTGCTTCTGATATATCAACGGCCTGAGGAGGGTGATGTGAAACTGTTATGAGAAGGAACGAAGGCGACAATAATACCCACTGTGTCTGAAGCCTTTGCTCCAAGATGAGAAATGTGCGCGCGCCCCTCTAACCATCGTTGTTTATCTTCATCTGACATTCTGATTGAGGTGTGTGCTGATGGAGTCGGACACCCGAAGAAGGGATGATCTTTGTCCTTTCCCTTAATCCAGAGAGTGGCAGCTACCCCTCCAAGGAAAAACCATACGAGTCGTCGTGGTCCTCTATTGTAGTACATGGGGTGTGAATGAGGGGCAGTTGTGTGCTGGTGATAACGGTGAGGGAACATACGCTAGAGAGCATCTGAAAGATAGCTTATATAGACAAGAATACTACGTTGCCGGTCAGACGCGTCAGACATACCCGCGCAGAAAAATGAAGACAAACATATTACAGACCGCGGCGGTCTGGCTGCCGTTCGGCCGAAGCATGAAGCGTTCGGTCACGTTACACACCCGTGTCACGTGCTAAGTTGACACTGTTATGACTGACTTGTTTCAGAGATCATAGATGGATTATGCAACTTAGTCTACATCTGTGTCGGTAGCGTAGTTTAACATCAATTCTATAATCTTAATATTTTTTCTAAGATTCTTTACAATTTTCCACAATTTTTGAGACTATTTTTAGCATACCTCTCCAAACCCATAACCCCTCATAACCCATACCCTGGGCCGTCTACCGAGGGGTATGAGGGGTTCGACTGTATGTCAATCATTCTATCGGGAAAATTTTCTTTTGTCCTTCCTAGCCTATTGTAGCTGCAGCCATGTGACGTCACTGACGCGTTCTTTCAACTTTTGAATTTTGATAGAGTTGTTGGTTACATGAGCTATTTTTGGTTAGTATCGAGTGCCGCACGATCCCTGAGTGCCGGGAGTAGTTCGGCACTCAACGTCCAGCCGAGCGTATGAAGGAGTCGTACGCCTTTTGTTTCCTACGACATCTCTGTCAGTACAGTATCTGAAAATTTCGCATCCTTTCACGAATCATCATTCATTAATTCTTTCTTTTATTTCTCCCACCCACCCTTCCCCCATATTGAGGATTTGGGTTAATCAATGAATCAAGTTTAATAATTATTGAATGTTTAATCTATTGTTAAGTGAGAGTGAGAGTTGTACTGCGAGAGAGGACCCGCCCTCCCGAGCGGCGAGTCTTCCCACGCATACGCGGAGAGCTAAGCTCTCCCCTACCCAACCATACAGCTCTCTGCTCTCATCACGATACATAGATGAAGCTGGAAAGCTGTACGCAGTAAATACAGAGCAACTGTACAGCTGCATATCGCTTACGGACATCCTATATTAATCGGATACTGATCGCGTAGCCTCTCCGTGAAGACTCACTGAGAGTTATATTTAGAACTGCGCAAATAACTTCAACGGCATTGCTAGAACAAGAAAAACAAAATTTCTTGTTCGGTTTTTCATCGGGATTTCGCTCTAGGATATGATATGCGTCTATACTTCTGATATTTCATAATTCCTTTCCTAAGTAATTATGAAATATCAGAAGTATAGACGCATATCCTAAAGCGAAATCCCGATGAAAAACGAACAAGAAAATAATTTGAAGCTCCGACACAACATGCCTTTTGAACTCAACCATGAAGACTATCCCATTCGCCGAAGACCTTCCAAGATAGTATCACTTGCATTGGTACGTCATTTCATTTGTTTTCAATACTATTCTCATTATAACAGATAGTCCTGGGCGGTGCAGCTTTGGTTGTTCCCCTTATTCTCTCACGTCGTGTACAATCTGGAAAATTGAGCCAGAATGCGAAAAGTCTAGGAAACACGCCGCCTCCACCCATACGTCGAAGTTCATTCCAATATAAAACTTCTGAATCTTTGCGAAGAATGGAGTGGTCTATAATGTCTTCACGCAATCCAGGAAGTAGCGCTGTTGCCCACAAGGTGACGGACGTCCAAGCACCTTCGTTGAAGGACCAAACGACCCAAAATTCGCTGGAAAAGAATGATCCTTTCTACGCCTTGAAGGCGTTCGGTATTGCCACCTGTATTGTTGGGGTGACTGCTGCAGCAGGTGTCTGGGCGGTACGTCGGTCGATGAACGTACAAACAGTATGTGGTTATTGGAGATTTTGAAAAATAACCAATTATTATATCATTCAGACTGAGCAATTTGCTGAAAAAATCCGAGCTAAGCTGCAGTATGCTGCGCCGGTGCTCTCCACGCGGATTTTTCGATCTCTCGCTCTATCAGACTCTTCTCCGATCTCGCTTTTTGGGTCGGTGACCAACGATGACAATAGCCACACGGCTCCTCTTTCGGATGAACAGGACGATGAGGCATTGAATTGGGACGATACCTCGGAACGTCTTTCACAAGCATTTGAAGATGGTGGTTTGGCAAAGTGGTGTGAAGTTGCGTGGCGTGAAATGGAGCGCGAGGCCCATATCGAACGGAAACGGAGAGTTCAAGGGTCAAGTACCGAACCGGACCGTGAATCATAATTCAAAGCTAATATATCCTAGCTGATAGCGTAAGTTCTATCTAGTTTTCTCGTTCAGTTTTTTCACGACTGAATTTTTATGCTATAAAGCTAATAATGCTGTGAATATGCATTTTAACTCAATGAAGCTGAGACGGGGTACATTGATACGTCGTGTCGTGGATTAAGATGAGAACGACAGGATTAAGCAAAACCTAAAAAATAAACATTATCCTTGGATGACTCGTGGCGAACCAGTTCTACCACCGACTCCTTGTGACAAACTCGCGCAGCCACATGCAAAGCCAAAAACCATATCTAAGGTAGTCCATTGTTGAATATTTTAGGAGTCTTAATGTATAAGGGCAAAGCACATTCTTATATCACTGGGATAACCCCCCTCTCCAAAAAATTTTAGCATCCTTAGTAGAGCTGTATGTTATATAAACTCCAATAGTCATCCATTGAATCCTTATAAGAGTTAAAATTGATTAGGGATCTTTTGAGGATCCTAAAGTTTATTGGATTCTAAACCCTGCAATCACATGTTAGATCCTTAACCTGCCAATCACATGTTGGATCCTTAACCGACTTTAAATCAGTTAATGATCTGATGAGTGATTGGCAGAGTTTACATAAAATAACCCTCTACTGAGGATCCAAAAAATTTTTGGAGCACAGGCTTTTCTATTAAAAATAGTATGAGTTGACTTACATATTGTAATACACAATCTACAAGGGGGTAATAGACTTGTAATAATAGTACTTGTTTGTCAATCAATGGGTCAGTTAGGTTTGGTACTAGTTTACATGTACACTGGTTCTGGCATGCATTAACCTCAGAATGCATGCATGGTCCACAATTAGCATCTTCATATGAAAAAGTGAAGAAATGGATGAGCTGCCCCTAGGAAAAGGGTGCTTTCATCACCAATTCTAACATTTTCCCAGTGTATAACACTCACTACATGACCTTTATATACCCAAATACCTAATTCAATCTCAGAATCAAACATCTGAGACAACACTGGAGTCTTGCTGCTACTATGGCTCACAGACTCCCAACATCCATCCCTGATATGTACATCATTGTTGTACATAAATTTCTCTGATGAGCCCATTCGAGAATTCTCCAGACCTTTCCCAGATAAATTTCATCATGAACCAGACTTACTGCTTCATGAGTAGAGTCTCATTCCACTGATCATTTAAATCTTCATTTATGCCAAGATGGGAGCCTTGAGGCTTGACAGTGGGCTTCCAGTATTTCTGCACTGGAAAATCAAAAGTGCTCCCACACATCACAAATGTTCCTGTGTCACAAATGCTTTCATGTGTCACAATGGTAGGTAAGGAAAAACATTGATTTGATTTTGCTGCAATTGATTGAACCATGAGTCAATGAGTAGGGATGGATTGACCATTGAGTGAGTATGGATTGGACATTGAGTGAGAATTGATTGACAATTAAGCATTGCAAGGGTTTTGTATGCCACATTTTGGCCATGGGATGTGTTTGGGATATGGTTGGATCTGCAAACAGAGGTCCAAGTTAGGTTGTATCCATTCCTCTTGGAATTGTTGGGGTGAAATACAACCCAAGCAAGCCAACACTACTCAGTGATTATAGTCATACGTACATACATGTATGTTAAGCAAGATAAATATACTTGAAAGGCCAGCATGCTTAAACAATTGGTGGGAAAATTGTAATTCTGGCTACTGTGTAAATATGATTGGCATGAATATCATAGTATGATCACTACATATGTAGATGCATATCCCAACCATCACACCATACAGATATACTTATCTCCCCCCCCTCTTCCCTGGCCTTTCTCCCACAAAGTTAACATCTGCAATTATTCCTCAAAATATTAGATCTTTATTAAGGCCAGTTGAGGACTGTATTTAATCCTGTTTAATTTGGCTTTGTTAATAGATAATTGTTTATTATCATGTTATTATGGAGACAGAATCTGCCTCCCTTCTGGCATTCTACTCCTATATTGGAGGTGTATTATGACCGGAATTCCCACTGGACTCTGGGCACTAACTTATATGCACCTGCACCCTATATGCACCAATTGTCAGTTTACTGGAATTCCCACTGGACTCCATATATCAGACTTGTCCATGTTCGACTTTATTACATCGTATATCAGTCACCAGAATACCTGCCGGACTCCGTTCCTGTCTATGTCTGACCTCATCCCATGCATCAGTCACTGGACACCACTCAGGTCTCGTTTTAGTCAAATGACCTGTCATGATTTGGACCTCTCAACCCACAACCTCTCAACCCACAACCTCTCAACCCACAACCTCTCAACCCACAACCTCTCAACCCACGACCCCTTGACCCATGAACTCCACCCAGGCTCCCTGGGATTCCCATCTCCCCATTTGAAATTGGACAACACGATCTCGTGAGGGTGCAGCTTATAAGCTGAAGCCAAGTCCTACCGGATCTCCTGCAGGTTTCTCCGGAAACCTTCCATGTATGCACCCTTAACAGTATTTTCTGACTAAGACTCACAGATTGTTCAATATGCCACCAAGAAGAAAAGCACATGCACAGGCATCATTACCTGGACCATTGACTCTTCATTCCCCTTTAACTTTGTATACCAGCCAGACACTCGCAAACCAGCTGGAAGCCATGGAAGAAGCCCATATCGAAGAAGTCCCAGAAAACCAGGATGAATCTGAGCACGAGGACGAGTCCATGCCCCCGACATGGGCAAGGGTGTTGAAAATCCTCCATCTAATGATTGACCACCACTTTCGGATCCCACCTCTGAGTATTTAGCAATAACTTTAGAAAGGTTGAAGAATCATATGCTTGGAGAAGGCAAAAAGAAAGATCCGGAACCTCCACAGTCAAAAGTCAATGCTCCAGAACCCTTCACAGGTTCCAACCCAAACAAACACTCTACTTTCCTCATGCAATGTCACTTCAATTTCCACAATTGATCCACTGCATTCTCCACGGACTCCTGTAAAGTCAACTATGCACTTTCATACTTGTCGGGATCTGCATTGAAATGGTTCAAACCAGCTTTTAGTGGACTTTCCGAGGAAGAGCCGCTCTGGCTCAAAGATTGGGATGTTATGTTGAGGAGCTTGAGACCAACTTTGGCCCATATGACCTGACTGGAGAAGCCGAGAACAGTCTCACAAATCTTTGTATGAAGGACATGCAGTGCATCATGGACTATATCATCCAATTCAATAATCTTGGAGCTCGTTGTCAGTGGGGTGATCCCGCTCTCTGCCACCAATTCTATGCCAGTCTGCCATTCCCACCTTAAAGACAAAGTCTTGAAAGGAGAAGATGGCAAGCCAAAAACCCTCTCCTGTATGCACCTTAAAGCTCAAAACACGGACGCACACTATTGGGAATGTCACACAGAAGTTGTCTGCGAGACATCCGCAGACAAAGTGAACAAGTCCATGGCCAATAAAACCAACAACAACAACAACTCATCAACCAGCAACCAGAACTCCATGCAATCCGACAAGAAGAACAATAAAAAGTCTTTTAACAACAACAACAACAACAACAACAACAAAGGTCAACAGTCCGGCAAGGAAACTGGAAAACCCGACCTCACAGGCAAGCTCGGACCCAATGGCAAATTGACCCCACAAGAAAGACAACATCATATGGACAATAACCTCTGTCTCTTGTGCAGAAAACCCGGTCATTGAGTCCTGGAATGTCCGCTGGCAAAAGCAAACTCTGCAAAGGGTCGAACAGCCAAGGCCTCCACGGAAACTCCATTGAAGGACAAACCAGCTTCTGACTTGAAAAAAGAGTGAGCAACCCTGCGGACTCCATGTGGGTTGGGGGTTGCATTGCCTCTCCACGCATTCAAGAGTTTACCTGTCTCAATGCATCCGCTCTTTCACATTCTGATTCATTTTTTATTAAACTTACTGTATGTCTAATATGATCCCAAAATTCGTCTTTTCAGCTCTTATAGATTCCGGCTCAACTCATTGTTTTTTAGATACAAAATTCACGCAAAAAAATCTGTTGTCAACTTATCCAATAAATCCTGTCAGCCTCCACCTTTTTGATGGCAAAGTAATTTGGTTGTCACCCAAGCTTGTGATTTATCCATCTGTTTCCTGTGTGGAACATCTCAGTTGGTCACTTTCTATGTGATCCAGTTAGACTCAAGTTGCTCAGTGGTCCTAGGACACAACTGGCTTACCCACTACAATCGATTGATTGACTGGATAGCTAACAGTATAACTTTCTGGACACCCGCAGCAGCCGAGGAAACTGTACCCGACATGGCCTCCATGGCACCCATGGCCTTCCTGGCACCTGCAGTCTCGAGAACTCCTGTGATCCCGATGGCACCCATGGCTTCCCTGGAACCCATGGCACCTCCATCTATTTCTCTGATTAATGCTACAGCTTTTATTAGGGCTACAAAAATGGATGGGTCCCAGGCATTCACTATCAATTTAAAAATTGATGAAGCAACTGGTTGTTTTTCAACCCCAGTATCCAAATCTGAGCAAGCTGCTGACCTAGAAGGTGTCCCAGAGAAATATCATGACTCCACAGATGTTTTTAGTAAGCAGAAAGCTGACCAGCTTCTGCCCCACAGAGAGTATGACTTAAAAATTGACCTTGAAGAAGGTGCCCAGCCACCCCTAGGACATATTTACCCGCTCTCGTCCATGGAACCTTCCACAATCCACGATTTCCTGGATGACCATTTGTCCATATGTTTTATCAGAGCCTCAAAGTCTCCTTTTAAAGCACCTGTTCTGTTTGTTAGAAAAAAAGATGGATCCCTTAAACTATGTGTTGATTTCAGAGGACTCAATGCTGTCACAAAAAAGGATAAGTATCCACTTCCACTTATATCTGATCTGCTCGATGCTCCACGGAAGGCCCGGATTTACACCAAAATAGACCTCACACAGGCCTATCATTTGGTCCAGATCTCCACAGGTGACAAATGGAAAACCACTTTTAGAACCTGCTATGGGACCTTTGAGTGGTTGGTGATGCCCTTTGGACTCACCAATGCTCCATCTGTTTTTCAGCATTTTATCAATGACATTTTCCCCAACATACTCGATGTATGTGTCATTTTTACTTGGATGACATTCTTATCTACTCCGAGAATCCTGTGGAACATGACAAACAAGTTTGTGAAGTTCTCCAGAGACTCAGACAACATGGTTTATTCATGAATGGTAAAAAATGTACTTTTGACACGGACTCTGTGGAATACCTGGGTTTCATAATGGGACCTGACAGACTCCACATGGATGAAACTAAAGTACAAGTCATCAAATATTGGCCAGAACCCCGAAAAGCTAAAGATATACAATCCTTCCTCGGCTTTGCCAATTTTTACTGACGGTTTATCTGTGGATATTCCGACATCATGGTTCCCCTTACCCATCTTATGCATAAGGATACCCTGTGGAATTTCAATGAAAGTGTCAAAAAGCTTTCAATCTTCTAAAAAATTCTTTTTCTTCAGCTCCTATTCTGTCACATTGGAAACCAGACTTCCCGCTCATTGTTGAAATGGACACCTCGGACTATACACTTGGAGCCATTCTGTCTATCCGGGACTCTCATGGAGAAGTCCACCCTGTGGCTTTTCTGTCCCAGACTTTCACCAGAGCAGAGCTCAATTACGACGTTCATGATAAGGAACTCCTGGCAATTCTTTCAGCTTTCAAAACATGGCGACACTATTTGGAAGGCTGGGGAACTCCAATTGATGTTGTAACAAATCACAAAAACCTGGAATACTTTTCTACTACAAAACCTTTGACCCACTGGCAGGCCTGCAGTTCTGAATACCTGTCAGCTTTCAATATGACTATCCACTTTCAACCCGGCCATCTTGGTGGCAAACCCGACACTTTAACTAGACGATGGGACATCTATCCTAAAGAGGGGAGCAATGACTATGCCACAGTAAACCCACACAACCTGAAACCCATTTCCATGAATCAACAACTTACCGCATCAGTCTGTGCAACTTTCCTCATCCATCCCATTGTCTGTGGAATTATTATTATGGATATTGAGAAGTTACATCAAGATATTCTAGTGGCAATTCCACTAGACCCGATAACTAAGCACACTTTGACAATCCTGTGGACCCCAATCAACCCCAGTGGTCTCTTGATCAGCATGGTTTCATTAGACTTGATGATCACATCTATGTACTGGACTCCGACGGCCTCCACCTCAGGATCCGTCAGTACAAACATGACCATCCACTCTCTGGACATTTTGGGTACAACAAAACTCTATTATTAATAAGAAGAGAATATGCTTGGCCTGGACTCCATGGATTCGTTAAGCACTATTGTAAATCTTGCACTACTTGTCCATGCTCAAAATCTCAGTGACACAAGCCATATGGCCTTTGAAACAACTCCCGGTACTGGAACACCCATGGAATTCCATCTCTATGGATTTCATTGAACACCTACTGGATTCCGAAGGCTTTTCCACCATTGTAGTCATTGTTGACAGATTCTCAAAACAAGGTATATTCATCCCTACATATTATACAATTACATCCGTGCAGTTAGTGGAACGTTTTATGATCCATGTATTTTCCAAGCATGGAGTTCCATCCCATGTAACTTCCGATTGAGGATCAGAGTTCACATCTCACTTCTTTAGATCCCTGTTACGACCCGTTCCTGGATGTTTCAATATCCGACTTCTGACCTCCGACTACAGAACATCATAGTTACTGTATCTTCCGCATTCTTCCCTTGTTCTGCATTTGGTAATTTGTCTGTTGACAAGTATTCACTCGTTTGTTTATTATATTCCCATTTCGGAATATTGTCTCCCCAATTTGTCTTGTTGTATTCCCATTTCAGAATACTTCCATTTCCATCTTATTGTGGTCTTATTTTATAGTACAATAACAAGAAGACTTATATTAGTTTCCACGAATTTGTACTTTACTTTAGATCTGATATTGACTTAGTTTCTTATTCCCTCTTCCATCTTTCTGTATGCTCAATATTCGGAACTCTTCAGAACTCTGAATATCCATATCTTCCATCATAAGTCTCACCTTTGAAATTAAGGACTTTTGAGCGTTTGCATAGAGGTGCAGCACATAAGGTGAAGCCAACATCCTGACCCTATCTAATAGTTCCTGACTTTCTGGTGACTTTCCAATAGTTCTGGAATAAGTTCCTGACATGGCACTTAACAGTAAGTATATCAGATCTCAATTCTGCGACTCACTCATCATGGGTCCCAAATGCAAAGCTGCCAAAGGACCATCTCAACTTCAATCCCCATTGCAACTTTATACCACCCAACCCGAAACCCCAAATCAGCCGACAACATCAGCTTCCATCAAAACACTTCCAACAACGAAGCAGAAGAACACCCAGTGACATCAAAAAAGAAATCTTCCAATGAACCAACTGAACTGTTGTTTGTCAACTCCATTGTGAAATTTGCTGACTATTTGAAATCCGCTGAGGAAAGCAAAGAATCATCCCACACCGGAGTCAAAGAACCCAAACCATTTACTGGCAGGGATCTGAAAAAATTGAAGAATTTCCTTCTCCAATGCCATTTCAGTTTCCATGATCAACCCACTGTATTTAAGTCCGACAGTCGAAAAGTCAATTTCATGCTCTCTTATCTCAAGGATACTGCTCAGGATTGGTTCAAACCCAGACTATCGGGAATATCTGACGAGACACCTGTATGGCTCAACAACTGGGACGCATTTGTGGAAGAACTGGAAACTAATTTTGGACCTTACTATCAATCCGGTGAAGTGGAAAATGAATTAATGACACTCGAGATGAAGGACAATCAATGAGTCTCCGATTATCTCATCAAGTTCAATACCCTCACCACATGATGTGGATGGGACGATTCTGCCCTCAGGCACCATTTCTATATGGGACTTCTGTCATGCCTCAAAGACAAGATCTGCAAAGATGGGAAGCTGAAAACTCTCCAACTCATGTGGATTAAAGCTCAGACATCCAATGCCTGTTATTGGGAATGGAAAGCCGAGGTCTCCTGAGAGAATCTGATGGAATGTTCTCAGAACAACAAGGCAGTGACTAGCAAGTCTTCTGGCAACAACTCAGGCAACAACACCGGCAACTCTGGCACTAATACTGGCAAATCAAACTCCAATCAGAAAAAAGACAAGAAATCCAACAAGGATAAACAGTCAACTTCTGACAAACCCATCATTTCCCATTTGTTGGGCACTGACAGTAAACTCACCCCAAAGGAAAAACAATGGCATATGGATAATGACCTCTGCCTTTTCTGCGGGAAAGGCAGACACAAGGTTTCTGACTGTACCATTAAGTCTAACTCTTCCAAGGCCCGTGTGGCAACTTCCACTATGACTACAACGTCTAAGGAATAACCTGCCATGGAGTCGAAAAAAGAGTAAGCAACCCTCCAGAATCTGCACAGACAGAGGGTTGCATTGACTCTCTCTGTGTTTCCGAGATTATCCATCTCAACATGTCTGTTATTTCTAATCCTGACTCATTATTTGTAAAACTTGTCTCTGACCTTCTTGGAAATTTAGTGTTCCAAGCTCTGATAGATTCTGGCTCCACACACTGTTTTGTAGATACCACCTTTGCCACGAAACATAATCTGAAACTCCATTCTGTTCCCACAATTTCTTTGCATCTGTTTGACAGCACTAGTAATACGGCAATTACCCAAGCCTGTGATATGTCTATCCAGTTCCTGTGTGGAACATCCCAGACAGTTACTTTTTTCGTAACACAGTTGGACTCTAGCTGTTCAGCAGTTCTTGGATACAACTGGCTCACCCGATATAATCTGTTGATTGACTGGGTATTGGGCAGTATTAATTTCTGAATTCCCGACACTTCCGTTCCTCCTGCAGCGTCTTTTCTGGCCAGAGCCTTTTCGGCCTCGACAGGACCTCTGGCTTCTACTAAAACCTCCAAGCCTCCAAAAATCTCTCTCATCAACACTTCAGCATTTGTTAGGGCAAGTAAACTGGACGGATCACAGTGTTTTTCAATCAGCTTAAAAGTTGATGAAGCATCTGGACATTTTGTGACTCCAGAATTATCTGAGCTAAAAGCCAACCTGGAAGGAGTTCCCTGTTACGACCTGTTCCCGGATGTTTCAATATCCGACTTCCGATCTCCCACTTCCGACTTCCGATCTCCCACTTTCGATATCCGATATCCGACTACGGAACATCATAGTTACCGTATCATCCGCGTTCTTCGTTTGTTCCGCATTTGGTAATTTGTCCGTTGACAAGTATTCACTCGTTTGTTGTTGTATTCCCATCTCGGAATATTGTCTTCCTAATATGTCTTATTGTATTTCCGTTTTAAGAATACTTCCGTTTCCGTCTTATTATGGTCTTAGTTTGTAGTACAATAACGAGTAGACTTATATTAGTTTCCGCGAATTTGTACTTTACCTTAGATCTGATATCAACTTAGTTTCTTATTCCTCCTCCCGTCTTTCTGTACGCTCGATATTCGGAACTCTTCGGAACTCTGAATATCCATATCTTCCGTCGTTAGTTCACTTCCGAAATTAAGGACATTGAGCGTTTGCATAGAGGCGCAGCACATAAGCTGAAGCCGACGTCCTGACCCTATCCACGAGTTTCCGACTTCCCGGTGACTTCCCGATAGTTCCAGAATAAGTCCCCGACACGGCACTTAACATTCCCAAAAAATACCATGATTTTGCAGATATTTTCAGTAAGCAAAAAGCTGACCGGCTTGCACCACATAGGCCCTATGACTTAAAAATTGATATTGAGCCCAGTTCAAACCCTCCGTTAGGACCTATTTACCCATTATCCCAATCTGAACTTTCATCCATTTGGGAGTTCCTGGATGAACATCTGTTGATAGGGTTTATCCATCCCTCAAAGTCTCTGTATGGAGCACCTGGCCTTTTCGTCAGAAAGAAGGATGGCTCCCTTTGACTCTGTGTCGATTTCAGAGGATTAAATTCCATCACATGGAAAGATAAGTACCCACTTCCACTCGTTACTGACTTACTCAATGCCCCACAGAAAGCTCAGATCTACACCAAAATATACCTTAAACACGCCTATCATTTGGTCTGAATTGCTGAGGTGACGAATGGAAAACTGCTTTTTGGGCTCGCTATGGATCCTTTGAATGGTTGGATATGCTGTTCGGCCTTATCAATGCCCCTTCCGCTTTTCAATGTTTTGTTAACGATATATTTTCTGACATGCTTGACGTATGTGTTATAGTCTATTTGGATGACATTTTGTTATTTTCCGAGGATCCCACTCTTCACGACAAACAAGTCTGTGAAGTCTTCCAAAGACTCCAAAAAAATGGTCTTTTCACCCACAGTAAAAAATGCTACTTTGACATGGATTCTATTGAATACTTAGGGTTCATTATCAGACCCGAGGGTCTCCATATGGACAAAACTAAGGTTCAAGTTGTCTGTGATTGGCCCGAACCATGGAAAGTCAAAGATATTCAGTCATTTTTAGGTTTCGCAAACTTTTACCATCATTTCATTTGGAATTACTTGGATATTACAATACTGCTTACTCATCTTACCCATAAAACTCAACCATCGATCTTTGATGACAAATGCCACTCTGCTTTCCAGACTTTGAAAAATGCTTTTACTTCTGCCCCAATTCTTTCTCATTGGAAACCTGACATTCTGATTATTGTGGAAACCGATGCTTCTGATTATGCAATTGCCGTGATTCTTTCCATTCAAGATTCCAATGGTGAAATTCATCCAGTCACATTCCTTTCTTGGACACTGAAAGTGTCTGAAGTCAATTATGACATTCATGATAAGGAACTTTTGGCAATTTTTGAAGCTTTCAAACATTGGCATCATTACCTTGAAGGTTCCACAACTCCCATTGACATTGTTACCGATCACAAAAATCTTGAATATTTTTCTACCACTAAACTTTTGACCCACCAGCAAGCCTGCTGGTCTGAATTCCTTTCCGCTTTCAACATGATTATCTGTTTTTGACCTGGACGTCTTGGTGGAAAACCAGATGCTATGACTTGATGATGGGATGTCTATCCTAAAGAGGGGGAAAGTAACTACGCAATTGTTAATCCGCATAACTTGAAACTGGTTTTTACAACACAGCAACTTTCTGCATCTATTCGAGTGACTTCCTTCTACTATCCAATTATGCATAGCATTATGATTATGGACATTGAGCAATTACATCAAGATATCCTTTCTGCACTCACTTCTGACCCAGCTCTCAAGCCACACCTAGAAGTTCCCAATAATCCTGACCAACCTCGATGGTCACAAGACTCTCAAGGTTTTATCCTCTCAATGGACGTATCTACATTCCAGATTCCAATAATCTCCAACTCCGCATACTTCAGTACAAACATGATCATCCAATCTCTGGACATTACAGCATTAACAATACTCTTGGTCTAACCTGTAGAGAATATACTTGGCCCAACCTCCAACATTTTATTCATACTTTTCTATCCTTTATATTCTTCAAATATTGCACCATTTCATTAGTTTGAAGCTCTGTGTATACTTGTGGGTGCACTCAGCACCAAACAAACAGACACACTTTTACCCAAGCACCACCACTCGTAAGACACAACTAGGTCTACAGCCAGCAGTGATCAGGGTAATGTGTCAGCTACCACATAGGTAGCATTATCTGAGCTAACAAACACTTCTGGCCTTGAACTATAACAGTCGGGGCCTCCACTCAAATCATTATTCCTCCCCTTCTATTCATTTCTTCGTATATAGAATGGTCAGAACTTCCACCACTCTTCACACTTACCATTCAAGAACTCTTTTGACCTCTGAAATTAATTACAAATGTACTTATGACAAAGAATTATTAGTAATATTTGAATCCTTCAAAATTTGGTGACATTATTTTGAAGGAACAAAAGAACCAATTGAAGTTTTAATGGATCACAAGAATCTTGTGACAACTTGAGTTCTGTCTTGATGACAAGCTCAATGGACAGAATATTTATTTGACTTTCAATTTAATTATTCAATTCAGACCAGGAAAACTAAATTTGAAAACAGATATTCTTTCAAGAAGAAATGATGTCTATCCTAATGAATCCAACCAATCTTTAACCTGTGTTTACAAATGAACAAATAAATGCTTCCCTGTGTGCAACATATCATCTTCCAATAGTGAGAAAAGCTCTTTGATTATGGACACTGATCAATTATTAAAAGATATATTGAAAGCTCAAAAAGAAGATAAATTCACTCTCAACAAAATTCAACAGATTTCTGACAATATTGAAGAAGATTGGTGATGAAATGAACAAGATTTTTTATGTTTTCAAATAGGATTTACATTCCTAATTATCAAAATATTTGACTTTGAATTCTTCAATCAAGACATGATCATATTACCACAGGTCATTTTGGACAAATGAAAACTTATCAAATGATGTATCAAGATTTCTTTTCTCCATGACTTTGACAATACATATATTCAAGATTTTATTCAATCATGTGTAACCTGTACAAAATCAAAAGCTCCATGACTGTTAGGGCAACACTAATGTTATGACCGGAAAACCCACTGGCCTCCAGGCACCAGTTTACAGCTGTGAGGTATCACCATTATCTCATAAAGTTCTCTTAATTTTCTTTGAATTATTTAATATTTTCTCCAATTTATTGTATTTTTATTATATTCTATTGTGAAATATAAGGCCTAGTTCCTTTTAACTTCACATAATAATAGCATATATGAGCTCATATTATGCTATTATATCTTAGTTAATTTATTATAATTTTGAACTAATTATTTATATTTTATTTACTTAGTTCTGTAAGTCATGCACCACCTGCTTACACTCTAAAACCCAGAGACATAAGCTGTACGGCCTTCTCAAGCAACTTCCGATACCGGAAAAACCCTGGAACTCAATTTCCATGGATTTGTTAAGAACTGAAAACTGACTAATGTTGGTGGCTGACAGAGACCGATCGGAAGGACTTGGCTTCAGCTTATGTGCTGCGCCCTCGCAAGTATCCATAGGGTGTCCTTAGATTTCGGACGGGCGAAGACTAATCCTAAAGAGTTCCTTTCGGCGAGATACCGATCAGGACTGAAGGACAAGTCGAGTGTCGGGCCAAGGGGTCGGGGCTGGGAGTGGGTGAGTGCACGCAAAGGCGGATGGGGGGATTCTTAGTATGAGACTGCTACAGACATATGAGGGTATTCTGAGTCGATATTCTGATTGCCTAGTAACTACAACTACAGCAGGTTCATATACAAGTAGCAGGCATCTAGGAAATACTAACGGGGAGAAGGGCGGAAAATGGTATTAACAATAAGCTTGACTAGGAACAGGAAGTTTATGATTAGTTCGGAGGCCGATGATAACCGAGAGCGGAATTACGATAAAAGGAAATAGTTCAAGGACTACAAATATAGATAGACATATGTGAAACATAGGATAGAACGGATCAACATAATGAAAGGGACGTATCAAAAGTTTAACCAGACAATACGAGTATTTCGACATGGGTGTAAACGGAGTTTGATCATTGCGAAAGCATACGTCAGCTTTGGGGGCTGATGGTTTCCGAAGTGGTGACTTGAAAACGTTGATAAGTGGCAGTAACCTCGGGACCGATAGGGTTGCGACACGGTCATAACAGGATTTTATCAAACAACTTCTGACTTCCGAAGGCTTTACATCCATTCTAGTTGTGGATCGATTCTCGAAACAAGGCATTTTCATACCCACTCACGATACAATCACGTCCTTACAGTTAGCAGAACTTTTCATTATTCACGTATTTTCCAATCATGGTGTTTCATCTCACGTAACTTCTGATCGAGGCTCCAAGTTCATCTCCCATTTCTTCCAGGCCCTCAGAAAAGCCCTCAACATGAAACTACACTTCACCTCAGGATATCACCCAGAAGGTGATGGACAAATGGAATGTGTTAATTAAACATTGGAACAATATCTCCACATCTATTGCAACTATCAACAGGACAACTGGAAATCCCTTCTTCCGATTGTGGAATTCGCCTACAATAACTCTCCGAATGCAACTACCGGCATCTCTCCCTTTTTCACCAACAAAGGCTATAATCTGAATCTCACAGTACATTCCAAATGAGATTTGGCTTCTATCTGTGCTCAAGAATTTATTACTGACCTCGATGAGTTACATCAAGAACTTCAGAAAGCTGTTTCTTCTTCCCATCAACATTCTGTGGACAAACACAGGATCCCACCTCCTAATTTTAAAATTGGTGATCAGGTTTTTGTAAAAGCTCAATTCTTCCGTACCACCCAACCTTCTAAAAAACTTGCTGAGAAATTCTTAGGCCCTTTGGAAATTATAGCACAAGCCAGTTCACTTTCATGGACTCTCTGACTTCCCTATAGTATGCGAGCAGTCCACCCTGTTTTCCACATTTCCATGTTAGAACCTTGTGTTCCTAACAATATCCCGGAACATATTCAACCTCTGCCCCCTCTGGTCATCATTGATGGAGAACCCGAATTTGAAGTTTCTGAGATCTTGGATTCAAAAATTGACAATAGCCGACGTACTTGTAAATTGCTCTATTTAGTCAAATGGGCGGGTTATGAAGGTACCAACAAGGAAACTTCTTGGATATTGGCCATGGAACTTGGACACGCTATGGAAATTGTTACCCACTTTCACACAGCTTATCTGAGCAAACCCGGACCTTTATCATCACTCTGACCTTTTTGTGTTTTCTTTCTGTTCAGTTTCCATTACTTCCATACTTCTGTTATCACACTCATTTTGAAATCATACAAGTCAAAAAAAAAATCTATATATTTCCAACTACTTCAAAGTCTCTGATATCCCAAATCCTCCTTCCACCTCTATTCTCGTATCATCTGCAACCTCTGCACTTTCCACCATATCCTGCACTTCATCATCCTCACTTTCTGGCCCCTTTCCTGTCTCCCACCTTTTCTCGACATATTCCACCAATGGATCATTTGGCTGTTCCCTTGCCTTATCGGAAAACCTCTTGGAAACTGTGATAACACCGATGCTAACCATTACCTTCTCCAGAAATTCCGGGTCAACCAATGGAAACCTTTTTCCTGGATATCATTATGGCACTCCAGTGCATCCTGCATTTTCATAAGTTCCATCCCGATAAAAACTAATGCATTGACGGTGTCCTTGAGGAGCTTGATGCCAGTACTATCCGTATTCAGCACTTCAGTTTCCACAATCCTGGCCGTTCCTGAATTTTCCACGTTGTCAGTTTTCTGAGCCTTCTCACCTTTCGGAACCCTCTTCATGGCACGAGTGCATGGAAGTTTGAGAACCACACAGGGATAGCAAGTTCTGCCCCATTTTACCTTCTGTTTCCAACACATCATATTCTCTGAATCGAGCATCGATAATATGGACTGTCATGGATGACTTCCATCCATTCCAGAGCTTTGACCTTTTGTTTCTGTTTCGGAAGTTAATCAACTTCCAACCTTTTGGACTTGAAGGCCCAGCCTCTCCCTCTACCTCCACCTCCACAGCTTTTCACTGTATCCAATAGTATCGGATGAAAATACAGAAACTTATGGTTTAAACTTGCCTTTCCCTCCCTTATCTCCTTTCTCTTTTCCACCACCTCAGACTCCCACTGCTTTCTTTCCACCTCTTCCTTCTTCCTCTGAACCTCCGCTGTCTTCCGCATCCACACCTCCTTTTCCGCCTTCACCTGCTCCGACTCCTGCTTTTCTGCCTCTTCAGCCTCCTTCAACTCCCAGATCAACGTCTTTTCCTCCTCCTCTTGTCATCACTTCATCTCCTCCATCCTCTGTCATTTTTGTTGAAGTTCTTCGACCTTTGACATTCTTTGAAGTACAGTAATTTCGGCATCTGAATCTTCTGGGGTAGTGGTGAACAATGGCTGATGAATTGACATGCAAGTTGTGGATAAAGAAACAAAATTGTTAATTTGAATATTTGGAGGTTTTTATACTCAGACCAGCAGCCAAAACTCTCACCTCCAGAATTGTGTAAATTTCATGACACATAACAATCAGCCATCACTTCAATCACTCAGTACCTAATTGCCTCTATGGGACTTCAGCCTAACAGGGGGGTACTGTTACAACCCATTCCTGGATGTTTCAATATCCAACTTCTGACCTGCAACTTCCGACTTCTGACTACGGAACATCATAGTTACCGTATCTTCCACATTCTTCCCTTGTTCCACATTTGATAATTTGTCTGTTGACAAGTATTCACTCGTTTGTTTATTATATTCCCATTTCGGAATATTGTCTCCCCAATTTGTCTTGTTGTATTCCTGTTTCAGAATACTTCCATTTCCATCTGATTGTGGTCTTAGTTTGTAGTACAATAATGAGAAGACTTGTATTAGTTTCTGCAAATTTGTACTTTACTTTAGATCTGATATTGACTTAGTTTCTTATTCCCTCTTCCATATTTCTGTATGCTCAATATTTGGAACTCTTCAGAACTCTGAATATCCATATCTTCCATCATAAGTCTCACCTTTGAAATTAAGGACTTTTGAGCATTTGCATAGAGGCACAGCACATAAGCTGAAGCCAACATCCTGACCCTATCCGATAGTTCCCAACACAGCACTTAACAATCCCTCGGGAAATCCTTGGACATGAAACTACATTTCACATCCAGACATCACCTTCCAGGTGATGGAGAAACTGAACACATCAATCAGACATTGGAACAATACCTCCATGTATATTGCAATTATTAACAGGACAATTGGAAATCCTTATTACCACTTGCAGAATTTGCTTACAACAATGCACCCTCGGCCACATAAAGGAGATAATCCAAATATTACAGTACATCCAGAATGAAATCTCGCCTCCACCCATGCTCAAGAGTTCACCACAGACCTCCATGAGCTCCACAAGGAACTCCGGACTGCAATAAAGTCCGCCAAAGAGCAATATCAACATTCAGCAGACAAACATCAGATTCCACCACCCAACTTCAAGATTGGCAATCATGTTTTTGTCAAAGCTCATTTCTTTTGGACTACCCGTCCATCAAAAAAGCTTGCTGAAAAATATTTAGGTCTGTTTGAAATAATTGCACAAGTAGGTTCAGTTTCTTGGACCCTACAGCTTCCAGATAGTATGCACGTGGTACACCCGGTATTTCATGTTTCTATGTTAGAACCTTGTACTGCTAACACTATCCCAGATCATGTGCAATCTCCGCCTCCTCCGGTCATTATTGACAGAGAACCTGAGTTTGAAATCTCACAAATTTTAGATTTGAAAATCGACAAGAATCAATGCACTTGTAAACTGCTTTACTTAGTCAAGTGGGTGGGTTACGAGGGCACTGATGAAGAAACTTCATAGATTTTGGCCACAGAACTTCATAATGCCATGGAAATCATTACTGACTTTCACACAGCTTACCTGCTCAAACCCGGACCACTATCTTCTCTCTGACCGCACTCCACGGACCCCACATTACATTTGGACTCATTCTCATTATTCCCTGTCACCCTATGTCTCTCTTTGCTTTTGCAGGTTCTGACATGTTTTCAAGTCCTTAGGCAGATTTTCCATGGACTTTGATTCTTATGTTTTTTCACATTTTACTTTTATTTTCAAAAAGAATTATTAAACTTTTATTATATTCTTCAATCTACATTTGTGGGGCTATGCTTCTGCCCAACTTCAGCCATCTCCTGAGGGAGCTCTGCTCCCTCTGCAGGCACCCCATCCTCATCCGAACTGGCATCCTCGGAACTCCTGACCTGCAGCTCTTCATAAATGTAGCTGCTGAACTCCGCCAGGAACTTCCAAAACTCTGAGCAGCACCCATGGAGTTCATTCACCACTACTATTTGTACCTTGTTGCTCTTCCTAAGCAACTCATTTTGGGCCTCTATGCCCTCAGCAATCCATCCCAAAATATCATCCAAACCCGAAAACCCATCCGACCCACTCATTTCCCATGCCACGGACCCTGTGGGCTGCTCATGCACAAGTGAGCACCTCACTTTGAGTTTCACGCACTGAAAGCACCCCAGTCCCTGCCCTGACTTTCGATTGCAATCTGTGTTCCGGTCATTACAACCGGAACACCACAGGTCATTCCATGTTGGTAGGCAGACTGGTGCCACTTTCCTTGCCTTCTGTTGATGTGGTTAGTTCCCGAGAATGCCCATGGACCTGAGACTTACCTTTTGGGGGTTCTCCAGCTCCCCCTTGGACTCAGACTCAACCTCTGTCACCTTGTACTGAAAATGACAAGTCAGTTAAGTCATCATGTTGTAACTACAGGAGTTACTTTGCCCATGGCAACTGCAGCCCTATCCGCAGCCACCCTGGATTTCTCTGCAGCAACCTGCGCAGCCTCCTCCTCATCCTTCTTCCTCTGCTCCTCAGCCGCTTTCTCTGCCGCCAATGCCGCCTGGTATTCTTTGTCCAAGGCCTCCTCTCTGCCTCCTCTTGCTGTTGATGCTGTTCCTCCCACTGCACTAAGATTTGGGCAGCAGTGAGAGGTGCCCAGTATTGGTTGCCCATGAGGGCCGAGCAGTTGGCATTGGTTTTCAGTGTTGGCTTTGGTCCCATATTGATGATGGGGGTAATAAAAAAGAAGAAAATTCATTTTTTCAATTTTTTATATAGGCTTGTCGCATTTGAACCTTACCTTCCAGATCATGTGACTTTATGACACATACGTATAACCGACATGACTTTTGACACATGCGCATAGCCGACAAAAACCTTATCAAGGTCTAGAGCCTCTTTGTGACTTCGGCATAAAGGGAGGGTACTGTTATGACCAGAATTCCCACCGGACTCCAGGCACTAACTTATACGCACCCACACCCTATCACACCAATTGTCAGTTTACCAGAATTCCCACCAGACTCTGTACATCAGACTTGTCCACATTCAACTTCATTACGTTGTGTATCAGTCACCAGAATACCCGCCGGGTTCCATCCCTGTCTATGTCCAACCTCAGTCACCAGACCCCACTCAGAAAACCTGTCATCCCTCTAACTGAGCCCCATTCCCGTTTTAGTCAAATGACCTGTCATGATTCAGACTCTGCTCCCACTCTGTTCCCATTATGGTTTATGACCTGTCACAATTCGGACTCTGCTCCATTCTGTTCTGTTCCTAACACCAAGTTTGGTGTTTACTTATCTCATTTTATGTTTGCTAGTTTCATTTTCATTATTACTGGATTTGGTATGTTATTCATTCCACAGTCTATATAGTCTGGCAGATGTTGTACATACAATCCAGTCAGAAAATCAGCTTAGATTCTCCCCAGTAATCTAGTACATTTTCCGCTCTAAACTCCTCTTTGAATTACACTGCTTTCACTAGTCGGAGCCCATAGGCTCCAATGCATCTAACTCTCAACCTCTGACTTATTTATCTCGACTCCCTGACCTCTCAACCCACAACCTCTCAACCCACAACCTCTCAACCCACAACCTCTCAACCCACAACCTCTCAACCCACAACCTCTCAACCCACAACCTCTCACAACCTCTCAACCCACAACCTCTCAACCCACAACCTCTCAACCCACAACCTCTCAACCCACAACCTCTCAACCCACAACCTCTCAACCCACAACCTCTCAACCCACAACCTCTCAACCCATGACCCCTTGACCCACGACCCCTTGACCCATGAACTCTGCCCAGACTCCCCGGGATTCCCATCTGCCCATTTGAAATTGGACAACACGATCTCGTGAGGGTGCAGCCTATAAGCTGAAGCCAAGTCCTACTGGATCTCCTGCGGGTTTTTCTGGAAACCTTCCATGTATGCACCCTTAACAGTATTTTCTGAGGCCTTAGAAGCTTTGTTGGTTACATGTATGTGTCAAGATGTCAGGTGATCTGGAAGGAAAGGTTCAAATGTGAGAAGCCTATATAAAAAATTCAAAATAAAAATCTTTTTCTTCTTTCATATCCCCACCTTATCACTTTGTGACCAAAACTGACATGATGAAAACCAACCACCAGCTCATCCATGGGTTCTCCATATCAGGCACCTCTCACAGCTGCTCAATTGCTCAAGCAGCATGAAGAGCAACATTTCCAGTGTAAAGAGGCCAAGAAGAAGGCCAGGGAAGAAGAGGCTGAGTTGGAGAGGGAGTACTAGGTGGCAGTGGCTGCTGAGAAAGAGGCAGAGGAGAAAAGGAAGAGAGATGAGGAGGTGGTGGCCAAAAAGGCAGAGGTGGAAAAGGAGCTTGAGTTGCAGCAGAGTGTGCCAATGCATCCACAGTGGCTGCAGGCAAAGTAAGTTATTTTATTTTACATTTGAAGTTTTATGTTGACCATCCCAATAGTGCAAAGTGGCTGAAGTTGAGTCAGAGTCTGATGGAGAACTGGGAAGCCCCTAAAAGGTACAGTAAGTGAGAAACCTGTGGAAAATCCTTTGACTAACTTATGTTTGACAGAAGACTCAGAGGAATGGTCCAGCCTGCCTGGAGACCAAGAACAACCTGTGGTGCTCTGGTTCTAATGACTGGAACACTGAATGTTACAGAAAGTCCGGTCAGGGCCTGGGATGCTGGCCTTACACACACTAGAAGGCCAAGTGTTCCCTTGTGGAAGATGCATCAGGGTGGTCTGGGTCATGGGAATCAGGAAGTCACATGGAGAAACCAGGAACCTTTGAGGAGGTACTGGGACAGATTGCCACAGGCATTGAGGCCCATAATGTCTTGTTGCAGGAGGACAACAATGTCAGAAAGACATTGGTGGGTGGTTTTCAAGAGTTCTGTGGACTCTTCCAGGAGTTCATGGAGAACTACAAGGGTTATGAATGGCCCGATGCCATGGATGGTGGTAGTTCCAAGGAGACTGAGGGGACTGAGGATACCGTGAGGTCCACAGAGCTTGAAGAGCTTCGTGAAGAGTTTTTTGAGGCAGGGAAAAAGAAACCTAGCCTGCCAATTGAAATAGAAGAATAGAAATAATATTTTTCTTTTTAATACTTTAATGAAAAGTGTGAAAAATTAGGAATATCTATGGGACATCCTCCCAAGTCAAAATGAGACAAGTCAAAAATCAGTAAAAGCAAGAGAGACATAGGGTGACAAGGAAACATGATATGAATCCGAGATATGTACCAGGTCCACAGATAATGCATTCAGAGAGATGATAATGGTCCTGGCTTGACTGGGTAAGCTGTATGAAACTCGGTAACAATCTCTGTGGCATTCCTGAGTTCTGTGGCCAAAATACAAGAAGTTTCTTTATCTGTACCCTCATAACCCACCCACTTGACCAAGTAGAGCAGTTTACAAGTGTGTCAATGATTATCTATTTTTGAGTCTAGAATTTGTGAAATTTTAAACTCGGGTTCTCTATCTATAATGACCAGAGGGGGCGGAGGTTGTATGCAGTCTGGGATAGTGTTAGCAGTACATAGTTCTAACATAGAGACATGAAATCCCAGATGTACCACACAGATACTATCCAGAAGCTGCAAGGTCCATGATACAGAGCTGGCTTGTCCTATAATTTCAAATGGTCCTAAATACTTTTCAGCAGGTTTTTTAGAGGGACAGGTAGTCCAGAATAATTGAGCTTTAACAAAACATGGTCACCAATATTAAAGTTCAGTGGCAGAATCCAGTTTCTGTCTGCTGAATGTTGATATTGTTCTTGGGTAAATGTTATCACATTCTGGAGTTCTTGATGGAGTTCATCAAGGTCTGTGACAAACTCTTGAGCACAGGTGGAGGCCAAGTTCCATTCCAGGTGTACCATGATATTGGGATTATAACCATATGTGCAAAGAAGGGGGATACACCAGTAGTGTCCAAGGGTGCATTGTTGTCTACAAATTCTGCAAGGGGTAACAGGGATTTCCAGTTGTCCTGTTAATAGTTGCAATATATGGAGGTGTTTATAATTACTATAATCTCAAATATTTACTAATAAAAGTTTTATTTTTACAAAACTCCATCTTTAAATAGTGATATCTATTCTGAAGCAATTATATCATCAAAAAACAACCATCAGAAATAGTTCTCCATATTACATCTTATACAACCCATAGTTATTTAACAAATTCCATTGTATATAATTTCCTTCCTTTTACAGATGCCTACTAATACTTTTATTAGTACTTTGTTTTTTAAAAGTTGTAATGTAGTTATTTCCATGTAAAATGTTAAGAGTCGTGCACAGAGCTTATTGGAGGGTTTCCAGAGAAACCTGCAGGAAAGCTTGTAGGACTTGGCTTCAGCGTATAGGCTGCACCCTCGCAAGATCGTCTTGTCCAATTTCAAATGGGCAGACAGGAATCCTGGGGAGTCTGGGAGGGGTTCGTGGGTTGAGAGGTTGAGGAGTCGAGATAAATAGGTCAGAGAATGAGTGATAGATGGGTCAGAGCCCACAGGCTCTGACGAGGTCAAGCGGTGTGTTTCAAAGAGGAGATTAGAGCAGAAAATATACTTGAGATTACTGGGGGGAGGCTAAGCTGATTTTCTGACTGGATTGTATGTACAACATCTGCCAGACTATATAGACTGTGGAATGAATAACATACCAAATCCAGTAATAATGAAAACTAAACTAGCAAACATGAAACAAGATAAATAAACACCAAACTTGGTGTTAGGAATGGAATGGAGTGGAGCGGAGTCCAAATTGTGACAGGTTGTAAAACCATAATGGGAATGGGGTGGGAGTGGAGTCCGAATCATGACAGGTCATTTGACCATAACAGGAACAGGGCTCAGTTAGAGAGCTGTCGGGTTTTCTGAGTGGGGTCTGGTGACTGGTGCATGGGACAGGGTTGGAGATAGACAGGAGCGGAGTCCGGTGGTATTCTGGTGACTGATACATGAAGTAATGAAGGTTGAGCATGGACAGATCTGACATATGGAGTCTGGCAGGTATTCTGGTAAATGGATAATTGGTGCATGTAGGGTGCAGGTGCAAAGTTAGTACCCGGAGTCCAGTGGGATTTCCAGTTGTAACATAAAATATGTAAAATATTATTGGAAACTTTTCATACCACAGCTGTCTTTATTAAGTAAAACCCCCTATATATTCTGGGTATCTTAAATCAAGTAGAAATCTGTTTCGATTGACAGATCCATTCTGAAGTAATACATATGTATTTAGAGGTGCCAATGATGTACATATGCATTGAATGGACTATCTAAAGGTATCTATTTTTTGAAAGTATTAGTGTTTCAAACTACTAATTCTTTTTATTGTCTACTCGTATCCAGAAAGATTCTTTAGTTTGTAATGTACAAGAGAGTTTAAAACTTTTTGAAAGCTTTAAAAACCAAATTATGTTTGAATCACATCCCAAATGTTTAAATGACCTTTAGAGTATATTATAATTTAGTATACTTAATAGTTTTCAGATATTCTCCTATGCAGAGGTATTGTTCCAGTGTCTGGTTGACACACTTGGTTTGTCCGACACCTTCTGGGTGGTACCCAGCTGTGAAGTATAACTTTATGTCCAAGGATTTTGCAAGGGATCTAAAGAAGTGAGATACAAATTCTGATCCTCAATTGGAAGTTATGTGGGATGGGACTACATGCTTGGAAAATATGTGGATAATGAAAGGTTCCACTAACTGCATGGACATGATGGTATCATGTGTGGGTATGAAAATACCTTGCTTGAAGAATCTCTCAACAATGACTAGAATGGTGGAAAAGCCTTCAGAGTCTGGTAGGTGTGCAATGAAATCCATAGAGATGGAATTGCATGGGTGTTCCAATACTGGGAGTTGTTTCAGAAGCCCATATGACTTGTGATGCTGTGATTTGGAGTGTAAACAAGTAATGCAAGATGTACAATGGTGCTTAATGAAATATCAGAGTCTGGGCCAAGTATATTCTCTTCTTATCACTGATAGAGTCCTGTTAGCCTGAAATGTCCTGAGAGTGGGTGATTGTGTTTGTACTGGGTGATTCTGAGATGGAGGCCACCAGAGTCTGGTAGATATGTAGATATGATCCTCAAGTCTAATGAAACCATGCTTGTCTAGAGACTACTGGGGTTGACTGGGGTCTATGGGGTTGTTGAGATGTGCCTTGGTTACCGGGTCTAGCAGAGTTGCTGATAGAATATCTTGATGTAATTTCTCGATATCCATAATGATAATTCCATGTATAACTGGATGAATGAGGTAAGTAGTGTGGACTGATGTGGTAAGTTGTGAATTCCTGAATATTGGTTTTAAGTTATGTGGGTTTATCATGGCATAGTTGTTACTCCCCTCTTTGGGATAGATATCCCATTGTCTACTCAAAGCATTGGGTTTTCCACCAAGGTGGCCAGGTCAAAAGCAGATGATCATATTAAAGGCTGATAGATATTTAGACCAATGGGCCCACTGGCAGGACAAAAGCTTCATGGTTGAAAAATATTGCAGGTTTTGTGATCTGTTACAATGTTGACCAGAAATTCCACACCCTCCAACTAGTGTCTCCATACTTTGAAGGCTTCAAAAATTGCGAGAAGTACTTTGTCATAGACATCGTAATTGAGCTCCAGTCTGGTAATGGTCCAGGAGAGAAAAGCAACTGGGTGAATTTCTCTGTCAGAGTCCTGGATTGACAAAATGGCTCCTAATGCATAGTCTAAGGCATCCATTTCAACAATGAGTGGGAGGCCTGGCTTCAAGTGTGAAAGAATGGGAGCTGAATAAAAAGACACTTTTAAAAGATTAAAGCAGCACAACACTTACAGTGGCTTCCAAAACTGTCCCAATGTTTTGGTAATTCTCAATAAATGCTTTATAACCCGCCAAATAAATTTTTTAAAATAGTGAAATTATTCTCACATTTACCTTAGCATACTAGCTTTGATATACCCAAATATTACATAATATAGATCGATATTGGTGTCACAGTGAATATTTAAAAATGACCAATCATTGGGACAGTTTTGCAACCTCTCTTTTCACACATTTCATTATATCATATTATATTCTGGAGGGCCAGGAAAATTACAAAAAAGTTTACATGACATCTATTTGATGTTCTAATTAATATGTGACATGAAACATCACATTTTAACTATCATTCTTATCATGAAAGCTATTTCCCCTCTCAAAAGAGAACAAGCCATCTCCCTCCTACAAAATGGACTCTCCAATAGGAATGTAGCCTCTACAACAGGTCTTAGCAAATCTACTATCAGTAGAATTGCTCAGGAGATAGAGATAGACAAAGAAAACCTGAAAGGAGGATGTCCATCCAAGCTTTCTCCTACTGACCAAAGGAGGATCATATATCAAATCACCTCTGGCAAACTAGATAATGCTATCCAGGCCACACACTACATTAATTCCATCAATAAATATCATGTCTCACCCAAAATAGTCAGAAGGACCTTGAAACAGCATGGTTTCAAAGCTGTAGTCAATGCAAAAGACCTTTGCTCAAGGCTCAACATAGAAAGCCCAGGTTACGCTTTGCCCTCAAGTACCAAAACTGGACTGTGGATGATCAGAAAAGGGTCTTGTGGTCTGATGAGACCAATAGCAATAGGATTGGGTCAGATGGACATCAATATGTGTTGAAGAAAGCTGGAGAACCACTTTCTGATAGGACAACCCAACTTACAGTCAAGTATGGAGGTGGAGATATCATGGTGTAGGGCTGTATTGGTTGGAATGGAGTGGGAATGCTTGCAGAGATTGGAGGAAGGATGGATTCTGCACAATATGTGGAGATCCTGGCTCAGCATTTGTCCCAGAGCATTGAAGATTTGGATATTCCAACAGATGAGGCCATTTTCCAGCAGGATAATAACCTAAACACATATCCAAGATGGCACAAAAATGGTTTTTTGAAAATCATATTCAGGTGTTAGACTGGACAGCACAGTCTCCTGACCTGAATCCCATAGAACATCTTTGATTCCACCTGAAGAAACAGCTCCAGAAATATCCTTCACCATTAAAGGGAGTTTAGGGGTTATAGGAGAGGGTGGAAGTGGAATGGGCAAATATTGAGCCTCATAAGTGTCAGAAACTGATTGGAAATATGCCCAGAAGACTTGATGCTGTAATAAAGCCTCAGGGAGGCCATACAAAGTACTAGAATAACAAGATATGTGATTCAAAAAGGGTGGTTGCAAAACTGTCCCAATGATTGGTCATTTTAAAATATTCACTGTGACACCAATATCCATCTATATTATGTATTATTTGGGTATAACAAAGCTAGTATGCTAAGGTATGTGTGAGAATAATTTCACTATTTTAGAAAATTTATCTGGTGGGTTATAAAGCATTTATTGAGAATTACCAAAACATTGGGATGGTTTTGGAAGCCACTGTATCATTGAAATTCCACAGAGTGTCCTTATGGGTGAGATGAGCAAGGGGGACTGTGATCTTAAAATATTTGTGGATAAACTGCCAGTAAAAATTGGCAAATCCAAGGAAAGATTGGATGTCTTTCACTTTTCAGGGTTCTGGCCAATCTTTGATGACTTGTAATTTGGCTTCATCCATCTGGAGTCCATCGGGACCCATTATGAAACGTATTCCATGGAGTCCATGTCAAAAGTACATTTTTTCCCATTTGTGAATAGACCATGTTGTCAGAGTCTCCAGAGAACCTTGTGGACCTGTTCATTATGTGCCATGGGATCCTTGGAGTAGAAAAGAATGTCATTCAAATAAACAATGATGCACACATCAAGCATGTCAGAGAAAATATCATTAATAACATGTTGAAAAACAGACAGAGCATTGGTTAGCCCAAAGGGCATCACCAACCATTCAAAAGCTCCATAACAGGTCCGGAAAATGGTTTTTCCACTCATCTCCATTGGAAATACAGACCAAGTGGTAGGCATGTTTGAGGTCTATCTTGGTATAGATCCAGGCATTCTGCAGAGCATCAAGTAGATCAGAAATAAGACTTATCTTTCCATGTGACAGCATTGAGCCTGTGGAAATCAATGCATAGTCTAAGGGATCCATCCTTTGTTCTGACAAAAAGAATTGGGGCTCTGAAAGGAGACTTTGATGGCTGGATAAAACCTATGGACAGGTGTTCATCCAGGAAATCCCATATGGCAGAGAGTTCTGTGGAGGACAGTGAGTAAATATGTCCAAGGGGTGGCTGGGCCCCATCTTCAAGGTCAATTTTTAAGTTGTACTGTCTGTGAGGTGGAAGCCAGCCAGCTTTTCACTTACTAAAAACATCCACAAAGCCATGATATTTCTCCAGAACACCTAGGTTGGTGATATGCTCAGATTCTGCAGTTGCAAAACATCCAGTTACTTCATCAACTTTCAAATTGATTGTGAACACCTGGGATCCATCAAATTTTGTAGCCCTAATGAAAGCTGCTGCATTAATGAGGGAAATGGATCGATTACTGTGGTTCCAGTGAAGCCAAAGATGCCATAGAGGCCACATGTGCCAAAATGGCTGGGGCTGTGGGCATCTGGAAAGGAATAATAGGTAGGTCACAAGCTTGGGTGATAACAGAATTGCTTGTACCATTGAAAAGTTGGAGTCCAACTGGGTTTATTGAATAGGTTGACAAGAAAAATTTTTTGGGTGAATTCAATATCTACAAAACAATGGGTTGAGCTGGAATCTAGAAGTGTGGAAAAGACAAAGTGCAGGATCATATCACAAGTAAATTTTACAAATAATGAGTCAGAGTTCAAAAGAGTGGATGCTTTAAGACATGTGTACTCAAGAATGTGCAGAGAGTTAACACAATGCTCAACCTGTGCAGAATATGGAGGGTTGCTTACTCTCTTTTTGGATCAGGAGCTGGTATTGTTAGATTATATAATACCAACCATTGTTCCAACTGGGACCATATGGTGTACAGCTCTGAGTTCAGTGTGTATATGATCTAATAGGAATGGCACTTAGGGTTATATCCTTAAGTACAGTGTAAGACCAAACCTACCCAAGGTCAGATGGTGTAGTGGTTAACACCTTCGTTATGTAATCGAGAGATCCTGGGTTCAATCCCCAGTCTGGCTATTCATTTTCTACATTACTCATGTTTTCTAACAGGTATGTCCTTTGATGTGGTCTCTATGGAGGAAGTTTGGGCTGCATGACCTTTGGCAGAGTTAGCTTTCACTATTGGGCATTCCAGGACATGATGACTGGGTTTTCTGCACAAAAGACAGAGGTTGTTGTCCATATGACACTGTCTTTCTTGTGGGGTCAATTTACCATCAGGTCTCAGTTTGCCTATAAGGTCAGACTTTCCAGCAGATTTTCCACATTTCTGACCTTTGTTGGTAGTGCCAGAGTTGTTGTTGTTGGAAGATTTCTTGTTGTTCTTCCAGTCAGATTGTGTGGAGTTTGAATTGTTGGTAGATGTGTTGTTGTTGTTGGTTTTGTTCACCATGGACTTGTTGGATTTGTCCACAGGTGTCTCGTGGGCAACTTCCACTTGGTTTCCCAATAACGTGTACAATCCAAAGATATTTAATAGAATCCATTGTATATGGTTTTCCAAGTCATGTAAATACTTGCCAATACTTTTGTTGGTACTTTGTTTTTTAAAAGCTAAACTGTAGTTATTTCCTAGTAAAATATGTGATATATCATTGGAGATTTTTCATCCTATGGCCTTCTTTATTAAGTGAAACCACCCATATATTCTTGGTATGTTGAATCAAGTAGAAATCTGTTCAGATTGACCAACCCATTCCAATGTAATACATATGTATTCAGAGATGTCAATGACATACATATGCATGAAATGGACCATTTAAAAGGATATGCTTTTTAAAAGTCTTAATGTTTTAATCTACTAAACTCTTTCATAATCTATTCAGCTCTTGAAAGATCATTTGTTCATAATATACCAATAAGTTTTAAACATTCCTAAAGTTTGAAAAACCAAATTATGTTTGAATCACATCCCAGATGTTTAAATGACCTTTAGAGTATATTGGAATTTGGTATACTTAATATTTTTCAGATATCCTCCTTACCTGGTGCATGCCTTTCAAATGTGTCCCATAGACATCTTGGAAACCTTGTTACCAATAGTCCTTGAAGATCTTTCCACTTCATTTTCTATAAACATATATTATTTTTATGCTTGATCATCAGAGAACCTTGTACTTTCACATCACAGACAAGGATTACTTGAGACCTTGTTATCTTGTTTGATATTTAATAGATGTTTGGGCCCATGTAGCAAGCACACATGAATAATGTCTTCAAGACCCCCTGTTCTCTTGTTTCTTGTTGATATGAACCAAATGCTCACCTTAATGATCCCTAATGTTGGCCAATGAGCAGCTATCACATTTGACCTGGGAATCATAATGTGAATTTTGAAGAGAAAGTCACACAATTGTGAGGAGCCAGTGTGATTTAGCCTCTTTTGATCATGTGGAGGACAAAGGAAGTTTATATTTGCCAAGCAGTTGGAACAAAGGAGATTTTAACATTGTGGACCATCTAACAGATTCTATATCATTTTGTAATTCCATCAGATTCAGGGATGTGAATGGGATTTTAAATTGATTGATTACACACATGTTCTTTATGTGATGTTAAATCCTGCAACCACATCTGGGAGTTTTGTGGATTTTTAATTGGATCATCCTCTGACAAGTCACAGGACAGATAAAGGGATACAAAATCCCACTGGACAATACAAAATTGAAGAAGTTTATATTCCATGATATGGTTGATGCTTAAAAGATCCTACAGTAGGCAACAAAACCATTTGGATGTTTCTTTGTTTTGAAAAGATCCTTTAGCATTAGCCCAAATTAAATTCTAAAAATTCTGAATAAATCATGATAGATGCTCCAATATCACTAAATGTTGATTACATAACCATGAGGTCATATGTCCATTTATGGTGATGTAATAATAGGATTAATGAAGCTTGTACATCCGAACGGTTTTGTTGCCTGTATTTTATAAACCCTGTATACTAAACTAGTACTTGGTATACCCTCCCTTGGCCTTAATTACAACTTCTACTCTTCTAGGCATACTCTCTATCAAGTTCTGACTCACCTCCTTTGATATCTTTTCCCATTCCACTTGACAGTGCTGTTAAGAACTGGAAACTGACTAATGTCGGTGGCCGACAGGGACCGATCGGAAGGACTTGGCTTCAGCTTATGTGCTGCGCCCTCACAAATATCCGTAGGATGTCCTTAAATTTCGGGCGGGTGAAGACTAATCCTAGTGAGTCCCTTTCGGCGTGATACCGATCGGAATTGAAGGACAAGTCGAGCGTCGGGCCAAGGGGTCGGGGCCGGGAGTGGGCGAGCGCACGCGAAGGCGGATGGGGGGATTCTTAGTATGAGACTGATACAGGTGTATGAGGGTATTCTGAGTCGATATTCTGATTGCCTAGTAACTACAATTACAGCGGGTTCATATACAAGTAACAGGCGTCTGGAAAATACTAATGGGGAGAAGGGCGGAACACGGTTTTAACAATAAGCTTGACTAGGAACGGGAAGTTTATGATTAGTTCGGAGGCCGATGATAACCGAGAGCGGGATTACGGTAAAAGGAAATGGTTCGAGGACTACTAATATAGATAGACATATGCGAAACATAAGATTGAACGGATCAACATAATAAAGGGGAACGTATCAAAGTTTGACCAGACAATACGAGTTATTTGACGTGGGCGTAAATGGAGTTTGATCTTCGTGAAACATTCGTCAGCTTCGGGGCCGATGGTTTCCGAGAGGATGACTTGAAACGTTGACAAGTGGCGATAACCTCGGGGCCGATAGGGTTGCGACACGGTCGTAACAAGTGCTCCCAAAGCTCCTCCACTTCACTAGGTGGTGTTTCATAATCAGCTAGCCTCCTTTTCAAGGGTTTAGATCTGGAGACTGTGCTGGCTATTTCATAACAGTGTAGCCATGGTCATCAAACCACTTTTGAGCTAGTTTGCTAGTATGCTTTGGATCATTATCCTGCTAGAAGATGATATCAGATGGAGTGTAAAACTCAAGGGATTGCTGAAGTTCATCCTCCAAGATGGAGCAGTAAAGCTGTGAATCCATCTTCCCTTCAATTCTAGTGGCATATCCAATGCCTTCCCAAAGTATGCAGCCCCACATCATCACACTACCACCACCAAACTTCAATGTTCCCTCCACCTGCCTGTCAGCCAACCCCTCCCACCACCTTTTCTACACCCACTTCCTTCCATCTGACCCAAGATGATTGATTTTGGTCTCATAAGAGAATACAACTCTCTTCCAGTCCTCCAGAGTGTACTTCTGATGTCTCTTTGCCCACTGTAGCCTCTCCCTCCTGTGAGATCATCTCAGAAGAGGGCACTTCTTCTTCACCACAGGTTTTAGGCCAGCCTTGTGTAAGACATGACAAACAGTTTGGGAGGAGAGGGACTTATTTGTGACATCCTGAAGAGACTTGGTAACTTGCACTGCATTATCAGATTTCTGCCTGCAAATGAGATGCTTAGCATAGCTGATATCAGCATATGTAAGCTTAGTTGGATGACCACCAGAGGACTTGAAAGCCTCAGGACAGTATTTAGAGTGCATTTTTGAGATAGTTCCAATACTAACACCAGTGGTCTGATGAATAGAGTGCCTAAAGACATTAGAGAGGGGCAGAGTAATGATGTGTTTATGAATAGCAGGGAGAATTGTGTGCATAGTGAATTGTGGGGACAAGCATGCTAAAAGGCCTTGTATTTATACTTGAATATGAACAAATCATGTGACTTTGGGGTTTAAGGTTTAGGTTTTAGGTTGTGGAAGCAAAGTCATGTGATCATAAATATTTTTAGACCTCTTTGTTTCTGTCAGTGTTCGGGGGCCACAGGCTCCATTGCACAAAGCATGCTGATGGGGACATGAGCGAGCCCACAAGAAGAATGGAGTGGAGGCACGGAGGGCCGGGAGTGAACATATCACGAATGTCGCCAAAGAAGAATGTTGTTGGAGTATCCTGCCGGGATGAAAAATGGGAAGTCTGAGAAGCTGTGTCTTCAAAGAGCCACTGGATTATCTCGGAATGTAGGCAGCAATGAGCTGGCAAGGGTGGCATGGTGTAGAATAGCCATTATGGTTCAGTCAGAGGAACATGGCAGTAATGGGACAAGGAAGTCCAAGTGTAGTGTATTGTGGGATAAGCCATTGTGGTTCGAAGATCCAGGGTGTTTGACAGAAAGGCAGGATGGACTTCAAGAAGGGATGAAGGATATCTGTACCACCCATTTTCCGAACCCCCTGTTGGGAAGGACGAACGGACCATGCTAGTGGTGTCCAGGTGGAGATTCCAAAAAGAAAAAGAAGAAAAGAAAAGTACTCAAGGCAAGGCTGAGCAATACCTTGAGGGCCGGCCACTCAGATGATGGTGGCAAGAGACAAAGGTGACAGGAAAGGGTTCCAGTGTAGCAGAGCTTAAACACTCCCATTGCAAAGACCGCGCTCTAATTTATTAGACCATCCCAACTTCTTTGCTTTGTGAGTCTTGGCAACAAAACCATTTGGATGTACAAGCTTCATTAATCCTATTATTACATCACCATAAATGGACATATGACATCATGGTTATCTAATCAACATTTAGTGATATTAGAGCATCTATCATAATTTATTCAGAATTTTTAGAATTTAATTTGGGCTAATGCTAAAGGATCTTTTCAAAACAAAGAAACATCCGAACGGTTTTGTTGCCTACTGTATGTGTACCTGATCACCCTCCACCTACCTTTTGGATCCCTAACCAATTTTGAATCTTATAAGCATCCAATAGGGAATATTGGAGTTTATATAAGATAATTCTCTACTACAAGATTCTAAAATATTTTGGAGAGAGGGGTGTATAGACAAGAATGTCATTCTGCAACTGCTTATGGATAACTCCAACCATTTGTGGCAACACTACCGGCTGTGGCCACACAAAATATTGTCGCCTTCCAACCTTTCAATTTCAGTGACAAGAGTGGTGCAGACAGTTGACTGGCTCTAGTGAGAATGTACAAGATATAACCAAGTCGCCTGTTGACAACAGTAAATCACTTTGCTTTGAGTATGCTTCTATTTGAAATTGACTGACAGCATTCTTCAGAATATTTGGATGGAAGTGATAAATAGAGAGGAATGTGACCCGACCATGCAAACCAAGAGTCCATCCTGGCGTCCTTCCCTGTGAGAGTCGCATGGCACAAAGGGTGGCCTTGTCAAGCCTGTCAAAGGCAGGACAAACCACACATAATAATTAGTGAGAAAGGGAAGCATCCAGGCATGTCAATGGTGACCACGTAAGGGTTTTCAATGCAATTAGCGGGAAGTGTAGAAATTATGACAAAAGTTAAACCATACCAGAAAAGTGACAAATAGAGATGAAGGTTAACTCGTCGTACCGGAAAACCTAGATTGCCACTTCAGTTAATCATACACCCCTACCCATATCGTATATGGGCAGGGGAGTAAAGTCATACCCTATTAATATATACTGCCAATGCACACAAGCTTCCCTCCGCCTCACTTCTTTGTCACTCTCGTTCACATCTATCCCAGTCTGGAAAAATACTCCAATTTGACTAGGTGCCTGTAACTTCCAATTGAGGTGTTTTAGTTATTCCTGGACTTTCTATCATCGTTCTTGAAGCTGGTAACACCACGAGTATGACATGTTTTTGGGCCTTACTCAGAGTACCCGATTGATATGAGCAACAACCTGTGCCGCCATAGCTGACTCGTTGTGTTTGTTGACACAATCACACAATCGGAGACAGGGCGCTATCTATAGTACCTTAGCTTCTGTAGCTTTCTTTAATATTCTTTTATGCTTCAACGCTTCAAATCCTGTCATTATTTGTTCTGCAAGCTTCCAAGTGGCTTGGCCATAGGCCAGACCTGAAAACAGAAGCTTTGAACACGAAGTACCATTATATATATATATATAAGGAGGAGCTAAATTAGGTGTAATGTGAATCATATATCACACTCCCAAATAATAACAAGGATACAATAACGACAATTACTCCCAACGCTCCATGCCATACCATCACGCGTATGTCCTGTCCAAGAAGGTCATCAAGCGGTCAAAATTATAATTCATGGATCGCATAGTTTCCGCTTGAATTCGCATAGCCTCCTCTTGTCCCTTCATAACTTCCTCTTGTCTTCGCAGAGTTTCTACTTGTATCCGGATAGCTTCCTCATGTTGGGCGACAGCAGTTTCAAGCATTCTGATGCGTTGCTGGTCACTTGTTTCAGTGCTAATATCCGTGGGCTTTGTTAATGTAAATGGTTCCCCACTAAATCGCATAAAGAGATGCCTGGCATCATGTCCCTTGGTTTCGATGGCATTCATACTTATACATTTACTGCACAAGGCATAATCTGTGATTCGTCGTTACGCCATGTTTGTGAGAATCACGACAATACTCGCCTTCGCATTGTATGCATTTGTAATGTAGTCCCCCACTCTGGACTGCGCCACAGGGCCCTTGGCATATAAACATATTAGAATATTTATCCATTATGCCCGTCAAAAACTCGAGGGCGTCGTTCCGAGCACGCCAGAGTAAAATTTGACCAACGGGAAGGGGGAACCTTATCACTGGGTGTGATGAGTTATGATAGCTGTGGTGCGACGAACAATCTTCTGGCAGGTTCACGACACAATCACTACACATATTGAAATCTGACGAAAGGATAGTTAAAAAATTTAATAGACAAAGTAGGGTGAAACCACCAACCGGGCTTGTTGCCATCAATTTTACAACCCAGACATTGATAAAGCATGCCTGTTATAGGGTACTTGTCGCATCCATTGCATACCAGAAAGCTATATAAATAAATAAGCCATTGATCATTACCAGTATACGTGAACCAACTTACTGCACTCCTTGCATCAAATCCCACTGTGTGACGGCTGGGAAACTTTGGACTTCATCGTTCTTGAGAAAATTTATAGGCTGTCGCTGACACCCTGCCTCTTCCAGGGATTTCATGACACCATAATGAAGACTTTCAAGTTCTATTTCTGGGATAGGTTCCTCTGTGTCGATATTGTTTATTTCGAGTGGAAACCGTGTGTAGCTGTCCGAATGATTGGTCTGCGGGTCCTTGGAGATCCATGGGTTGAAATGATACCAGTTGGCAAACTAAATCCCGATTATTATGATTCATACAATCAGCCTGTGAATTCGACACAGTAGATTAAACAACGCACAAGCCCGCCTGCAAAGCGCTTCAAGTGAGCATCCGGTGAACCCACTAATTGCTGCTCGAAGGCCTCTGAGGAATCATAGCAATCAGGGGACTTTGTCAAGGACACTGTGACTCACCGACAAGGGTCCGGGTACGCAAAACGCAGGCAGATAAAATGCTCTGGATCGTCTCAGTGGCAGATTCAAACTCCATAACGTGGAGTGCAATCTTGGATGCAAGTTTGAAAACTTGATAATGCCGTCTGAGGGTGAGGTACAGCAGCGGATATAGGTACTAATAGTTTAAGATGTCAGCCTCAGAAAAGACGCGGAGAAAGTCGCAGTCAATCCACATGATAATACCTTCTCTATTCTCCCTGGGCCCAACAAAGTGCTAACTGTGTCTGCACTGTCAATCTCCCATTTTGCAGGCTTCAAAGCCGCAGTCATTGTAGCTTCTTGGTGGGACATATGTTGTCGAATAAGATGGAGTAACTCAGGTTCTTCTGTTGTCTCTGGTGAGCGGGAGCGAAGCAAGCACATAATCCAACGGAGTGTATTCTGATACTCGACATATGAGTGGCCATTTTCTGGAAGCACCATGATGTCTAATAAATTTTCGATCAGCCTTTCAATACGGTGGTGGTACATGGTGACTTCAACGCCCCATCCTGATACACGATAACAATCGGTCAATTACAGCATTGCAGGAAGGCGAAAGAACAGTACCGGCAGCCCAAAATGTGATCCATCGAAGCATGGAAAATTCCGGCGGTTTCTCATGATAAAAATCATTGACTTCCGCTATCTTTATGAAGCCGGAGACATCGTCGTCAATAGCTAAATGATAAATATAAGTAAATTACTCAGCACCAGATATTGAAGTCAATACCCTCCGCAATCGCTGGGGCTCTACCGACGGAAAGAAAAGATAAACACCACTGGTCTTCCTCTAGTGATTCAATTGTAGTTGAGTATTCGGTGTGAGTATCGGATCCGAACAAAGATGGTGATAGCGAGGAATTATCTTCAATATTGAGTTCCGTATTGCTGGTAGTGCGTTTAACCATGTAGTCAACAGGAGGGGGGTCGGAAAGACGGTCGACATAATAACTGAGAAATTCCATAATATAATTATCAACAAATATCATAGTGATTGATTGATGATGATAGTACTCAACTCATGTAAAGCCAAGACAAAGACTCGAGCCTTGACACTGGAGGATGCACGCTGCAGGGTATCTGTTGGTATTAATGTAACATCAATGAGTTCGGAAGGCTACCAATTCTTTCCACACATGTCTAATATCCTGAGAGTGCAAATTATGAGTAATTGCAATATTAATAATGACGAACTCACTGGATCAGACACACGGCTCCATGGCCCTGAACCAAACGCAGCAATAATTTTCCTCGTTGATCTATGGATGGCATTTTCTAGTTGCTTCGTTAACGCATCGAGTTTGACATCAAAGTACGTCTTATTTTTATCGATGAGCGTGTCCACCTCCGATCGGAGGGATATTAAGAGGGACGTTGATGTTTTCAGCTGCCTCTTGTTCGTAGATGCTAGCTTCAGGGATTCCTTGCTATCCGTGACATATAATTTTCTTTCCAACTCGGCCAGATAAGCGTCGTTTTCAATGCATCTCTGTGAGCCACCTAGTTTCTCAACTTCCACAGCAGCCTTTTTTTCCTGCTCCGTTTGATGCTTGAAAAGGGTCAATATCATATCCACCTTCATGTCGATAGATTCCACATTGGTGGCAACTGATGTTACTTTTATCTGTTAAAACACGACTTAAAATCAGACTTGTGTAATGATAAACCCGCCTACCGCTAGATAAACCTGTAACTTTCCTTGTATCTCCCCCTTCCTTCGTTCAAATAGATCGACGAAGTGGATTAACTTTTCCTTTGAGACAAAACAATGCTTTGAAACTCATGTCAGATAGAGGAGATTGTACATTGATCGCACCTCCCATTTTATAGCTCGGAGAAATTTCCCTGCAGTCGGGGATGAGGATTAAAGTGTACTAACTTAGAAAAGAGGGAAAGTTAACTTACCAAGAAATTTCTGTTTCGAAAATGTATCGATCACATTCCCACACTCTGCAATATCCTTTTTTATGTCATTCAAGAGAGCTATATAATTACACCAGTTAAGATCTTCAAATCACGGTAACTATTCAGGAATAATCACCTGGAAGATCATTTCCCCTCTGCTGGATGGCGGCGGCTGTTATGGTGTCCAGTCTAAATTCAGGACATTCGTCAGCGGTAAGAGTGAGATGGAATCTGTAATTGAAACTGACTGGAATAACGTGGCAAGCATATCAGCTTGCTTCAGTAAGAGGCCAACAACACGCCGATCATTGTCGCGTCTCTTCATCTCTAAGGTCAAAATGGCCTCGAACGCCGTCGCGATAACTATGTTATGATAATGGTCAATAGGACCACCTTATGTTCAATTGTGTGCACATACCCCCAATAAAAGGGTGAACACATTTCACTGCTTGCAGGCCATCAATGACCCGTTTAAGCGGGACCTATAGGGATTAAAATTCATCGAATACTAGGATGCGCATAATATACGTACAAGGCATTCTCTAGGCGTCAGCTTCAACAAATCTACACCGGATACTGTGGACATCGCATTCTTTGCAGCTGCGATAACTGCGCCGCCTTTACCCACTGCATCATCTGCCAATTGTTACACTGTAATGAGGGAAATCATCTATACGGAGTACAGAGAACTCACGTATTGCGTCGACTCTCTCAGATACACGATCCACAGCAAGATTCGTCGGAGATTCACGTGCTGCGTCGACCCTCTTAGATATATGATCTACGGCAAGACTGGTCGCGGCCTCGCGTGTTCCATCGATTTTCTTAGAGGCAGGGTTTACTATTAGACTGGTCGTGGATTCCCGTATTCCGGATGTATCTACAGTGAGCGTGATCTTGGGAGTGTTTCTTTCTCTGACCTCCGACATGGTAAAGTTAGTGAGAAAAAACAGAGGAAGCACCAGCTGGACGTATACGCTAACTCCTTGACGCCGCTCGTTTCAAATATACTTGAGACATCATCTCGTTTCGGTAAAATCGTATTGAGCTGTGGCACACATAGACGGTAAAATAGGACGAAGGACCTTGATCTTAAAGCTTGATTCGTTGGCAGTATACTATGCGCTGTCAGATCCACGTAAAAGTCATTCATATTATCTGTCAAACTAGTGCCAAGATACAAACAAGATATTGATGGTAAGGACCGAGGGTGGAGCACAACGACATGAGACCGTTGATGTCTCTTGTCCTAGCGAAATTCCTCCATGCTCGCTCTAGATCACTTGCACCAAGTATTTTAGAATCGCAAACCACTTATGTAAGTGTTCTAAGTGGCCCCGTAAATTGGGATTTAGCCGCTGCCTCATGACATGGTTTCGAGAATGTCGCCAATTCAGTAAACAGTCTTGACATAAGCGCCAGACCTCCCAAGGGCTAGGCCCTCTGCGAGGCACAGGTGCCATCCACTCAAACATCTACATCACTATTACATCTTCATCAAAATTACCTTGGAATTTCCCCATAGGGTGGCTTTCGCACTCCTGGATCAGGGCAGTTAAATGTCATTGTTCGAGGGTAAATAATTCACCGAAGGGAATAAAGTTAATTATTATTTTGTTCATCGAAGGACAGAATACGTTAATAAAACGTTTGACTCGTCGATTCTGGAATTTAGATCTTTCATACATAGGAATAAGGACAAGGATTTATTAGGTGGACTAAACTTTTATGGGACTGAACTTTCTATCACCCCCTTTTTTCATCGATATCGGTATCGAAGTATGGCACCAGATGTTATGCTTATACAAGTTTACTGTTGATCTTTAGCCAATCCTCACCTTCTAAAGGGTAGTTTTAAAAGAAACCCATCTGTCTTAACAACTCGTTTTATACTATGCAAGAGGTATATTACTAAAAAATAACTGTGTTTACGCAGTGCCTGCCTGGCACCGATGGTTGCCAGCTTTGTCACTACACACTGCGACGGATCATGATGACCATCACCGGACACAATGTTCATCAGATGTCAACTTTGTTGTAAGCCGAAAGCAATCGATAGGCTAATGTTTTTACTATAGCGCCTGACCATGGACCACAGTTGAAAACTTCTGCTCATCTAATCTCCAGGACAGGCACATGGCACCATCCCGGATTAATACTAATTACTAGCAGGGCTAAATTTTCGGTACTACGTGAACTTACCATATAAATAACTAGTTCTAATTCAACATAACATTCGATTGAATATTATCATCAAGCTTGTTAATAAACTGAACATGGGACTTGATCTACCGTCAGATGTATGGATTACGATCGCAACGCAACAAGTCGACAAAGGGGATATCCACTCTCTAACCAGGACAAATCGTGTTATAACACTTCCCTTACTGTTCGAGCAGCTGACATTCGAAGGCCACAAAAGCCATTCTGGCACTGGGCATGAGAAAATTCCTGCATGGCAATATGTATAATGTCCACGCCGAACAGAAGCAGGTGTTCAATGTCTATTACAGACTAGCCATGTCCTCTCATTCATACACCGCGTGAGGATCTGGAATTGGGCAGGCATGCCCGGAAAAGCAAAGGAAGACAAGATATACGATCAAAAAGGAAAGCGTATCTCGTCGAAGACCATAAACACGCTTTTTCATCAACGTATACCGCTTTAGCGACTTTAGTTGCTTTCATGCCACACCTGAAATGTTTCTTGTCGTGCAACATGTTGCCCCCACGCGCTCACACACCCTTCGATTTTGTGCCCATTTTTCAACCTGATGAATGACGGTGGGCTACATGTGATGCCATAGAAATAGATGTTTGTTGTGGCGGCAGACGAATTGATCGGTCTTTCCAAGATATTACGACATCCATGATGATTACGCATCGTGACGGAACAAAGGAGATAGCGAGCGTCCAGGGCCACCATATCTTGCCCATATACTTGAAACATACAGTGCGCACGTTCAAAGCATTATGCCGGATTCAAGTTTCTTTACGACTTACTCGCCTACCCGATATCATGTCCTATGAAACTTGCACCAATTTCGTTCGACAAAATCGAAGTTTTGATTTGTGACGCATGAAGCTTCCATTATACTCCAATTCTTGTTTCCTTGCGTAACGTCCAGATTTTGGATGTATATCCTGGTTGGCCCTCCATGTCTATGCCATCAGACTGCGTGTTAAAACTCGATTCAGTCACCACCAGTCCCCAAACAACAGTGCTAGACATCATTCCTGGTCGGAATATCCAGTCAGTTCGATTACGAACCATCTTTTCATTTCACCTACAAACTAAGTATTTGATGGAATTATTTCCTGACTTCTCTATATTTTCTGGGATAACATCGACTGTTATCGTTACACACCTGGATACAAGCATATATGAAGGCCTGTCTGAAAGGACTTTGCAACAGATTGGATTTGCAAATTTGACTCACTTGCTGATGCGGACGCTTCGTGCTGTCAAAAGCATGTATCATCGTAGTTGGGATTTACCTGCTAATGATAAGGTAGGTGTTCGCTAATAATTTCATATGTGAGGCTCAAATATTCCGCATCCTTTTTCGATGCGTGTACGCCATGTAGGAATGGCACACTATTGGGGGATAAGAATTACTGATGCTTCAGACGGTATCATAGAACGCCGCCATCCAGCATTAGAAACAGTATAGTTGAATGGTGTACAATCTTGGAGATGGACTATAGCCACAGGATGGCAGTTACAGCAAATCCGCATGGAACCACCAGTGATTGATGTGAGTGATGTGATAGCTTTGTAGCTTGAAAAAATTGTTAACTGAAAATCATACCCTCAGAACCCAGCCCCCAAAAAGAAAGGAGTAGCTTGTCGGTTTTTGGATCTCATTTCTTAACCGAAGGTTTGGCAGGCACTGATCTACAGGAACACTCGGGGAACAATGACCGCTCGGGCGCAGATTAGATATTTGGAAGACTCATGAAAAACTTCCAATGTCAGAAGTACATTCGCGTATTAGTTATTTATGGAGACAAGGATGGATATATCAATGAATTATACTAATGTCCTAGCGAAGGTGTAAATAATGTCCATCCGTATAAATACACACTCCGTTGTAAATGGACGCAGAATGATGAAGATATATATAAGGATTTATAGTCGTTGTATCATCTTGCATAAGGGACGGCCATCACTAGATATAAATGGAAATAAATAAATAAATTGCATATTTAAAAAGTGCTAAGTATGGGCGTCATACTTCAGTCTTGGGAATATACCTACGCCGGAAATGACGATAGGCTATCACTCGTGGTGGGAGGCTATGAGATCTGGAATAGTGTTATCGATGCACAGTGGTATCGCTGAGAAAATGGAACATCGTACGCTATCCGTTTGCCAAACGGAAATTACAAGTCCTCTCCTTAGGACTATAAACAGAACCCTCTCTTCAGAATCTTCAGAATTTTCATACCCAAAGCGAAAGTATTTAAGTGAGTGGAAGTAGGGGAACGTGATACAAAGTCAACATATTTTCATGTACAGCACCGTCAAAAACTTATCATGGAGAATGCTTGAAGATATTGGAGCATAATTTTAGATCAATATAAACCATTTCTTCAGAATTATAATACATGACGCGGAAGTATGGAAAGTGAGTGAAAGTGGGGAAAGTGACAATTTCCCATACTCGCACTTCCTGAAAGTATCCCTTTACATAAGCAAAAAGTGGACCCACTAGTATTGTGCTTTTGAGAAATGGACGTTTGGATAGCATCCTTTATGCGCCCACCCAATCCCACTCAGCAGTATATCAAATTCTGTCCATTGCTGAACGAGTCCTTGTCCTGTCTATCTGTTCTGTCGGTCATATGCATATTTAACCTCTAGGCTAGCATGCTACTCTAAATCTCCAACTTAAATTTGAAAAAAAAACATGTAAATTTTCACATCACTACATGAGAACTGATCTTCTTATTGTTTTTATTCCCCTTCTCATTCTTTCACCTATTTTTCCATCAAGCCTGGTGCTTACCAACAGATATCTGAAATAGATGTTATCAATGCGGCATGTCATTTAATCTGACGATTACCAACAGCTGTTTAGAGCTTGCTGCCGCCCGCTGCCTCCACAAAACGCTTCTCAGCCTCATCGAAGTTGATGACATTCCAGATTGCTTTAAGGTACTGTAAGAGAGTAATGCTTGGTTAAAAAGAAACCGAGTAAAATAGAATATCATACGTCAGGCTTGACATTCTTGTATTGAAGGTAGAATGCGTGTTCCCAAATATCAATGCCAATAAGGGGCGCGTGAGCTACCCTGCATCAGTGTCAAACGCATTTCACTACAGATGTAGCGTACTGAGAAGTGGGTCCTGGTTAGCGGTAGTCACGACCTCCAGTTTCTTGGTCTTCGTATTATAGCCCTAACAAAGAATTAAGCCGGATCGATTCCCGCATATATAAATACATACAAGCCATCCCCAACCACTGCCCTGAATAGCAGCAGTAGTCGTGTTCATTTCAGTCTGAAAGTTCGCAACGCTACCGAAATCACGTTCGATGGCCGCCTTGAGAGGTCCTTCTTTGAGTACACCGCCATTGCCTCCCTTCTTAGGAGAGGGCGCGAGGTTCCTCCAGAAGAGCGAGTGGTTGATGTGACCTACGGCAATCGATGACATTTGATTAGCGATTAGCGATCGAACAACATGCGAATCAAATAACATCGTACCACCGCCGTTGAACTTGAGAGCAGCCTGAAGAGCAATGCGTTCCTTAGGGGAGGAGGCGGTGATATAGGCACTCTCAGCAAGGTTGAGACCGTTGACATAAGCTTGGTGGTGCTTGGTGTGATGAAGAGTCATGATTTCTTCACTGATATAGGGCTCAAGAGCATTGTATGCATAGGGCAAAGGAGGAAGAGTGTGCTATATAATAAGCCAGTTAACAACACAGTCGACGATCCGACCAAAGCAATACTTACAGTTTGAGACATGGTGGTTTGGGAGAAGGATTCGGACAATCAAATATGTCGTCATCAACTTGTTGCTGACTGATTCGAACTCCGATGCCGGATGCGTGTGATACTGGCCTTTTCTGATAAAGTTATAAATTTGCGCCTCAATGTGACTTTACGAGGGGGTCAAATAAAATCTAGGATATGTAGAACACATGGTTGGTATGTTTTATTTATTATGATGGTATGCAGCGCAAATTTCTGAGCTAAAGTGCCTCTCGAATTCATTGAACTTGAAATGAGGATAACAATGTCACCGCCCGGTTGCACCATCTCTAAAAAAAGATCATTATACATTCCGATATTTGGTTCAGTAACTTCAGTTTGCCGCTAGTGTGTTGTTTGTCAATTATCGCACACTTCTTTGTAAATCTTTTATGTAATGATCCACGCAGGTTGCTTAATTCCACCTTGCAAATAGGAATATAACAGGTATTAGTAAAAGTGGATTACGAACCATGCGTTGAAAACCTACGTAGTTTCAGTCATTCTTCAAGCTCCTTCCACACATTAACAATCTTCATTCTGTATCCTTTTAAACGACGTTTTCGCTTTCGTTGCAATGCCTTTGCCAAATAAATTTGAAGTTCACAGGAATATTTTACACGTTCATTAAAAGTACATTGCCATCCAACACGCCTCATCGCTCTGAACACAACAAATGAACATAGGTATTTCTCCTTTGTCCTTTCCAGTTCAAGAAGAATGATGCTTAACAGACTTCCTTTATCGCAAAAAACGGAACATTGAATATTACACGTGATACCTGTAGCTACTTATAATCGATAAAGCCACGGCAAGTGTTACAACTTACAATATCACACTGGAAAGTTTGCAGAGCACGACGAGCTCAACAAGGCTGTCAAGGGCAAGGCTTAGCAGTGGGCAGATACATGTGTTAAAGAATCTAAACGTAACTAAGATGTATATTGAGGGCCTTCAGTCCCAAGTGGTAGAAATGTTGACGCTCGTAGAACGAAACACGCAACTCGAGGTTGCGTACAACTTTTGTGATCCGCAATCAAAATTTGCTGAAACGACTCACCGGCTTCATGCGCCATGCGTCCGGATCTTTAGGTAAGCAAATTCTGTTGTGTGACTTGACGCCATTATTCTTACCATCAAGCCTATCCTCTTCTTCGCCCTCCACTAAGATCTCCATAAGGGCAGCTTTGACATTGATTTCATCTATGAAGTCGCGTGGGAGGTTCTTCATGGTGGCCAAAGAGGATTGCGAAAGTCTTCGACCTTCACTGCGATCATAGAAATTTTTCTTTTACATTGACAAGAAAAAAGCCAAAGAGATCTTTTATGGTATCTCGTTCAACTACCTACGAGGTCACGTGATTTAATCTTTAATTATACCTTGTCGATGTCACTTGATGAACTTGGGCTTAGGCATTCTAAGCCTTAGGGTGTAGATAAACAACAAAGGGACCTAGGTTGTGGGATCTTCTTTCAGGGGAATAACCTGTTTCTAATTTGCGTCGATTGATTTCATCTTGGTCCTTGTTTCTGTATCTTGCGGTTGCAATTGACATACACACCTTATCCCGATCCTACTTTATTTCTCTGCCTCAGCCGGAGAATAGCTTGTTCCAATGTCCGTACCCTAAGAGACTCGGACTTTGTAGTCTGTATTTATTTGGCAGTTTCCTTCCGGCACAATGAGTCGCTATGAAAGACCTTGGAGTGTTATGGATATCTCCAATCATCACATGCTTGTGCACTGGAAAAAATACAACGATGCCTGTACCTGAGAGTATCCGGAGGTGAAACGCACAGGTGTCCGGGTCCTGAGTCGGACCGGACTATTCATCTATGTCTACAGACTCAAATAGGTTATAAAATTTCTCCTAGCCTAACAACAAGTCGATCACAAGGTCATGCATCACTGACATTAATTATAACTGTTCCTTGACTAAATGAAGAAGAATACGGCCAGTCGTGCCCGTCACCAGTAACATCAGCGATCCCTGTATGCACACATGATCGACCCTGAAAGCGATAATTATTTTCGGTATTTAAGGGGGACTCCTTCGTCTAGAGTATAAACCAACTCTCCAACGATATCCCTCTCCAATTTCGCCTTTCAAAGATGTTATTCTCCAAAGTACTCTTCACCTTTGGGTTTGGCTTCATTGTGAGCGTGGCTGCTGCCCCTCAAGGCTCTGATGGCTCCGGCGATTTGATGGCCAGAGGGTGTGAGTCTCTGACATTTCCAGTCAGATTATTATGTTTTATATAATTATACCGTTAATTTTGCGGTTCTACGATAGTTTGCTACTTTCCGCTAACTTGTAACTGTCCTTGCGCACCTCAAGATCTATACGGATTCAAGTATTACGATTATCGGTGTCCTTGTAAATCTACGGGTTGCAGTTTGAAGTGTGATTAGTCTTAGGTCGGTCGATATCTGATTTCCACTGTATCGAATCTAATTTCTCGAAATTCAAAGGATAAGATAGGGTACATTTGATAATCGATAGTCCCGAGGATTCTTAGTCCATTTACTTACAATATCTTGTGCTGTATGGAACTACTGCGAGTTTCGGGTCTAATACAATTGGTTGATATCGGTATTAAAAATCCTCAGAGTCAAGTGAACTAACTTTCACAAATTTTATTTGATTGTTGTACCGCGAACCGTGAACACTATTATGCCTGTAAGCGCTGACTTTAACAGCGAAACGACGCGGGGGAGTAAGTTGAACTGCTTATTTACTACTACGGCACTGAAAGCATACCCCCGAGTAATAATGATCTCCGAGTCAAAATTTAACACTTTGAAGAGACTCAGCATAATTGCACGAGTTTTGTCACTGCGAATCATTACAGTACCGCCTTGGGGACATTCAAGTCGGACCAGTTTTGGTTCACGTCCTGAAGGCGTGGCGGTTGATGGCGGGTCTTATGGTTGTGGGGATACTTATCTAAGGTGCTAAACAAGCAAGGCAGTGGCTCTAGAAATTTGCACTTTCTGTAGCTGCATGAATTGGTCTGTGCCTTTCCCTTCCTGGATGGTTGTAGAAAATCGGGCAAAACTTCCCCCTTAGGCGTTCATACCAATACGCCTAATTAGACACGTAGGAGATGCCCATGCCATCTGTCTAAAAGGGGCTTAGCCTATCCGCAGCATAGGTCCATTACTGTAAAACGTTCATAACTCAAGTCAAGAAATCCAAAATAACGGGAATGATCCCCATTCTAAATTTATTTATTTAACCAACCGATACCTTGTCGCACATCGTGACAAACATCATAACTCGCCTCGTCGTTGCGTGTCGTCACCACCTACTCATAGTCGTGACGCCCGGACTACCAATTACCCAGTGTACCCTATCTTATCCTTTGAATTTCGAGAAATGAGATTCGATATAGAGGAGCGTAGATATCGAGCGACCTAAGACTTACTACACAATAGCGTGCATTTACCAGCACAAGGACACGTTGAAGGGTAATACGCGAAACCTGTTGAATCCCCTATGGCGTGACAAGGACAATCACAATATGCCGGATAGTAGCAAACTATTTCATAATGGCAAATTTAACGATAAGATCATATAAAATATATGAATATGACTAGAAATGTTCGAGACTCACATTCTCTAGTCACCATATTGCTGGAGGCATCAGAGCCTTGAGGGGCAGCAGCCACGCTCACAATGAAGCCAAACCCGAGAGTGAGGAGTACTTTGGAGAATAACATCTTTGAGAGATGAAGTTAGAGAGGGAGATCGTCGGAGGGTTGGTTTATACTCTAGATGGAGAGGTAGTCCTTATATACCCATTGTGATTGAAATGACATTCACGAGTGGCCTTATTTCCCCCATACGAGGATTCCCCGAAACACGAGTTCCTAATGCCAAGCTAATGTCACTGATGATCAAATGCTAATTGCCCAGGACGCACCTATGTATCTTCTATTTGCGACCTAATTAGCCTGCCGCATAGCCCCCTGAGCTCTGACCTAATTACAATGCATAAGCTATTTTGCCGCAGCCTGCTGGATGGTCTTGCACTTCCCGGCAGCTAGACGAGTCGGATCAAAACACACACTTCGCTTGCTCCATGCGTGAGCCCAAATCTCTAATTATCAGATACACAGCTGTACATAGCTGACATAATGTGTCTCCCCACCTGCTGCCATTTCATTGCTGGACTTTACTCTCCTATCATTTCATAGACAAGAAGCACAAATTAGGGCTCTCTTCAAAGGTCTGTTAATGTTAGTGCAAATGAACATCTTGTAACTTCTAGGATTACTACTGTGCACATACATCAGAATGCCACCAATTTTATTTAAGACTGTCAGGAAAGGTTGAAATGTGAGTAAATTACATTTTATTACCTATAATAACATAATGACTTTATGATGTACATACACTAACCCACCTTGGTCCTTTAGCAATGACAGCAGCCAATCTCAAACTTGCTGAAGCACACATGGAGATGGGTACACAGGATATACTGTATGACCATGGCTACCCATTTGAACAGTGAAAATTCTGTGAATGACAGTGATGCGCAGGACTCTGACCTGACATCCAGGCTCAAATGGATGACAATGAGATAAGTTGCAATGCTTCAATGATTGATGATGTGCAGCTCAATGGGGTGTATTGGTGAGTATGTTGGATGTTTTGCAATACTAATATTTATTCATTATCTTGATTAATAGTTATGCCAATCCTACAGGTTGGGGCTCAGGTCTAAACAGGATCACTCTGAGGGTATAAATATTGTAAACAGTGAATGGGAAGCACAAGCACCTCACCTTCTGGCAGCATTCATGAGTTGGAAATATAATACAAAAGGTTCATGGTCACTACCATCCCCTTTCACCCATTTTGTCTTTTTATCTCACTAAATTAGTAGTACAATAATCTTTAGCTCTATATAGTCTAGCATATGTTTGTACTTACAATCCAATCAGAAAATAAACTTAGCACTAACCTAGTATTTTCCTAGTGACTTTACACCAATGTATTCCCAGAAGCTGTGGGCCCTCCCACCAAGATATAGTGTACTCTCAGAGCCTCTAGGCTTCATATCTTTACCACTTTGCATATACTTGGACTTCCTGAGTTTCCTGTACCCCATCTGACATTAGATCCAACAATTGTGTGAGGGTGCAACACATAAGCTGAAGCCAAGTCCTACCATACCCAGAACATCCACAGGTTTTCCCCAGATATCCACCTGTCATCCCTCTGCTTAACAGTATTTTTTGACAGATATTGCAGATTGTTTTTGGTCATACACCCAAGAAAGAAAGTACCTGAACAGTTGAATCAATCCAGACCCTCTACTCTCCAATCTCCACTTGTTTTGTGCACCACCCAGACACCCAGACACCAGCCTAGTACCATGGACAACTTCCATGTTGAAGAAGTTCCAGAAAACCCAGAAGGTTTGGAAAATGGAGATGAGTCTATGGGCTCTGACAGTGACAAGAATACCCCTGACCCAGCCTCTACACCATGTCTGTATTTCATGGGGCCTACTACTGACTAACTAGCAAGGACTTTGGATAAATTAATAGGTGAAATAGTTGAAGAAAGAAAGAGAAAGGAATAAGAACCCATGCAATCCAAAGTCAATGCACTGGAATCCTTCACTGGCTTGAATCATGTTAAGATCTAAGCAAGGGGATAAGGGGAGGCTCTATGTTGGGGTGCTGGCAATAGATATTGTACTAGTTGGGAGGTCCAACTTGTTAAGAACAGAAAACTGACTGATGTCAGTAGACCGATGAGGACTGAATGGAAGGACTTAGCTTCAGCTTGTATGCTGCACCCTCACAAGTTACCATCGGGTGTCCTTAAATTTCAGGCAGGTGGAAAACTAGTTTTGTCAAATAATCCTTTCAGTAAGTCACCAATTGGAGGCTGAAGGATAAGTTGAGGGTTAGGTCAAAGGGTTGGAACTGAGGGTGAGAAACTGAGGGTGCACAAGCACGATCAGAGGCAGAGAGCGGGATATTTTAGAGCGAGACTATGTATACAAGTGCTCTGTGTAGATATTCCAATTGCCTTGTAGCTACATTACAGTTGGACTTAAATACTAGTTATCGGCATCTCGAAATACTAACTAAGGTAAGAGTGGGAATGTCCGATTAGTGACAAATAAACTTGACTAGGAACTGGAAGGTTACAATTAGATTGGAAGCTGTGATTAACTGAGATTGGAATTATGAGAAAAGGGAATAGTCCAAGAGCTACAAGTATATACAGGCATATGTGAAACATAGAGTTGAATGGATCATCATAATAAAAAAGGACATATCAAAGAATAACCAGATGGTACAAGTATAACTTGACAGGGGTGTAAATGGGGTTTGATTGCCATGAAGGTATACATCAGTGTTGGTGTACCAATGGTTGCTGATACAATGACTTGGCCAATGACTTGAAACGCAGGCAGACAATAGTGTCATCGGGGACCATCAGGTTGCAACACAGTCATAACGCTCTATAAAACAGGTGGAGCTTGGCTTCAACTTATGTATGTGTTGCACTCTCATATGAACTGTTAAGGTGCTCCAGTATTTTGAACAGAGTGGATAGTATGACAAGAATTAAAGGCAACACTTAGCTCACTTGACTGGGCCAATATACTAAGAGTCATAAGATAGAAGGTTATGGCTGCCAATGACACCTTAGGTGGTATTAGGGAGGGAGTAAGTAGACTGAATACTAAATGGGGGTAATCAAAGTTGATATTAGAACTGAAGAGTAGTAGCATATGTACATGGTAGGATTTATACAAAGGTGTAATGGATGAGCAGAGGGCCAATCAAGGAAGCAGAGAGTAGTGACAGGTCAAAAAAAGCACAGGAAAGGGTAGGGATTATACTAGAACTAAATACAATGTAGTAAAAGCACTCTAGAGGGTATGAGGTGGCAAAATATTGTTTACAAGTAGAATGGGTGATGTTGGGATGGAGACAGGATGGGATGATGAAAAGAGAAAGCCATCATGAACCAAGTGTCAGTGCACTGTAGATGGTGACACCATGGTTGGAGGTACCAATAGTGGGATGCGAGGGTGGGGAGAGTAAAACAAGGTTTCAGGAGGCCGAATGACTGGGGTCCTAACAAATCCCACCAAACTATCAACTTTCCTTGTGCAGTGTCATTTCAATTTCCACAATACATAGACCAGCTACACTTACCACAGACAAACTCCCAAAATGTCAACTATCCACTCTCTTACCTCTCAGGATGCACATTAAAATGGTTTGAACTGACATTCAGTGGACTCACCCCAGAGGAGCTGAGTTGGCTTCACAACTGAGATGTATTTGTTGAGGAATTGGAAACAAAGTTTGACTTGTATGACATGACTAGTGAGAACAGCCTCATCAAACTTTGCATGAAGGATAATCAGTGCATCATGGACAACATTGTGCAGTTCAACAATCCTCCTGCACAGTGTCAATGAGGCAACAATGCACTCCACCATTAGTTTATTCTGGTTTTCCATCCCATCTCAAAGATGAAGTCTCCCAAGGCAAAGATGGCAAACCCAAGACATTTGTTAGGATCCCAGTCATTCAGCCCCCTGAAACCTGGTGTTACTCTCCCCACCATCTGGTGTCCTACTATTGGCATCCAACTACAGTGTCACTGCCCACAGTGCCCCAACACTTGGTTCACTATGGTTTTCCCTTTTCGTCATTCCTGTCAGGAACTGGAAAACCCACCGGCCTCCAGGCCTCTGGGCCCCCAGACTCCGTCCTACATGCTCCTGACCCTCTATATTGTATAGTTACAACCGGAGTTCCCGCCAGAGCCCACACGTCAACTTGTTTATGCCTGACACTCTGTACGCAGCCCACCTGTCTGCACCTAACCATCTGTCTCATACACCAGTCCTCGGACTCCACCAGACTCTGGACTCCACCCTACATACACCTGACACTCTGTATCTCACGGACCAGTCACCAGACCCTGACTGGACTCCTGGAACCCCTCTAACAGAGCATAGAACCCTGATCCATTATGGTCCCATGACCTGTCATGATTTGTCTGTGTCTCATGCATCAGTCCTTGGACTCCGCTGGACCTGCAAATCAACCTGTTTATATGCGACTCTCTGTGCCTGTCACCGGACTCTGACCAGACTCCCAGAACCCCTCTAACAGAGCATAGAACCCCATTCCCATTATGATCTAATGACTTGTCATGTTTTGGACCCTGCTCCCATTCTGTTCCATCCCTAATACCTAGTTTGGTATTTACTTGTTTCATTTTATGTTTAATAGTTCTGCCCCTCATTAATGCCGGATTTGGCATTATTACATTTCACAGTCTATATAAGTCTCCTATATTCATGTACTTAGAATCCAGTTACACCCTCAAACAAGTTACACCCTCAAACAAGTTACACCCTCAAACAAGTTACACCCCTGATCCAGTCTCTAGTCCTCTTGTCTGTCTGCATGCTCGATTCCTGGAACTCCCACAGGAACTCCGGAATCTACATCTTCCTGTATGCATTCTGTCAGCTTGAAATGTGGACACCCAAATGAGTGTATGAGGGCACAGCACATAAGCTGAAGCCAAGTCCATCTCAGCAGCACCACACTTCTGGTAATTATTCTGAGACCACATTCCTTGTACTAATATCCCTGGAAACCTCCCCAGACTAATTACCCGGGGACTCTGTGGGACATTTCCTGAAAGAAAGTGTGTTTGGAATAAATTACCAGAAACACTCTGCAGGACTTCCTCAGAACTTATCCTTTGTGTTTGGGAACTTAACACATATTGACATCAAATACTATTTCCTCTGGGGGTGTGTCTTGGCAAGTGACTTTGCCTTTTTCAAGAATCTAAGATTGAGGGACCATCAACATGCCTAGAATACTTAGGCATCAAACTTGATTTTATGGCCATGGAAGCTTGTCTACCTGCAGGTAAACTGGTGTATCTGTCAAACTGTAAGCCTGGCCACCTTACCACATATGTCACCACCAACCCTCTCCCATCAACCACTCATTGTTCTGCCACTTGATTGTTAAGTAGCACCCTTGTGCCTGATTATGTGGTTCTTTGTTCTCCTGCCACATTCACCTTGACTGCAGAATCAATCTTCTCTTTGACCATTAATCCTTTCCCCACTCTTCCCTAGGGAACCTCACATTCACCTTGTATCCTACTGATATTTAAAAATAAAGAAAATTTAGTCCTGTCCGTGTTGACTGAGTGAGGCTGATACCGACAGGCTTACACAAACCTTCTCATCAAATGGCAGCCAAGACACATTGCACCCTCCATGAGTTGCAAGAATTAACCAGTTTCCTTCAATTCTACTCACAGATCATCTCTTCCTCCAAAGCCATCATGTACTCACTGTTTGATTTCTCCACATCATTTACTTCCCCTTTTGCTTGCCACCGTCTTACTCACCCTGCATGTCGGGACATTACTTGGTGGGCTACTTATGTCCCCAGTTGGAACAGAATCCATTTCATCTCACCTTCCTGACTTACCTTCCACATCTTCACTGATGCAAGTGGTATGAAGGGTGCTGGTAGAGTCTTTGGCAATCAATGGTGTTCTTGTCAGATTCCTCATCGTTATTCAGGAGCTGACATTAAAGTTAAAGAATTATATCCCATCATTCATACTATTTTATACTGGGGTCCTCATTTCCGGGGCCATCGTGCAATCTTTTATACTGACAGTCAAAATGTACATATATTCTGCTTCCATTGCCAATGCCACCTCTCACTTTCAATTCACTCTTATGTTCTCCATCGCCTCCAACCGTAACCTCAAGGCTTCCCCCAAGGTTCTTTCACTCAAGTAAACCTGCAGTTCTAGTGAGGTTCACCCCATTGTTTCTGATGTCTCATAACAACATCGGGTCCTGATGGCCACATTCACAGACTGCTTCTCCCAGTCCTCCAGCCATTCTAAGCTCAGCCCCACTTGGCCCACACCTGCTGATGCCTGTCTGTCACCTGTAGTCACAGTCGGTTTCTCCTTTAGACCACAACATGATGTTCATGATGTTGTTCACCAGACCAGAGTGAGATAAAGATAGATCTGACAAATCCATTTGTCCAAGTTCTCTAGTTATCATAGGTCTCTCCCTCAATGTCACTTTTGTGTGACCATCTCCCATTATTGTTCTCTGTCACCTGTGGTTCCAGTCGGCTTCTGCTTTAGACCGCAACATGATGTTATTCACCAGACTGGAGTGAGATAAAGAATTGATATTGAGACTGAGGTGAGTTGGCCTAATTAAAGCAACACTAATATGCATTTACTGTATACTAGTTATACATTTAGGTACATTAAATATATAGTCCATTATATTGATATCTAGTCTGAGTTATACTTTTAGCAACATTTCTAACAACACGGGCCCTTGCTACGTGTCTGGTTGGGCATATTAGTACAAACACCTGGGAAGGTTTCTACGACTATCCAGAAAAGGAAAGGTATAGATTAATTCATGCGGTCACAGAAAGTGCAAGCCATCACCATCAACATAGAAACTGACGCTCGATCTGGACATGAACCAAACTTGGCCCGACTTGCAGGTCTTCCAAGGCGGTACTGTGATGATTCGCAGTGATAAAATTATTGCAACCACGTTGATGAGTTCCCTTTATTTACAAGTGCTGATTTTGACTCCAAGTTCGTTACCGTTGAGTTGTCTACTTGCATGGCCTAGTAGTAGAAGAGTAGGTTGCCGTACCCCCCGGGTTCTTTGGCCGTGAAAGCCTATGCCTACAGAGAGAGTGGTCCCCGGAGGTCGCTGCCGTGCGGCCACCGTGCCGGAGAGATGCCGGGATTTACGCGGTTTTAGGGGTTGGACAAGATTTGCGCCGCGAACCGCGTAAATCTGGTCGGGTACAGTGACTTACTTCCACCCCGTTATGGAGTTATATGGCAATTTACTTTTTGGGACCCAAAGCGGAATTTTTATTGATTTTTGAACTCCGCACTATGTACTCGGAACAACTGTAAGTTGGGGAGAACAATAGCAACAAACATGGGTCATGTGGTTATAATACCGTGTGATGGAACAATAGGACAACGACGAGAACAAAAAGAACAATACACCAGATGTCCCAATAGGGACACACAATAATGGAAACGGGGCTCTGTACCCCTTTTCATGGGTACGCATAAGCCTAATTCCAACACACCTTGTTGTAATTTCTGGGGAACTTTATGTAAAAAAGGCTCCTGTGTTGCCCAAATTGCTCCTGTGCCCACAAAAATGCTCCCGCGTCGCCAAAAATCCCCCCGCACCGCCAAAAATGCCTCCGCCCTTAGAGCATGGGAAGTGCTGACGAAGAACGCTTTGGGCTCTAAAGCTACCGAAAATGCCCACTGCTACTTTACTTATATGGAGGAAGTGTTTGAGGTGAAACCTGATTCTAGCACATGGAGTCGATGAGGACTCCGATACTTTACCCGAACGGTAAATCATCGGACTTACGAGTAAAGGTAAAAAGTAGTGGTGCCTGGGTGCCTTGTACCTTACAGTAATCTTCATTTCAATCACAATGCCCACGCCTACTATCATAAGACAGGAATTACCCCTTTTATATGCTAGTTTTGTATATATAAGGAGGACTCCTTCTGCACCTAGAGTATAAACCAACCCTCGGACGATATCCTCTCCAACTCCACCCCCCAAAGATGTTTTTCTCCAAAGTACTCCTCACCTTCGGGTTTGGCTTCATTGTTATGGTGGGTTCCGTCCCTCACGTCTCTGACGTCTCTAACAATGTGATGGCCAGAGCATGTAAGTCTCAAACATTTTCAGTTATATTTTACACAATCTTATTGTTAACTTGGTGATTATGAGATAGTCTGCTACTATCCTCTAACTTGTAGTTGTCTATGCGCCGCCCAGGTGAATAATTCAAGTTTTATCCCTCATCGTGCCCTTGTCATTCTACTGGTTTCAAATTGCAGTGTGCTTAGTCTTAGATCGTTCGACATCTGCGCTGCTCTATATCGAATCCAATTTCTCAAAATTCACGGGATAGGATGATCATTTGATCACTGATAATCCCGGAGATCCTGTGCATATTTACAATCGTTTGAGTTGTTGGAGCTGTTGCGATTTTTGGGTCTAACGCAATTGGTCAGTGTATTAAGGATCCTTAGAGTCAAGTGAACCAACTTATATACAAACTCTGTTTTATCTTTGGACCGTGAACACTACTCAGCGTAGATCCTGCCGTGGTGCCGTTCACGCGCGCGTGAGCACTTTGCACCACTTCTACACCGCCGCTCACGCGGGTTCCATGCGCGCCCACCGTAGTAGATAGAGTCAGAGTGCACACACACACCACCAAAGTCGCAGCGCGATTTATTTATTTATATATTATTATTATTCGATTCACACCACCAAAAAATTAAAAAATTTCAAGCGAGTATTTCCGCCTTATAAACAAGGGCAATGAGTTTTGTTATAGCATTTATGAGATGTATAGACCACCCACACTCAAATTATCAATATACAGTGACTTACAAAATGTATCCAATGTTTTGTAGTTTCAGCTTATATATGCTATATCCCAGTAGATAAAATAGTAGAAATCACCAAAAAATTTGTGAACATGACCTATCATGTATATATGGATATGGTAGAACTATATTATGTAATATCCATATATGGAAACACTATGAATATTTTAATAGAGAGGGCTCATTGGATACGTTTTGTAACTGACAGGTTCTAGCATGAAAACCATGTGCCTATGTTGATTGTTTGCAGTTGTTTATGTTTTTCAACATGTCATGTGATCATTATATACTACAGTATAAGTAGAAGGGCTTTCTCAGCTAAGATTCCCTCAATTCTAACTATGCATCCCCTTTCCACTGCTGCCCAGTATGAGATCCTTTTTCTACTTAATGCTGGCCATTCTGCCAGACATATTTCAGTTTCTACTGGCTATAGCAATGCTACTATCTCTAGACTTTGTTCTAAACACTGTTCCCACCTTTCTAAGTCCTCTGGTAGTCACCCTTCCAAACTCTCCACAGCCAACATCCATTTTGCACAACACCTTATCAGCTATGAAAAGGCTGATACAGCTGTAGATGCAACAAAGGCACTTTGCACTATCACCAACCAGTCACTCAATCCTCAAACAGTGTGTTGTGGACTCAAGACAGCTGGGATGAAGCCTGTGGTAAAGAAGAAAAGGCCTCTTCTGTCTAAGAGGCATAGGAAGGAGAGGATGGATTTTGCTTTGGCACATCAGGATTGGACTGTGGAGGATTGGAAGAAGGTGGTGTGGTCTGATGAGACCAAAATTAATAGGCTGGGGTCAGATGGCAGGAAGTGGGTGTGGAAAAAGGCAGGGGAGGGCTTGAGTGACAGGCTGGTTGAGGGAACCCTGAAGTTTGGTGGTGGATCTTTAATAGTTTGGGGGTGCATGCTGTGGGAGGGGGTTGGGTATGCATGCAAGATTGATGGAAGGATTGATGGGGATCTCTACATCCAGGTTCTGGAGGATGACCTGCAAGCAAGTCTTAAGGACTATGGTAAATCTGCCAATGGTATCATCTTCCAGCAAGACAATGACCCCAAGTATACCTGCAAGAAGGCCCAGAATTGGTTCCAAGAAAATGGTTTCAGGGTTCTCTCATGGCCAGCACAGTCTCCTGACTTGAATCCCATTGAACACCTATGGAATCACCTGAAAAGGAGGTTGGCAGGGTATGAGAATGCACCCCAGGGGATGGAAGAGTTGTGGGAGAGGGTGGTGGATGAATGGTATAATATTGATGAAAAGGTGTGTCAGGATTTGATTTAAAGTATGCCTAGGAGGGCTTCAGATGTATTAAAGGCAAAGGGTAGCTACACTAAGTACTAAATACTAGTAATTTCCTGCCTAAATGTGTCAGTTACAAAATGTATCCAATGAATGCTCTCCATTGAAATATTCATAGTGTTTCCATATATGGATATTACATAATATAGTTCTACCATATAAATATATACATTATAGGTCATGTTCACAAATATTCTGGTGATTTCTACTATTTTATCTACTGGGATATAGCATATATAAGCTGAAACTACAAAACATTGGATACATTTTGTAAGTCACTGTAAATCACACAAGTCACTTATGGGAGACCACGGCATGTTCCTCAATTTTTTATATAGCTATATGTTTTCATTTTGGCTAGATTTACGGTGGTAAGAGCAGGTAAGATAGGAGGTAAGTGAGTGCTTAGTGAGATTTACAGGTGGATTTACTGTAGATTTACTGTAGATTTGCACATCTGGGTGGCACACTTCCAAATGGTTTTTCGATAAATTGGAGGCTTCAAGAAAATTATAATTTACAAGTTTCATCATCACCCCTCAGCCAGCGGTCAAAGCCATGGCCATTGCTTACATAATGGTTCAAACCCACCCACAACCCGAGACATCTTCATCCCATGTTTGCAGTGTCGAGAACGGATATATGCTACCCCACCAACAACAAAGGATCATGACTTCTCCGTAAAGACATTGATTGTTCCCTGGACTTTATCATACCACTCCAAACGACCACATCGTGATTGAGGATGTGGTGATGGACATGCCCTACCACATCGGCCCCAACCCCATCTCTCTTTCTCTCCCTTCCCAGCATGCCCACCTGTCACGGTACCCGTATTACCCATCTCTACTCTCCAAGAGACCATGTCATCGAGACCTGTCCAACTTTCAACCTTACCGGGCCACGAAATGACACCCTTAAGGCCCGAGTTAAGCAGGGGTATGGTGCACACATTTCCCCTAAATGCAATTTCTTTCAATGATTACCAACCTCTAAAATATAATCAATTTAGTGGCAAAATGTATGTATGCGAAGAAAGAAAGATTATTGGATTATTGGTGTTCACACAAGAAACAATATCTGGCACATAACACCCCGCCTGCCACCACTACCACCACCACCACCACCACCACTACCACTACCACCACCACCACCACCACTACCACCATCATACCACCACTACCACCACTATCATACCACCACTATCGTACCACCACCACCACCACCACCACTATCATGAAAGCGAAACAATGTCTGGCCTGTAACACCCCGCCCACCCACCACTAATGATGTCCACCACCACTATCACCAAACCAAGTGATGTCCGTGGCACATAACACCCTGTCCACCCACCACTACCACTACCACTATTGCCAAAGCAAACAATGTCCTCAAATGAAAATGGCATGTCCAACTAGCAGTCAAATGCTAAAGCTAACAACCAAGGCCCTCAGGGTCTCTGTTATTCTTGTCGGAGGATCTCGAATGCACAATACAAACACCATCGCTTCTCTTGTCACGAATCGATAATTCTTCGATAAAGTCGAATGATATTCTATTAACCGAACTCGGAAGCCTCGTTCGACGAAGTATATATTCGCCCTGTCGATGAAGTAAGAGGCTATACCAGTCGCGAGAACTCACGGAAGTATTTGTCGAAGAAGTTACGACAAGATAGATTACTAATATCACTAATATACAGATATTTCAACTGACTTCTCTTGCTCCTTTCATAGCCCTTTTATGCTTTTCGTCGTATCGTTATGACTATGTTATGAACTAATTATGAAATCATATATGACGTCGAAATGAGACATGTCGAAAGAGATTCGATGGTGTCAAATAATGTTCGGTTTTGTCGAGTTGAATTCGATAGGTCGAAGAGTTGTCGAAAGTTACCTTTGAATGTTTGTGACAATATGTGACATGTGACGGTTGTGACATCTCTCCTTCACCTTGAAAACTGATGCACATGCTATATATATAGCACCAATTTCAAGGTCTACATGAGATTGATACCACAGGTTCCCATCGTGTTCTATACACAGCCGTACGCTCATATGCTCATCCTGGTATACATGCCCACAACACGATCCAAGTGGTATGGGGGCACCCTTTCCCTCCCCCTTCATATACCACGAGTAATCCTTTTACCCTTTACCCAACGCCAACCACAGAGGCAGGCTGCTGAGCCATGATCCATGGTCATTGACTCAAAATGTGTCCACCAGGCCCACCGTCACTGTTTGCACCACCCAGCGATGCTGGCAAAACATCCCCATCTGCTCCTTCACCTTCCCTGCAGCAGTCGAACCCTCCTACTCAGTCAAGCTTTCCACTCATACTAGTTCTTCATTTTCTCTCTAATAATTGACCACCATTAAAATGTACTCCTGAAACATCATCTCAGTTTTGTATATTGTGGCAAATAAATGAATGAAAAGTGAAATGAAAATGCACTACTAAGTTGTCACGGAGAACTGCACCAAAAAGACCAAAGGTCAATGGTCAGTCAGTGGTGAGAAATGCACTAAGTCACTCACAGTCATTTACTTTTTTTTTTCATTTTTTTCACGAAGTCATTTCAGTCGCTGTGAAAAAGTCAAACTCAGTCAGTCAGTCACTGGTGAGAAATGCACTAAGTCATTTTATTTGTCAATTATGTACATGAGATTTAATATTGAGGGAAAGGGGGTGCACTGGCTAAAGGGTGAAGGTGGGTGGGTTGGAGAGGAGGGTGCAAAGTGGTGGGAAAGGAAAATATCATCAGTGAGCAGAAGTGGAAACCTAAAACATAGTAATCAGCAGATGGACCCGAGGATGAGGTGCTACATCAACATTGTAGGTGAGCAAGTGGAGCGACAGCGTATGGTGTAGTAAGCCAAAGGCCGGGCCGCACCCATCCCAGGTCACAATGTGTCCCACCATTGTTGCTCGGTCAAGAGGGAATGTCAGATGTCGTAAGGCCCATCAATCCCCACCATAAGTCCATCTCGGCACTCCCTTTGGTATTGATGGTTTAATACCTACATACAGAAAGTGGGAAGATCTTTTGAATTAGAATTCAGGATCAAGAAACCCACAATACAAGACCTCCATGCTACATATACCCCAAGAACGCCAACCATCCTATGGGCATTCTGCAGAAAGTGTGCTTGTCAGGGGACAACCTTAAGTTCCTCAAATTCACTTTTGACTTGTCAGAGTCTAGTCTCATAAGTCCAGGGTAAAGGTACCTTGTTTTTATCACATTTTCAAACTCCACTACACTTTAGTTAGTCACACGCTAGCCAAGGGTTCCTTAGACTTTTCTCTTTGGATTCCCTCTGCTAGTGCCCCAACTCTGTCTTAGTGCGAGTCAGTGCGGTCTAGAGAGTCGCCCTTACAGAAGAAAAGTCTCACCTCAAGTGACCGGAACTACTGCCGCTATTCTTCGAACTACACTTAACATCACGAGTTGAGATACCTCCTCAGATCAAAACGAAAAATCGAGTTTGCATATTTCAAGTTTTGCGTATTTCGAGTTTTGCGTATTCGAGTTTGCGTGCGGCCCCCTCACCTTGACTATCATGTCGGCTTCTATGACCGATCCGCATCAGGTGTTAGAACAACACAGTAATGATATTCGAGAGCTCCAAGCTTCCAAGAAACAAAATATGGATTTGCTGCAGCAGATCCTTCAGCAACTCACCCTGCAATCACAACCACCGTCAACTCCTCCACAAGTGCCAACGCTACTTACGTTGATTCCTCCCATCGTTTCGAAAAACTCAGGTCCGAAAATTCCACTTCCAAATGTGTATGATGGCGATCGATCCAGTGGTTGAACTTTCTACAATTCGTGCCTGTTGTACATCAGTATGAAAGAAACGAAATTTCAGACGGATGAGACCAAGGTACAGTGGGTGGTTTCATTTATGAAGACCGATCGAGCCACCCTTTTTGCAAATCGGCTCATGAAATCGTGGAGTCAAGGAGATTCGGTGTATTCATGGGAAACGTTTGTGTGGACTTTCGAACACAAGTTTTTCCCGGCTGACGAGGCAGTGATGGCACATATCAAGTTGAAAGGGACGACTTACCATCAAGGCCGCCGAACGGTCGATGAGTACACGGACAAGTTTCGAGAACTCGTTGACCTCGCAGGTTACAAGGATCCGCTGGCCATCGTCATGAAATATCGACACGGCCTGTTTCCAAGCATCCAAACTCAGGTCACAACGATGGAAAATCGCCCTAAGGACGACAACGAACAGGGCTGGTACGATGCCGCCTCTTGTTTCGACCGAAATTGAAATGCAAACGAGATTTTTCGTTCGGCAGGCGCTACGACACGACCGATCGTGCTGAAGCCCCCAATGATTTCACGCGTCGTTCCCCCACATCTCCCACATCTTCCACATTCTACACCGACACTACCTTCATCTAAACCGGTTGACGCGATGGATGTCGATGCAACCAAAGGCCATGGCCTCCCTTCGACCCTCTGTTTTGAATGTCGCCAGCCAGGTCATTTTAGCCGAGATTGCCCTCAGAAGCTACAAAGGATCCGCTCGTTACTTACCAGCCTTGATGACGAAGGACAGGACATGGCCATGGACATCCTCCTTGCTGAAGCTGATATTCGAACTGCTTGTAGCAGAGTGGCAGAATCTGATGATTCCCCTCGGGAGGCTGATCTGCAGTCAGTTCCGGGTTTTCCCAACTGCAGCGAGTGAAGGGTATGCCCTCACTGCCACTTTCAAATAGATTCAGTGTTCTTTCAGTTGATGATGTATGTACAGTTAATACATCTGGAGTTAAATCTCTACTGAGTGAGGACACTGAGAATCAAGTCATACCTGACCCACCCAAATCCTCTTCAATCCACTCACACCGTCGGAGACCTGTTTGGGAGCGTCGTCTTCCAAAATCTTTCATTATTGCCTCAACTGATACTGGCCTCCTCCGATCAACTCGTGCATTGGTTGATTGTGGTGCCACTGGCCTATTCATTGATCAAGACTATGTGCATGAAAATGGGATTGCTACACAATCACTCATTTACCCGATCCGTGTATACAATGTTGATGGAACATCCAATGAAGCAGGTTCAATCACTGAGGTTGTTGAATTGGTCCTCCGCTACAAGGATCACTCAGAGAAGGCATTGTTTGCAGTCACCAAGCTTGGAAAGGAATCCCTTCTGCTTGGATATACCTGGCTAAGGGATCACAACCCTGAGATCAATTGGCAGACACAAGAAGTCAAGATGACCCGTTGCACCCCACATTGCAGGGAATGTAAAATTTCAACCCTTCGGGCACGTGAAGAGATCAGATGTTTACAAGCTTGCAGATATGCCCCAGCCCCAGTCTTCACATCTGAGGAAATGGAAGAGCCAATTCCTGACTTGCTACCTGATCCATCTGAGGAGGGTGAAGACCAAACTGATGACTCAATGGAAGATGGAGATCGATTATTTGTCACAGTGTTGCACCCAGAACTGACTCCAAGTCAGATTCAAGCATCTGCTACAGTATCTCAGCGATTAGCAGAGGCTAGTGCAAGGTTCAACACACCAAGTCCAAAAGGTTTTTGAAATATTGTCCCTGAGTACCTCCACTCCTTTGAAGATGTGTTCTCCAAGGAGTCATTTGATTCACTACCTGATCAAAAACCTTGGGACCATGCAATTGAACTAATTCCTGATGCAAAGTCAACCAACTGCAAGGTCTACCCCATGTCCCTCAATGAGCAAACAGAGCTAGATATCTTTCTTGCTGAAAACCTTGCAACTGGTCAGATACGCCCTTCCAAGTCACCCATGGCATCTCCCGTTTTCTTTATCAAGAAGAAGGATGGCTCCCTTCGACTTGTACAAGACTATCGCACACTGAATGCCCAAACCATAAAAAATCGATATCCACTCCCACTCATTTCAAAGCTGGTAAATCGATTAAAAGGAGCACAGTATTTCACAAAGCTTGATGTTAGATGGGGCTACAACAATGTTCGCATTAAGGATGGAGATGAGTGGAAGGCTGCTTTCCGAACAAATAGAGGGCTGTTTGAACCCTTGGTCATGTTTTTTGGTCTCACTAATAGTCCAGCAACCTTTCAGACTATGATGAACAACATCTTCCGGGATTTGATTGCTGAGGGAGTTGTCTGTGTCTACCTGGATGACATCCTCATCTTTACCAAGACACTTGAGGAACATCGGCGTGTCCTGTTACTGGTTCTTGAGCGTCTTCGTGAGTATAAGCTCTACCTCAAACCAGAGAAATGTGAGTTTGAAAAGACAAAGGTCAAATACCTTGGCCTAGTCATCTCTGAAAACCAAGCAGAGATGGACCCAATTAAGGTGTCAGGTGTGCGTGATTGGCCCACTCCTACCAGTCGGAAGGAGGTACAAGCCTTCCTTGGATTTACCAACTTCTACAGGCGATTCATAGCAGATTTCTCCCACCATGCGTGACCACTGTTTGACCTCACAAAAAAGGAAACAACTTGGAGGTGGACTGTGGCTGAGGACAATGCTTTCCTTCTCCTCAAGGATCTGGTTACAAATGCACCAATCCTGACAATGCCTGATGATTCAAAACCTTTTCGAGTTGAAGCTGACTCATCAGACTATGCCACTGGAGCAGTCCTCTCACAACAGCTGGATGATGGAAAGTGGCATCCTGTTGCCTTCTACTCAAAAAGCCTGTCAGCTGTTGAACGCAATTATGAGATCCATGACAAAGAAATGCTTGCAGTGATTCGTGCCTTTGATGAATGGAGACATTTCCTAGAGGGTGCATGACACTCAGTTGAGGTATGGACTGACCAAAAAAACCTTGAGTACTTCATGTCTTCAAAATAGCTAAATCGAAGACAGGCTAGATGGTCCCTGTTCCTGGCACGTTTCGATTTCCAACTGCACCACTGGCCAGGACGCTCTATGGGCAAAACTGATGTGCTCTCTCGTCGGCCTGACCATGGTTCTGGTGAAGGTGACAACTCGGATATCACCCTACTTAAACCAGAGTTTTTTGCAATTCGAGCTATGGAGGGTGTGTCAATACATGGGCCAGAACGTGAATTCCTCACTGCTATTCGCCAAGGAAATGAGAAGGGTGAGCAGGAGGAAGCAGTGATCAAGGCAGTGAAGGAACTCCGAAAATCTGGTGGCCGATCTATCAGATTAATAGAATGGTCAGAAGAGGATGGACTGGTGTTGTATCGGGGTAAGATATATGTACCAACAGACCCAGAACTGAGGTGTAGGATTGTGGAACAGCACCATGACTCTCGGGTTGCTGACCATGCAGGACGATAGAAAACTTTAGAGCTAGTGAGTCGCAATTTCTGGTGGCCAGGCATGTCGCGATACATAGGGCAGTATGTCAAGACATGTGACACATGTACGCGCACCAAGTTCCAGCATCGGATGCCAATTGGTGAATTACACCCAAACACCACACCAGAAGCTCGATCGGATACAACCAGTGTTGACTTCATAGTGGACCTACCTGAATCCCAAGGGTATGATTCGGTCATGGTAATTGTAGATCTCATGACAAAGCGTGGACACTTCCTCCCCACACATAAGACCGTTGACTCTATTGGTGCAGCTCAGATCTTTTTCAAGGATGTATGGAAGCATCATGGACTTCCACAGCGAGTTATCTCAGATCGTGGATCACAGTTTGCAAGCCATTTCACTTGGGAACTATACCGACTCCTTGGGATTCAACCAGCCTATTCCACAGCATACCACCCTCAGACTGATGGGCAGACTGAACGAGTCAACCAAGAGCTTGAGACATATCTGAGGATATTTGTAAATCAGCGCCAATCAGACTGGGTTGACCTTCTCCCACTTGCAGAATTCCAGTACAACAACCATATCCATGCATCTACACAACAGACACCATTCATGCTAGACTGTGGACGTCATCCACGAATGGGCTTTGAACCAGACCTTCGGTCCAACAAGGTGGAATCAGCAAATGATTTTCGAGATCGGATGGCTGACACTCTTGAAGAGGCAAAAGCAGCACTGGCTAAAGCAAAGGATGAGATGACAAAATACTACAATCGTCAGAGAACCCCAGCACCAAGCTTCAAGACAGGAGACCAAGTTTTCCTGGATGCCAGCGATATTCAAATGGCCCAACCATCAAAGAAACTGTCACACCTTCAACTAGGGCCATTCAAGGTACTTGAACAGGTCTCACCAATTGCCTATAGGGAGGGTGTTTATAATTACTATAATCTCAAATATTTACTAATAAAAGTCTTATTTTTACAAAACTCCATCTTTAAATAGTGATATCTATTCTGAAACAATTATATCATCAAAAAACAACCATCAGAAATAGTTCTCCATATTACATCTTATACAACCCATAGTTATTTAACAAATTCTATTGTATATAATTTCCTTCCTTCTACAGATGTCTACTAATACTTTTATTAGTACTTTGTCTTTTAAAAGCTGTAATGTAGTTATTTCCTAGTAAAATATATGAGATGTCATTGGAAATTTTTCATCCTATGGCCTTCTTTATTAAGTGAAATTACCTATATATTCTGGGTATGTTGAATCAAGTAGAAATCTGTTCAGATTGACAGATCCATTCCGAAGTAATACATATGTATTTAGAGGTGCCAATGATATACATATGCATGGAATGGACTATCTAAAGGTATCTACTTTTTAAAAGTATTAGTGTTTCAAACTACTAATTTTTTTTATTGTCTACTCGTGTCCAGAAAGATTCTTTAGTTTGTAATGTATGAGAGAGTTTAAAACTTTTTGAAAGTTTTAAAAACCAAATTATGTTTGAATCACATCCCAGATGTTTAAATGACCTTTAGAGTATATTAGAATTTGGTATACTTAATAGTTTTCAGATATCCTCCTAGGTTGGAACTGCCCAAGTCAATGAATAGACTGCACCCAGTCTTTAATGTGGTGAAACTGACACCAAAAATTGAGGATCCAATCATTGGCCGCCATTCTAAGCCACCACCAGATCCAATAGTAGTGGAAGGAGAGGTGGAGCATGAGGTTGAGAAGGTGTTGGATAGTAGATGGAGGTATGAGCGGATTGAATACCTCATAAAATGGCAAGGTTTTGGTGTGGAACATAATAGTTGGGAACCAGGACATAGGGTATTTGCCCCTGCCTTGACAGCAGATTTCCACACACAACATCCAGAGGCAGTAACAATTCAGGCCCTATTCAAGGATCAAGGCAACCTCAGAACACCATAGCACAAGTAAACCAGATTCCAGGGTTTCAAGAGGTTAAGCCTGGACTTTATTGGCAGTGACAGTATGTCAGGATGCCATACCTTAAAAGGGGGGGTGATGTCAGGGGACAACCTTAAGTTCCTCAAATTCACTTTTGACTTGTCAGAGTCTAGTCTCATAAGTCCAGGGTAAAGGTACCTTGTTTTTATCACATTTTCAAACTCCGCTACACTTTAGTTAGTCACACGCTAGCCAAGGGTTCCTTAGACTTTTCTCTTTGGATTCCCTCTGCTAGTGCCCCAACTCTGTCTTAGTGCGAGTCAGTGCGGTCTAGAGAGTCGCCCTTACAGTGCTATCTCCAGCGTCATTTGGCACATCCTCCAGAAGATCCCGCAGAGTTGTTGGTGCAAGACGAGGATTATCCAAGCATGGATTGAAAAAGCATGTGAAAGTGGCTCAGATGATCAGTGGAGTGGCAGGTGATCTCGATCCCAGGGTTGTGCATTGTTAGCACAGCAGATGCCCTATCAGAAAGAGAAGAGAGTCAAGATGGAGAGATGATGAACATCTGGAGGCCAAAGTATTTTGAATGCGCTGCCTTTGACTGTAACCCAAAGTCCAGCGGTTTGGGGATGACACTATCTCCCATCGGACTCCTTGCAAGTGTGGCAGCGGTGAGGAGTGGGGGGTATAGAGGAAGGGTAGCAGAAGGGGGCAGCAATGGTGAGACGAGAGCACACTAACTGAGATTAATTAATTGTGAAACTGAGGTCACGTGGGTGGTTCGCGCATCACACGGTGTGCACCGGGTTTCTGGTTGGTAGGCCGGTCAGGCTGATTCACATCCTGCCACGCCAGGGGTCTGGTGGGTCCTGGGCATCTACACATAAATCTGGTGAAGTGAGATATGATACTTTGTAATTGCCATATATATATAGGGCAAGTTATTCCCATACTCAGAATTTCTTATTTCCTGCTACATATTTAACATTTGAACCTCCATGAAAGAATCAGCTCCCCTGCCACAATTGGTCATTTTTTTAGTTTGAAACTTGGGGAGAATAATATGATATATGATATATAAAATTATAAAAAAGAATAAATGTTTATACAGCACGGAATGTAGGGAACAGCCACACCTTCACTAATGCAGCATATAAGTGTGGCCATTCCCTACATTCCATGCCGTGTAAGCATCCAGTCTTGTTTAGGCTTTTGTAATTATATATCATATTATTCTCCTGAGTTTCAAACCAAAAAAGTGTGCAATTGTGGTGAGTAAGCTGATTCTTCCATGGAGGTCCAAATGTTAAATAACAGGAAATAAGAAATTCTGAGTATAGGAATAACTTGCCCAATATACCTATATGGTGAATACAAAGTGTCATATCTTGCTTCCTCCCCATCATGGAGTTACATGACAATTTATTTTTGGGACCCAAAATGTTTTTTATTGATTTTTGAACCAGGCAGAGATGTATCATGTGGAATATTTAAATAGCCTCAATTTTGATGGAATTTCACCAAGTTGACTTGAAATGAAGAGAGGGGTACCTTTCTTTGATGCTACTATGGAACATAGATCCACAGAGGGGACTTTTCAATGGGACAAGATTGTAACTGATCAAAATGGAAAATATTTTACTTCAAGTGTGGATCCTAAATGGACCATGTATTGGGCAACTAGCATTTATTTCAAGGATCAAAATCATTACAAATGATAATCCTTACTGATATGTTTGGGCTGATTATTCAAAATTTCTTCATCTATTATTTCCTCCATGGATGGTAGATTGAGCTGTCATGAATTCTCTCCTTCTGTCAGGCCTTTCTGATAGTTCTGGAATAAGTTCCGACACGGCACTTAACAGATCAACACTTAGCTCAATTAGCTGGAGGGCTAAATTACTAAGAGTTATGAGATAAATGGTCACAGCTTTCTGAAGACACCTTTGAGGATATTAGAACAGGAGTAATAGGGCTGGGAACTAGAAGGGGGTAATCTAAGTCAATTTTTGAGCTGAGGAAACTGTAGCATACATGAAAGAACTTTACACTACAGGGAGACAGATGATTGGAGGGCAGATCAGAGAGGTGAGAGTGATGATGGGTCAAAAGGAAGTGGAGGGAATGGGGATGTAAATGAGACTAAATACAACATAGCAAAGTATACTAAAAAGTGTGAGGTGGCAAATGGAATATATATGTGGAATGGTGATAGGGGAGTGAGTTGAATGGAGATGGGATGGAAGGCTAAGCTGCTACAATACAATGAAACAAGTGTCAGGGGCACCACAGGCAGTGCTACCATGAGTGGGGGTACTGAGAGTAGGATGAAGGAGGGTTACGAGACTAAAACAGCTCATGGGAGTCTGAAATGATCGGGATTCTAACATAGATTCCAGTTTATGCACACTTGATAGTGAGTAGTATAACTTGTTCAAAAGGTAGTATTAGGCCTCACAACTCAGGTGATGTTTAGATACAATACATAGTGTTAATTTCATCAGCTTATATGCAAATATAGAGAGAACTGAATGAAGGGGAACCATGTTAAGGTGCGTGCAGGGCTTAGCAGAGGGTTTCTGGAGAAATCCGCAGGTATTCCAGTAGGACTCAGCTTCAGCTTATAGGCTGCACCCTCATGAGATCATGGTGTCCAATTTCAGGCAGGCAGCTGGGAATCCTGGGGAGTCCGGGAGTATTTGGTGGGTTGAGAGGTCACAGGGTCAATTGTGGGAATCCCATGGAGGTCAAGGGGTCAGGTGGCAATGGGTCGGAGGTTGAGCATTTAGATAGGTCAGAGCCCATGGGCTCCAGTGAGGTAAATAGCAGTGTGTTTCAAAGAGAGGAATAGAGTGGAAAATGTACTGAGATTACTGGGGGATCTAAGCTGATTTTCTGATTGGATTGTATGTACAACATCTGCCAGACTATATAGACTGTGGAATGTATGTTATACCAAATCCAGTAATAATGAGATTCTAAACAAGTAATCATGAAACAAGGTGAGTAAACACCAAACTAGGTATTAGGAACAGAACAGAATGGAGGTGGAGTCCAAAACATGACAGGTCATTTGACCATAACAGGAATGGGGCTCAGTTAGAGAGCTGATGGGTTTTCTGAGCAGAGTCTGGTGACTGATGCATGGGACAGGGTCAGAGATAGACAGGTACAATGTGTGTGGGTCCCAGTGGGGTTGTTACAACCCATTCCTGGATGTTTCAATATCCGACTTCCAACTTCTGACTACAGAACATCATAGTTACATATCCTCCATATTCTTCCCTTGTTCTGCATTTGGTAATTTGTCAGTTGACAAGTATTCACTCATTTGTTTATTATATTCCCATTTCGGAATATTGTCTCCCCAATTCGTCTTATTGTATTCCCATTTCAGAATACTTCTGTTTCCATCTTATTGTGGCCTTAGTTTGAAGTACAATAATGAGAAGACTTATATTAGTTTCTGCAAATTTGTACTTTACTTTAGATCTGATATCGACTTAGTTTCTTATTCCCTCTTCCATCTTTCTGTATGCTCGATATTCGGAACTCTTCAGAACTCTGAATATCCGTATCTTCCAGTATAAGTCTCACCTTTGAAATTAAGGACTTCTGAGCATTTGTGTAGAGGTGCAGCACATAAGCTGAAGCCGACATCCTGACCCTATCTGATAGTTCCTGACTTTCTGGTGACTTTCCGATAGTTCCAGAATAAGTTCCGACATGGCACTTAACAGGGGTCCAGTGACTGATGTGTGAGTTGGGCATAGACAGGCTTGATGTCCGGGTCCTGGTGGGTTTTCTGGTTTAGCTGTAACTTGATATAGCAAGTCAGGTGTATGTAGGATGGGGTCCAGAGCCCAGCAGGTTTTCTGGTCCTAACAAAACATTGCAATGATATTTCACTGAATATTAAATAGCCTGTCATAAGGCCAAATATATACATATATAATATAGATCCATACAATATCATACACATAGCATGTTATTATGTCTTAATTGCCACTCATTCTGGAGATATGGCACAATTTGTCTGTGGCAGGATTTTTTTTAAATTCTGAACTCTGCCTTACATACTCAGAACAGCTGTAATAATGAAATCATATATGACATCAAATTGAGACAAGCTGAAGATCTGTTGAGGATTGTTGAATAATGTTGAATGTCAATCATGTCAAAGTTGTATGTCTTTGTGACAGTTTGTGACAGTCGTGACACTTTTTGACCCATAAGTCACTCCCTTGTGTGATGTGACCTTCTGCACCCATATCACTACAGATGGAACAGTTACTACAAGCTCAAAATTTCCTGATAGCCATCACAAAATATGATCTAAAGTTCCCCTTCCCATGATCAAGAATGCAACTGGTGTCTGATTGATGCTTTTGTGTTAGATTACGTTGTATTGCAAGCCATTGATGCGTTTTACGCTCGGCTATTTCGTACTTTACAGTAGCTTAGTCATTGTACATAAACCTTGTCCGTTTTCCTTACGCTGTCATCGAACAGGTTATGGGCCCCGCCCCGTTGCTTTAAAAGTCACACTAATACTATCTCATCATCTTATGTCTAATATCAACGCCTTACTTGCGAGTATCCCAAAACTCTCGGGTGATAACTACCACGAATGGAAGTTTTCACTGTCAATGGTTTTGCGGCGTGCTGGATCATGGAGTGTTGTTAATGGTGGAACAAAGGCACCTAAGGATGAGAATAGCAAGGAGTATTTGGATTGGGCAAAGCATTCGGAGGATGGTTACACGGCAATTGGATTGACAATTGCGTCAAGCCAACAATCGTATATTCGGGATTGCACCACTGGACCAGAGGCATGGCAAGCGCTTGCAAAAATCTATCAGGCAAATAATCGGGCCAATCGGATTTCGTTGAAACGCCAGCTCTATATGTACCAGCATGATGTCAAAAATCCAGTGATGGAATATGTCCATGGCATTTTGACTCTGGCTTCGCAGCTTCGAGCGATTGGAGTCGAGTTACGTGATGAGGATGTGCCGGATGTCCTCATCTATTGTTTGGCTCCGGAATTTGGTGCGGTAGCAACTGCTCTTATGCAGCGTGTGGGATCACTTACAGTCGAAGAAATTTCCGCGGCGCTGGTAGAAGAAGAAAGCCATCTAAAAGGGCGGAAAGAAAATGAGAGTCAAATTGCCATGAAAATGAAAGTTGACTCACCAAATATGCGACAGCCGAAGAATTGCTATAGATGCAACGGCGAAGGTCACATTGCGCGTTTTTGTCCCGCGCCGAGGCCGGTTGTTTCGTCTTCAAGTGGATTACCTACCGAAAACCAGGAGATCCCCACTGATAGTGCAGGGAGTGCTTATATTTTACGCACTTGAAATTATTGCGTGGACTAGGAGTTGCGGGTAGAGCTCCAAGGTCCAGCATTTGTTTGTAATCTGGGAGGTTGGGGGAACGCGTTCTAAGAGCGAGGATGCTCTGAGGTTCGGTTCGACGCCAAATGTACCAGACGAATATTGCGTCTAGTGGGCGCAGCGGGTTTCTCAAAAATTTCGAGTGGATTCTGCGTCTAGTGGGCGCAGCGGGTTTTTTCGTGTCAATTTTCGGATGGGTTTTGCGTCGAGTGGGCGCAATATTTTGTGTTAAAACTGGTTTATTTCTCATTTTTCGTGTGTATGGTCTTACTGCACACTTCAATGACTTGCAAAGTGGGCGTGTTAGATTACGTTGTATTGCAAGCCATTGATGCGTTTTACGCTCGGCTATTTCGTACTTTACAGTAGCTTAGTCATTGTACATAAACCTTGTCCGTTTTCCTTACGCTGTCATCGAACATTTTGGGTAGCAGCAATCTGTAGTACAGTTAAAAGCACAAGACCCCGACAAATTATCCAAAATGTGAGACTATTGCTAATGATTGCTTTATCATCTGTTCTGGAATTCCTTGTTTTCTTTATATATCATGTAAATTCTAAAACCATTCAGATTCAACACCGGTTCAAATTCAACAATTGGATTTGTAGATAAAATGGAAACCTAGTTCTTCATAGTAGGTGTCGACATAGCCAAGGTATTCTAACATTTGCTAAAATCAAGTCCAAACACCAATAATTCTGGGATCTAGGGGCTTTAGAGCTCACTCCACAGACTATGTATGTACAGCGTTGTGATGGTCATGTCCAAGGCTTCATGCGAGTAACCTGATGGAGAACAAACCAGATTATGAGTCAGGGCTCGCGTACCTACGCGGCTAGACGAAATTAATATCTCAAGTATGTAGATCATGTAAATGATGGACATCGGGTGTTCATTCGTTGAATAGATTCGGACTTTGGAATTAGGATAGGTGAGGACACTCTCCTGAAAGTGATCTGTCAACACCGCTTGGTGCCTCAAATGCAACCGAACTTGTATATAACTTAGGATAGGTGAATCTGAAAGGTACTTTTAACACACATTATCGTATCTCTTAGTTCATTAATTTCACGAATGCAGAATGATATTACGGTTGAAGAATTTGCGGCTGCTGGTAGGAAACTCTTTGTGACTGTAACTGATACCCAGATACCCAATTAATCTTTCACACGCCAGCGGTTCGAACACGCATCTTTATTGTCGTGGCTTTAATGCTCGCGTTGTATGATTATGGTACGTAGTTGGACTACTATTTTCACTTACTAAAGTGTTGAATAACGACTTATTTCTCTCGGTGTAAAACAGCTTTAATGTTGGATTATGAGGCAAGTCTGTAGTCATATTCGACACCACCGATATATTAACTCACCTTCTAAGTAGGTTCAGTTTATTTGGAAAACACGTTGGTCTTCCGGAAAGATCTTGTATATATTTGTATGTGCATGCCAGCTGAGCCCGCCCCTCCTGCTGCGATGGGAATTCTGTCACACTTCTGATTATACGCAGAATCGCTATTTTGGAATTGTTGCTCTGGCAATTGATACTTTATGTGGGTATTGGATCTATTAATTTTGACAAACTTCAGCTGATTTTCGCGCTAGCCTTCTTTGGGATTTCATCAGATCAAGCAAATAAAGTAAGCAGTACCTTTATCATCAGCACCTCTTTCTGACAATAGCTTAGTTGTACGGAATCCCGAATGATCCTAATATGTCGACTTTCGCTATAATTCTGGTAATAGGTGTCCATTATACTATGGTTGGGAAGTAGCAGCGTGAGCCGTTATCATGATAACACTTCTTGGCCAGTGTCTGCTCAACTTCTGAACAGATCTCTCATTGCAGTTTATTGTGCCGAATGTGAGCTCTACAGGGACCATATTTTATTTTTCGTTCATCTTTTTCTCTTATTTTCTTCTTTTGACCAGTTGCGTTAATACTTCGGGTATGACACACCTTGTTGATTACACATTGTATGTGAAAGCTGATATTTCGCACCAGGTCTTCGCAGTCTACAGCCGCAAAAAATCTATTGTTGCAATAATAATCGGATTGTTTGTCTTTCAAATAGTTACAACTATACCCATAATGGCCGTTGCAGCAGGAGCTCCAAAGAGTGACCAACGCTTGCATCTGGGGCCGTATGTTATCACTCCTGAGGACCATACCCTCCTTTCTGGGTGCTATATTCTGAGAATCAAGAGTATTGGTGGAAAAATAGTACACATTCTTATGTGGTTACCAAGCCTCGTATTTGAGACTACTCTCTGTGCATTCATGCTGTATAAAGCATGGACAGCTCGCTATGGAAAAGGTAGCCATGATTCTCTCCTCATTCAGATTATCATCAGAGATAGGTGAGTGCCATACATTTTCAAAGGTTCAGAATTGCTTATGACTCGATGTATAGCATCACATATTTTGTGACGTAAGTGACTAAACTGAATTAGCCCTGCAACATTACCCATTTCGTCATCTACTAGCATATTTGTCGTGCTTCTCAGTAATTGTCTCATGTGGGTATATGCACCATTGCCAAATGGGGAAGTCCTTCTTGGGTATGTTACAGCGATGACATCCATAAATAGCTGACTACAACTTATCGACATAGATTAACTATTGCCGTCCCTAGTATGATGTGCAGTCGTCTTCTTTTGAACATGCGGGAAGCGTACTTCAGGACTGGGGACAACAGGAGTCGAGTCTTAACCCATGCACCGATCGAATTTATCCATGGAAAGACAGATAGGTCCGCAGGATCCACTTCTGCTTCGAACACGGTTTACGACAGTTCGAGGCAAATGTCAGATCATTGAGTGTAAACCAAAGAAAGAGTGGTTGATGTTCTATAAATTAATCAGTGTACTTGATTCCGCGGCATCGTGATTTGAAATATGACTCATTGCACGTCGTAAGCTGCTACCATTTTTGAGCCTTGTTGACGGAGACCACCTTGTGTTCGGCGACAGTGTGTGGGGCGTCTTGGTGTTTCAGATTTCGTCGCTGACTCCCGAACATCAGAGTGAAGGTTTGATATGAGAGGATATTAGACTTGGATATAAATTGGTTTAAGTGAATATCAGGGTAAATGGTGAGAAAGCCGGACCGTCCAGATAGCTGGAATAAATATTGCAGCGTTTGTCCTCCAATCAACAATCATACATCAAATAATACCATATATTATGCTACAACACAACAGTGCTTCCTACAGAGTCAAATTATACTCGTATTCATTGGGAGCATGCTGGGCGAGCCATAGGACAATCGCTGACAACATCAATGCAACATTCTGTGCCACATTCGCGTAACCATAATAGAGGAAGCGATCCTCGTAGTTTTGGAGGATATATTTCAGTACCAAGATGACCTGGTGGAGACAAAGAGGTGATTAGAACACTATCCGTTTTTACTGGATAACGCAACACGTACGACACTGCCCGCAAGCCCACCAGCCATCAATGCGAAGCCCAGAAACAAGAATAACCGGGCACGCCACACCGTTGGATCATCATGGCTAAACCCTCCTTGAGCCATGAGCTGTTCCTTATTGATTAGATTGACGACGAGGAGGCCCAGGGTGGAGCATATCCCCGTTATCCAATCCAGGAATGTGACGTGGACAGGAATAGTATCGTAGGGTGCATCAATCGGTGGCTTTGCATGAGCAGAGAGGATGGCTGCATCCCAGAACAACCAGTGACCTAAGGCGAACTACGACACGAATTAGCTTATGAATATGGTTGACCGTTACTCATTCCTACTCACCAGCGCACCGGCGGCGTATATGCCAAAAGAACGCTTATACTTGGAAAATGGTAGACTCGGACATGAGAACACGAAAAGCCGCCGTGGATCATAGTCCCGTTGTGGGATGGCCATGGTGGTTGGATGAGGCGCAGACGGCTTTCGTAGCTTGGCTGAGTTTCAATGTAAGGGCAGTGACGCCTCACTTATTAATAACAGCGTCTCGTGGGAGTTCTCATAAAGAGAGTCTGGGTCCACAACGAGATGATGAAATGAATTGCATCGAATACTTGTCAGGTTCAGAATGTGTGATAAGATAGTTTGTTGTCTGAACTTGGTCAAATCACTGAGCGGATGGTTAGATATATACTCAAGACCATGGTGCGCCTGCAAAAGTGGAGACTGAAGAGCCACTGGGTATTTTGTCTGAATCTTCTGATAGTCTGCTAGATATATAAATGAAGGCTCAAATTGTGATTGATGCATCGTGATAAATTTCCACCATATCCAACATTCACCGTGATATAATGTTTATCTCGCGTCACATGACATCTGCGCATATAGCGTATTAATTCGAGTCACTCCCAACAAAACTCACCGATAAAATGAAATTCTTAAATTAATTTGCATAGCTGACATTCCTGGTTCACTATCCTAACATGGTAATTTATACTGGCGGACTCTGACTGACAATAGAAATAAATTCCTTTTTTTATCTAACACTATCGGATTCTGAGATATTGGTTCCCCCTACCCCGTGAAAGGGTAGCAGTAGCACTAGACAACACCAGAGCAAGCCTGAAAACTTGCTTCTCTAGAAAATACTATACACCCCAGAAATAACTTTGCTCCTTGTCGAACGGAGCGGTAAAGAGCCATTTCACATCCAAGGCTGTCTTAATGTTGGTTTGAGTTTGGGTTTATAAGCAAAATAAGACATCGTAGTATTTTTTACAATCCATCCCAATATCGACCCGGCGGACGTCTCACATTTCCTACACTGAAAACGTCGTCAGTAATTGAACTGCTACTCTACTCTGAGTTCCGATAATATGCAGAGGGAAGCAACTGACAACTGATTGCTAAAACCCATAATATAATTATTGTAGCCCGTTCACTATTATATTCGCTTCATAGAAAATCGTTGTTCAAGGGAGCGTTCCTAATCGAATAAACCATGGTCAGCCAAATCTAATAAAGCCTCCTGGCGAAATGTGGCACTTCAGAATTGAACCTTTTGTCAGAAACGTCAATTTACACAAATAGCGCTATAATGGCTTCTGTGCGCTATGCTTCTTTCATTAAAAGATTGATGGTCATTTCGGGGATGAGAGCGTCCCACAACGTTTGATCGGCACAGCTTCCAAATGATTCTGCATCATGTAATAAGGGACAATTGGTGCCGTCGTGCCTGTAACGGGTTGATACGCTTTTAACAGTGGTACTACATTGCCAAAACAGAAGCTCAACAATACGGCGTGAATTTTTGAAGCATACTTCTGGTATAAGTGCCGTTTTCAAAGATAGTATGCCGCATGACCTGACATGGATTAGCGGCGGCATCAATAAACTGACATCAGCAAGAAACTCACGCTGCCACACGATCTCTGCGCCCATCTTTCATCAGGGGATATACTAGGAGGGCAAAACAACGAGAGTCTCCACCATTTAGGTTTAAGTCAAATGGCCACAGCAGCCTCCTAAACCGAGTTGGAATTTGAAAGCAGTTGGGAAGTTGTCAAAGAGGAACATTCGGAGTCATAGACAGTGCGCAGGGAGATAAACTTGAGTCAACACTACGAGACGGAGGAAGCGAATAGAATGGTGACACACTATATCAATGGTAGCTATCAGATACGCAGCGTTGCCATAGCCTCCTATATACCTCCTGAGGTGCCCAAAGTCACAGCTCTGTACGTACTATGCGCGGCACCGGCAGCTTGTAAAGTGAATTTGAGATAGACAACTATCATAGGATAAATGACTCTTTTTCTTCTTCATTACAGTTATGCAAATATAGAAATCTCAAAAATAAAAGAACTTTAAGGTTTTAGGTTCACAGTTCACAAGGTAAGTATGTGTCTAACTGTCAAATGATTTTCAAAGTCAGCTTCCTGGGGTATAATTTGAACTTATTTAGTACGGCTTTACCAAAACCTCCTCCTGCGGTTCCAGATAAAGGATCCAATTAGCCTGTTATTTAAAAGATTTATCACTCCTATTCGTTTTGTTGCACACCTAGAGGCGGTGTTTTTGTAACGTCTTCCCGTTAACGTTAACACACCGGTATCTATAAAAACCACCAGGCAAAATATTCGTGTTCTTACTGAACTACCAACATGTCCTCACCACCAATATACTACATCGATGGCATGCCTTTTACAGCTGCCTCAATACCTCTCCCAGTTTCCCCGTATGGTTCACCCTACGGATCTCCATTTGTCTCACCTTACACATCGCCACGAATATCTCCACGGGTATCTCCACGAAGCTCTCCATACGGAGTCCTTGTCCCGTTACCACCTTCTCCTGTTCCTTATCCACTTGCGCTTCCAGGGCCGCTTTTACAGGGCCCTATTCCTCTACCACCCTCGACAACCTCTATCGCAGCAGGGACGGAATTCACACCACATCCAATGCTCCAATTCGATGCAGAGGATCCTGTGATTCTTTGGGATGTCCGATTACCTCCGGAAACTATTCGTACATCTAAAGCACCATCACGAAATATTACACGTCTTCTAGACCAACCAGCCGTATCACCACCGTGGACATTCATGCGTTTACGGTCTTCATTGCTCCCATGGATTGTCGAATGTACCAATCCAGCCGGGGTCACGCTTGCGGATGTTCTGGATGGGATCTATGACTGCTTGCGGCAGAAGATTCAAAGGGATGACTGGCGGGAGTCGAGCGAGGAATTCCAGAGCCGTCTGCTTGACGCGTGGAGGAGGCGGTGCCAAATGGCTGGTGAAATGGATGGAAGAGCCATCAGGATAAGGGAGGAGAAGAGAGGTGTATGTCGCGTGGATTGGCTTCTGTGGGATTACGAGTGGTTGGGAATTACGCGGAGCAAGAGTGAGCTTGAGACTTGGGATATCCATTTTAGGTCGAGGTGAAACGGTGCCGTATGGGACGTATCCTGGATTGCTGTTAGGATTTCTGTTTAATTGTTTACATAAATGGTTTCCCTGGGTTTTATGGATCACAGGGAATATGTATTTAGTTATGTATTTGTTTTAATGACATCTCAATCCACTTCTAATTCTGATTGCTTTTATTCACGAAACATCGAAAAGCTTATAAGTAAAGCCAACGAAAACTTTAGCTGCACAATGAGGACGTATTTCTTTCACAACTTGCAGGCCGCGTAAATGAATCCAATATGCCTTGTAGGAGGCACATCCCGGTGCAATATGGTCATTTTTGCGCCGCAAACATGGTTCCTTCATGGCCATAAACCAAGGACTGCGTACCGAGTTATGTTTGAGCATGATGGTTCACGACGGGCTAATAATAGTAATTATCTCAAACTACAGTGACCAAGCCCGACATTGCAGCATCTTTTAGCCTTAGAACCAATGCCTCACTCGATTGAATTCTCGGCACAGAAATAGTAAATGTACGCCACATGATACGTGAACACATAGACTTGCGAAAGACAATAACTACATTGTGGGTACAATGCAATGTACAGAATGCAGCTAGATTAACCATGTCACTTAGCGTAAAACTCAGCTCCCTTTCCCCTAAACTTTCCCAACTCCTTCTTCCAGGGCTCCCAATCTTCTCCGTATTTACGCAGCAATGCGCCCAATTCCGATTTCTGTTCTGCCTGAGTGACATGATATTATGATTGAGAATTCCCCAGATATAAACCCCACTTACAATGTTCCACGGTTCCTCCCCTCCATAAACATCAGTGAATAGCTCTTTAAGTTCCCACCGAGATGTGGCTTCGGCTTTTTTTAGAGCATCCATAACGACCCGTTTCTGTTTTGCTTTCAGTGCCTCTTCCTCTGCTGCATCCCACCATTTTCGAGATTCAAGGAATAAACGGAGACGAGTAAGCGGGTTATCGATTCGTTTCCGATCTTCCACTTCCTGTCGGGCGCGATATGCGAAGGAGTCATCAGATGTAGAGTGATGACCAACACTTCGGCCATATTAGCCATCAACATCCTCGATAATAAAATCATAGAAGGAACATACCGGTAAGTCATAAATTCGACGAGGACAGCTCGCTCTTGTGCTATACATCTTTTGCGAGCCTCTCCGACTGCCGAGATCACAGCCAAAACATCATTCCCATCGACACGAACTGTGTCAATCCCGTACCCAGGTCCACGCGCAGCAATGCCATCACCGTAAAATTGCTCATGCGCGGGTGTGGATATCGCAAAACCATTCTACGATGACGTATCAAAGTAATAATCGATGCAATAATGAGAGAAATTTACATTGCGAACGAGAAACATGGTAGGAGCAGGGATCGTGGATGCAAGCAGAAGGCCAGCGTGGAAATCGCCCTCGGAAGCGGCACCTGAAAGAAAAGAAATTAGGGAAGGTAACAATGGGGACAGTCAAACAGCTCCTACCTTCCCCAAAATAACACGCCGCACAGTTTTTACCTCGTCGATTGGGGTCGCGTTTAAGGGCATACCCAACCCCCGCAGCATGTGGTATTTGCGTCGCGAGAGTGGAGGAGATAGGATGGAAGTGAAGCTCCTTCGATCCAAAATGTACTGGCATTTGACGTCCTTTGGTTGCATGATCATCGGCGTTACCAAATGACTGAGCCATTGCCCTGTCTATTGAGAACCCTCGCCATAGTAAGACGCCAGTTTCTCGGTATTGTCCCAGCACCTCGTCGTCTGGTGCTAAAGCCGCCGCAGATCCTATAACAGCCGCTTCTTCCCCATACTACAGGGAAATATATATATATATATATTCAAATAAGAGAAGTGAGGTACTTGCAGAGGTCATCTACGAAGGTTCCGGCCAGTGAGCGTTTACGCGGTAGATAATAACGTGGTACATACCCAAAAGCTGATTTTGCCTTGCCTCTGGATGTTATACATCACATTATCGAGTGCGGGTAGTAGATTCATTGTCTCGTATCTGGGAATAACAGTCACACAGACGGAACATGCCAGAGCCTATGGACATACAACTTTCTTCCCGTTGCTTCGTCAATCTACCATTGTACGAATCAATTGACTATCACGAAAAAGTACTATTATGTTCCCACCTCAGGAGCGTCTGCGCCATCCATAATCTTTCCATAGCTATCCAACACTCGATACGTAGGTATTTGAGATCCGTCAGCAGTCACGCCGTTAATAAACCGCAGGTCGGTAGTTATTGGGGAACGCGTGCCAGATAAATTCCCCTGTAGTGTTGCTGCTGTGGAATAACACTGAGCTCTCAAGAACCTTAAAGGTCGGCGACGAAGGATAAACATGGCTGGCGGATTGAATGAGAAACCCAACTTAACTGGAATTTAACTTAGTCAATGAGCGAGGTGCACGTGAGTCACGTGATGTTTATGATCCGACTGTCAAACACGCTCAACCAACGCTCAACTTGGAATTGGTGAGACTTGATTTGACTGCGAAAGATGAAAAGTAGACCGCCTGACTGTGCCGTAAATACTGCATAAATAGTGCTTTGAAAATAAGCGACAATCAACTGCACAATTTGACAGTACGTGGTGACACAGGAAATCACCCGATTACAGTCGAAACTTCACCGATTTTGGCTCCTTTCGCCAATGTGATTTCCCGCATATGTCATGATCATTGATAAAAGATATATCTGAGGCTATATCGATGACTATGGTAAAGTTGTCGATGCCGTTCTTGATTGATGCAATCTTCTGTTGATATTACGATTCTTGAAGCCTACGATTCTTGAAGCCCCCCCATCACGGCGCGCGATCGAAGGTCCATGAGGCTGCATTTGCTTTGGGGATGCTCTTTCTTTCTTTCTTTGTCGGCGGCAGGCGGGGGGACACCGACCCGTGTAAGTCCTTATTTCGACGTTTCCGGTTCACGGTACATCATATCCCTCCCTCCACCGCCTGACGAGATGCCTGACAGGTTCTTGGACCTTTCTTCAACCACACAAATGGATTGATATGGGAGGCTTCAAAGCTTTGGTTTCGAGTGATAATTTTTCTTCTGTTTTTTACCCATGGGTATCTCTACGAGATAACAACGTGCAAGGATTGTGGTAAAGGGCATGTGTTTTGTCGAATTTTCTAGGTTGAAGATCATACAACTTTTCCAAGTCGAGATGGTAACAAATGTTGACAGATGAGTTACGACTTTATAGCTTATATTATGTAGATGTGGAGCATATAAAATGGAATACAAAGCCAAGAAGAACCACCACTACCACCACTCCCCAATGCTTCTTCAGTGCAATCTGTTCGATCTGTGGAATATCAGCCCGTTCCGAGTGTTGTATATGTTTCCACAGCCAGGGCAAGTGTGTCCTGCGAAAAATCACAAACAGGGAAACACCACTAAATGTTTAATTTCTAAAAGGGTTCCAAGGGCTAGGTACTTACTCTCAGGATGTGCATGCTTCACGTGGCGCTGCAATATGATACTATCAAAATAGTAGAATTTATGAGATAATCCAGACCTACGACGAGGGCGAGTGCAGATGTAAATGGTCTATTACACCAACCGCACTGATAAGTCCGACCTTCTGTCTGTTCTTGACTCGTAGAAACTTTGAGATTGCCCGAAACGGAAGTGACTGATGTATTGCGAGCAAGGAAAGGCGGGGACTGGCTACCACCGGCATGGGCTTTACCGTCTTCTCCGATATTATCCACCACAGTAGCTGACGTCTTCTATATTTATTATTGTTTCATAAGCCGCCAATAAACTTGTGTTTATTGCTTACCTTCTGCTTTGGCCTATGCATGCCATCTTGTGGCCTTTGCAGGCCGTTTTGAACTGGAGACGAATTCGATTTCGCTGTACCATGTTCGCTCTTATGTGTAGTTTGTTTGGCGGGCTCAGTTGATGCTATGAGACGTCGGTTTATTACCACACCTTTGGAAGACCCAGGCGAAGTAGTAAGGGGGGCGGTGACCGCGGACCTTTGGTGGGGCAATCCCGTCGTCACATCGTATCCTTTCGTTCGTGTAACTTCTAAAATTTCAGAATATTCATGATCCAAATATATGTTTAATTTAATTACCATAGAAGGGCCCGCGGTCAGGCGAGGTAGGGTCGCTTTTGCTGGAGATAAAAGTGATATCGCCTTGTCGCTTGTCAGTTGACTGTTTCGGTATGACCGACCCAGTTGTCGAAAACGCTTTGTGGAATATTAGAAGCGACAGTGTATAAGCAAGTAGTTGTCATACATGTGTAAGAGGAAGAGGAAGCACGAGACAGTGAAGATAGGTCATTTGTCCCCGCTGGTTTAACAGTTGTGGGAGGGGTTTGCTCCGAATCTTCACGTCTATCGGATGATTTTGGAGGATGAGCCAAGCCTTCTTCAGTCGCAGATGGAGAGGATGTCGATATCGATGACTCGTGGTTCGGATGTGGTAAACGTTTAGCCTGTCGTAGAAAAAACGAACCGCCAGGAGGTAGACGAGTCTTCGAGCGTGGATGAATTCGTAGATGAGCCGCCTGAGTGATTAAATGAGATAGTCCTTGGGAAGGTAATTCTAGAAGGTTATGATAGAATAGGTGTCAATCGTCTCGCGCAAACAGCCAAGGACAACTACCCGTCGGTGGAGAGATCGCGCTATTCGACCCTGTTAATATCAATCCCAGAGCACCACCCAGTCTTTCAGTCACGTTGCCTTAAGGTGGCATATATGTGAGTTACACGAGAGTATTCGTTGGAGATATTGGTCACCTTGACTCCTATGTTTGGTGGCTGAGCCCCCTGGTTGATTTCATGTAATTGAACTCATGAAACACGCCCACATACTACGGTTTGATAAAAGACGCTTCTCTTTTTCTGCCGCCTCTCTGACCTCTTCTTCAGCCTGTCGTGCAAGTTTCTCCGTTTTTTCCCTAATGGAAGGAAACTGAAGGCTATCAGGTCATAACAGCAGATGACAAGAAATCGGTAAACAACTAACCCGGATACCCTTGTTGTTAAGATCGCGAGCAGATATCAATGCCTCTATGTTCGCCATCGCTTCACTTGGAGAAATTTATTAGAGATCTTTGAGTTATATGAAGGCTGAATGCCAGATTTGCTAGTTAAATTGATGTGTTAGAGCACAAGCAACAGAACATAAACGCACATGCGCATTGGGCACCAAACCTCTTCCATACCAAGGAGCGGAAATTTTATCCTGAATAGATTGTGCACTGCATAATGATGTTCCTACGGCGTGTGTGGCACGAGGCTGGGCTGGGCTGGGCAACGTGTGACGTTCTACTAATAGTGTTTGACACACAACACGTGGGGATGATTGGACTAGATGTTTTGACATCTGACACCACAAGAACCAATTGTTCCATTTTATTTAACATGGGGACTTGAACTGCAGCATAGCAAGGAAAAAAGGGGGATACATGACTGAACTGTCTGACGAGATGCGAGTAATCAGCTAAGCGGCCTCCCCACTACAGGAATCACGTAACAGATGTTGACTCACGTCAAAAGAAATGGTGCCATGTCAGAAATTAGTCAGAGAATCTAGGTGTCTATCATCAAAGTGCTAGAAAGCCTAGGACAGGTGTTGTTTGTGCCGTGCACGTGAACCAGCCGGATATGGTCGAAAAGGAAGAAACTGCAATGTGTATTTCTCCGAAGCTACCCAGGTGAGAAATCCTGTAAGAATATTATCCAGTTCACAGAGTAAGGAATCACGACTGAGCACCGCTAAAAGACTTATGCCCATGAATGCCTTGAGAAAACCATGATAATCTCGGAACCAATATTGCTGGTAGGGGCCGCGCCAATGTCCACAGCCTCTGCGATAGGTCCAACTTGACATATCAAACAGTTTTGCGATGCTCAACTTGGGCACAACATTATAGAGGAGGGGCATCAAGGAGTTTATCTTCCCGTATGACAGACCATCGATAGAAACTCAAAGTAAGCACTCATCGTAGTTACTATGAACTCATTCTTATGGCTACGGCGTTGACTGAGGAAAAATTTAACATAAATACATAACGGATGCCACAAGCAGTCTGAACGCGATTGTAATCGATGATACCTCTTTCGAAACTAAAGTTTTGCACAGGCCACAAGGAGGGCATACATGTATGTACATCCCGCCGAGAGCCGGCTTTCTAATTGAAGAAATTGGCTATCTTTCGAAGCGAAGATCAAGTGCCCATTGTATTGATGGTGGATGTGAAAGGTTGGGGTTTGATGCAGAAGCTTGGGGTTTGGTGGTAGATTTGTAATAATATATTTGAACTCTTAATTTATACACATCGCCATACTCTTATGCTTCCTCGTCTCGCAATTTATTGGTTGAGGGGAGATTGAGATGCAGGTGGTGTTTCCATTCTGTGCATGCTTTTATTCCTTGCCTCGCCCTTTTCGCCTTTTGATGACACCCCATTCCTGACAGCTGGGAAGGCAGTTGAATACTTTAGACATTCTACTGGTTTGTTATGTTCCATTATTCTAGCTTGCGATCTAATGTCCTTTCATTTAACCATAGTGAATATGAAATTTATCCATGGTCACCAGTGGCTCATCGGTGAGGGTTCTACCGTTTATCTCAATTTTTTCTTGTTTGAACACCCGACGAAAGTAACTATGGTTAAGAAAACATCATGATGAACGTCAGGCAAATGTATCCAAATGACTAATGTCGTACGGAATCAGTGCACTCCGACTCAATGTCCTTCTCGATGATATTTGATATCTTATATGACCCACTCGTTAATTTTGAGGAGAGCTATAGAGGATTTACCACAAATTAAATATAATTTGGGAGGGAATTTCATTCCCCAAAGGTTAAGTGTCCTTGGGCATGTGTAACTAGCTTATGAGGCTTTGGAGAGGGATTCGATGCTTGTCAGCCATTTTCTCGAGTCTGAGCCCCAGCCTCCTAATCTTACCCACTTTCCTTCGGAACAAGCCTCGTCAGTCCGCATTCGACTAGTATAAAATTCCTTGTAGGGCCGGTGCTGAGTCCAAGCGTACCAAAGGATGCTTTGCTCGCCCAAAGTAAAAATACTTTTCAAATTCTCGTCGCAGCCCGGACTACAGGGTGGAGTCCAGCCTAACAACCCAAAGAAGGTGCGTAAGATGAGGCGAGAGAAATAGAGGATGAATGGAGGATCCATCCCTAACCAATGTCAACGATATGATTCTATGCGGCTAAGAGAAAACCATACAAACAATCGTTGTCGCTAAAGAGAAGGTGAGATCGCCTACTGAGCTTTTATAATTACCGTCTATAACCCAATTATCGTTTGTATTAGTGAACTCCTGTATCTGTCCACGAAACTCGTCCCGTGGGGTCTGAGGAAGTTGAACCAGCATCAGTGATTATGCATGCCAACTGGATGCAGAAAACGCTACCTCAACCCAATTAGGGAGCCAGTGAACTTCGTCCAGGTGCACCACAGGGAACTTAAGAAGACCTCCTAGTCGATCTGCCATAGTAGTCTGATGACATAGGGTCAATCACTGCCAATGGATACCGTCAAAAAGGCCAGTTCATGCTTTCCAGTACCGCTGTTTCCTACAACAAGTATACGAATATTGCCGTTGTCATCGCATTTTACAGGAAGATCCCTTCGGTGGATTGGCGAGTTGGTATGGACCTCCATTACCCCGACTGTGAACGTTATCTCGAGGGCTGTCGCTCTACACACCAGTGAAGGACTTTGTAATAATCAAGTGCCAGTGACTGGCCACTGAGACTGATGTGAACAGCGGCTCGGAAAGAGCTCATGTTCCCATGATTCGATATACCCCCGGTTTCCCCGAAGAGTAAGAGACATTTACATCAATATTATGATCATGATCCACTGGTAATCCTCGAACAGGATGACGTTGACGTAAGCAGTAGGAATATACGATCTCTGACTGATGTCAGCTCAACTAATACCTCGCAGGACGAGTTTCGTGACAGATAGGAGTTCACCGACACAAATGATAATTGCTTATAAAAGCTCAGCTTCTCTTTAGCGACATCCATTGTTTGCATGATTAATTCCTTACTCTTTGGGGAAACGGGGGGCATGTCGAATCCGTGGGAACCTGGTGTATGGGCTTTATTTCTGGACTCGGAGCCGGTGTTCTATTCTTCTCGGGTGACTCACTGGGCGTCATGACCAACTATAAACCGTTTGCTTCATTGATATGTAAAACGACGCCCCCTAGAAGGAACGTTTACAGTCGAGAAAATGCAAGTCGATGCCAATTCGTTCACGCGTCGAGAGAATCCCCCTGTAAAATGCGATGACAAAGGCAATATTCGTATACTTGTTGTAGGAAACAGCGGTACTGGAAAGGCATGAGCTGGCTTTTTTGACGGTATCCGCTGGCAGGGATTGATTGTATATCATTAGTCCACTATGGCCGATCGACTGGGAGGTCTTCTTAAGTTCCCTGTAGTGCACCTGGATGAAGTTCACTGGCTCCCTAATTGGGGTGAGGTAAGGTCTTCTGCATCCAGCTGTAATGCACGATCTCTGATGCCAGGTCAACGTCTTAAGACTCCACGGGACGAGTTTCGTGGACAGATAGAAGAGTTCACCAACTCAAACGATAATTGGGTTATAGACGGTAATTATAGAAGGGCAGTAGGTGATCTCACCTTCTCTTTAGCGACAACTATTGTCTGTATGGCTTTTTCTCCAGTCACATAGAACTATATCGTTGACATTGGTTAGGGATGGACCCTCCATTCATCCTCTATTTCCCTCGCCTCATTTTACGCACCTTCTCGCGGTTGTTAGGTTGGACTCCGCCTTGCAGTCCGGGCTGCGGGGAAAATTTAAGAACTATTTTAACTATGGGCAAACAAAGCATTCTTTGGTTCGCTTGGACTCAGCACCTTCCTCAGAGGGCGTTTTATACCAGTCGAATGCACACAGATGAGGCTCTTTCTAAAGGAACGTGGGTTAGATTAGAGGGCTGGGGTTCAAAGTCGAGGGAATGGTTGTCAAAAATTGAATCCTTCTCCAAAGCGTCATAAGCCGGCCACATGTGAAGTGCACTTAGTCTTCGAGAAGGAAATTTTCTTAGAAAGCAATTCTTAATTATAGTAAATCCTTTATACTTCAGAAGACCTGTAATTTACCTAGGAGCGGGTCGTAGAAGTTAATATTAAGTCTTATCGATAAGGACATTCTGGCCGAGTGCAATATTTCCCGATACCGTTAAAATCCCGATTATCTCTGATTTCAGCTGTCGTCCGAACTAAATATAACGAAACAAAATAAAGGTTGCTCTAGAACGTATCTAAAGTGAACGGCCTGCCTTCTTTAGTAACCATCAGACATGAGGCGAGAGGGAATTTGAAACGATACGGCTCTATGCCGCGGGAGAGAAAGCCTGAAGTATTATGAGAGGTATGTATACTTTTCGTTGTCAGAATTAAATCTGACCACTGACCAGAAAATTTCGGCGATCATCACCCAAGAAATTATTAAAGACAAAAGGAATTTTTCCATGCACCTCGGCCAATTTAAATAAAACAATGTCGGGCAAAATTACGCTATTGGTGACGTCGAGACGCACATATAGATAAATAGATAACTATCTACATCATCCGTCACACTGCATTAGTTCTTGAGTTCTTTCAAATGGTCCCGTTATGATTAATATTTGCAGGACAAGAGACTTGAGTCAAGTAGCTAATGGAGGCTCGTTTATATGTCTTGACGGTGATCGATCCGTATCCCATCTGCAAGCGGAATCTTCACGCGGATGGAACCTGAAAGATCACCAGGTGACGTTAGCTAAATCAACCTCGCAACGCTTCATGATCGGAACCGTGACGGCTGTGACCATCCAATGAGTTCCCTGTCCGCATCCTTCGTCGTCCTTGAACCGACTCACCAGTCTATTGACGAAAGCTACAAGCCCGGGTCATCAGGGAGCTATGCCCATGACTGGTCAACTGCATCCCTGCGCATAGATGGTCGCCATTTCGTAGACAGGTACGGGAGAGTCTGTAATTTAAGGGGTGTCAACCTCAGTGGTAACTGCAAGTCGTGAGCTTCCAAACAATTCAAGAACAAGAACACCATTAATCATTTAATAGACCCCAGAATACCACCTTTTTATCGCATCCTGAAGCAGTTACGTTCGTTGATCGGCCGTTCCCTTTGGAGGATGCGCCAGAGCACTTTGCTAGACTACGCCGCTGGGGCCTCACCTTCAGTATGTTTTCTATATTTAGTTTGGGCCTCTTATTTATTGTCAATCCTAGTTCGTTTTCTTGTTACTTGGGAAGCTCTAGCACCCGCGTCACCTACCGAGTTCTCAACTCCTTATCTAGAATATATCCGTGCCCTTCTTTCCCTTCTCCCCCAATACGGTCTTACAGCCTTTGTATCGCTCCATCAAGATGTATGGTCGAGATATTCTGGCGGTTCAGGCGCCCCGGCGTGGACTCTGACGAGTGTTGGCTTCTCGTTAGACGCCCTGGAGGAATGCGGGGCTGCCTGGCTTAAAGGTGTTCAAGGCGGGGGGCATACGGAAGAAGAGCGTGGCTTGTGGCCGGCGGGATATCAGAAGTTGACTGCGTCAACAATGGCCACATGCTTTTGGGCTGGCGATACCTTTGCGAGTAAATTGAAAGTCCCCGATCCGAGGGGCGGTGTGGAGATCGGAATTCAGAAGCTGCTTCAAGATGCGTTCTTAGACGCTTGGGAGGTTCTTGTAAAGACAGTTGGTGACTTGGATGGCGTGATAGGCTTCGAGGTCGGTTTCTAATTTAGGTTTTGTCAGCTCGCTCATGCTCACTCTCTGATATAAAAGATGATGAACGAACCTCACCGAGGTTATATTGATTTGGCATCCCTCTACGCGTTTGATTATAATACAGATCTTCATTTACGTGAAATCCGTGAGTTGGATTTTCGTATCCGCCCAGAATTTTTCCTGACGTCTGAGTTCATTAGCCTCAGCATTAGCCGGGTTTACTTTAGGTGCAGGGCATCCTACCAGCGTTCCCTTCTATTCTAGAAGTTTCCCAATGCCTACAAAACTCACGCATCACGTTACACTAAACGAAAAAGGTAGAAAGGTTTGGAGAGATGATGGTCCGACTGGAGGTAATTGGCGATGCTCTACTTTGAGAGATAAATGACACTCAGGCTATGTCTAGGGAAATGCCTTTGGGAGTTGCATGGTGTATGGGGATGGGACACGACTAAGAATCAAGGAATTGTCCTCCGGGAGAGCTATTTCAAGATAAATCCACAGACCAACGCGAGGGTAAGTTGATGAGGTTAATTTCCTTCAGCTATATTAATTAATTATGATTGCTATGCTTAGATTGATTGGTATACCGACTTTTATTATCCGTTCCTATCGCGATGGGTGGAACGAGTCCGCGCTATTCCCGAAGCCAAGAAGAAGGTGGTGTTTGTGGAGGCTATTCCCAATGAGGTGCGTTGAAGAAACTTGCGAGACCACTGACTGAGACTTAATAAATGTACATTTTAGTTTTGTCCTCGATCATGGACTCCGGAGCATCAATTCGAGAATATGGTTTATGCGCCGCATTGGTAGGTTCGCCCCAAGCTGCTTTGTCCCATCATCTCAAGTTAAATCTTCGTTCCAGGTACGACTTGAACTCGTTATTCCAAAAGGCCTTCGGAAACCTCACTGTCAATGTGCAGGGTCTTTCGAGGGTATGATTTTCGATGACTTTATTTTCCCGAATATCTCTCACATTTTATTTAGGGGATGTTCTTCCCCCTGGCATTTTACTGGGGTCATGCGTCAGCAAGAGACAACTTCGCCTTGCAATTGGGCAATATCGCTAGTGAAGCTTATGCATCACTGGGCGAGAAACCAGTAATAATTGGAGAATGTGGTATTCCAATGGATATGAAGTCAGTGTGCTCAAGTGTTCACGAAAACATCGTATTTACTGAGCCTTCTTTCAGTCATAAGGAGGCCTTCCGTACCCGCGATTTCTCCTGGCAATTCAAAATGATGGATGCGATGGTCACAGGCCTCGAACGACATCATCTTGGATTTACGTCAGTCACTTTCTTTGATATTATTTGCCGCATACTTACATATCCCTTTAAGGCTTTGGAATTACAATGCAGATAATAATGATGTTGAGGGGGATAGATGGAATGGCGAAAATTTCTCGTGGTTCGGTAATTCACACAAGCGTCCCTCGGCTTCATTCCCGTCCTTATCCGACATAAGGAAGGATTCGAACCTCATCAAGACTTCTTTGGGACAAGACAACGATGCTCTGGATGATGGTGGCAGAATCCTACGAGCAGTGGTCCGTCCCTACCCTGCAAAAGTCGCAGGCGTGCCTCTACACTGGGCCTATGAATTCAACACCGGGTCAGTAGAATTTGAATGGCAGCAACTTGATAGTGAAGATACCAGATGTCGAGAAACCGAAGTGTTTTACCCGTCGATGTTGCTTTCGGCGGGACGGAAGCTTGTCATCGATGGATTACCTAGTGAAGCGTGGACGTATGATGTGAAACGGCAGACATTGTTCATCGTTCCTCCTTTCGCAGAGGGGAGCTGTCGCATCATGATACATCTTGACCCTCCTTTGGAGCCGCTATTCGTTATGACCACTCACTGGCAGGATTTCGGAATATACTATGCTGCGTTGGCTGTCGTATTATTGGCACTATTGGTCAGACTCTTCTAGCCGTTGGTTGTTTATTAATTTCCACCCTCTCATGAAATTCTTTTTGACACTCCATAACGTAGTTTCCCACCGAGTCGTTTCAGTAATGTGTCATGCGCAGTTAGTTATGGAATATTATACATAGGAACATATTTTGGTGGTTTTTTTTTAGCCTCTACGAACACTGAGTTTCAGATGGGGCTGTGGATTTCGAGGTGAACAAGTTTAAGAAGTATCTAAGTTCACATCTCAGTTATAATCAAGGCTGACAGCAGGCACTCATGCCCTCAATATGATGCTGCACAGCTACTTGATGAGGAGAAACCCTCGACTTTGTAGGAGGGTATCATAGAAGTAACGCCACCGTATCATCGAAGCAAGCTGCCCAATGACACATACACGTCATTTGGCACAGATCCGATCGTGATCATTTCTTATAGGATTAAGGGTAAGGTGGCCCAGTGTATCATTAGATATTTACACTGTAGCACCACAATCCCTGATAATAGTAAGCGCCGAACTGAGACCTTCAGGACAACGTAAGTTTAATAGAATGAGCCAGTTTAAACTGATCATGAGAACAAAAAAGCCACGCATTAGCTGTGAATAGTAACTGATACACAACACAAGTCATTCAGTACCTTGTACATTGGCGCAAGACACATCGTTCATGGCTGGTGATGAGACCGATAGGGTGTGTGAAGGCAACTCTGCCCCGCCGAAGGCGTCATACCTCCTATCTCATGTCAGCCAGCTGTCGGTGATCTTCGGAGTTGAGCCTGAGGGTTCGAAGAGCAGGTCTGATGGCCTTCGATCCCCTCTCCAGACTTGTTGGGCACATAACGTTGTTGGTGTAAGATATCTAATCTTTGGTGCAGTTGCATAAGGTTGTGCTGTGAGATAATCTAGACTGATGTGGGTTTCTCCGAGGGACGTTCACGCACTGCGGTAGAGTACAAGTTCTGCACATACAGTTTGACAGATTTTGCCATGGCGAGTGTTCCAGAACACAGTTTTCTTTTGGAGGTGCAAGTGTGGCTATTATTACGCAATCTTAACCAAAGTCATATATGGTTAAATGATCTATAGGGTTCTGAACGTCGACTCCAAGTCACACCTTCTTCGTCATAGCCGAGTTTCCAGCCTTCTTTGCCAGTCCACGTGAAGTGATATATAAGAGTGAAGGTTCGTCAACATCATCCACAACTTCTACCTTATCATGAACTTGCCCCAGGTTTACTATGACGTCCGTGGATCCCCCTACGCTGCAGCCGCCATTCCATTACCTGTCTCACCCTATGTAACACCACGTGTATCGCCACATAACTCTCCCTACGCCATACATATAGTACCACTTCCTCCATCGCCGGTGCCATATGGCACTACACTCCCCGTTGTGCACCTTAGTCCTTTCCCAACCCCTCCCGTCGTATTGCAGGCGCAGGTGGCTGCAGCATCGATCGCAGAAGGACCAGTATTCACCCCGCACTCCGTACTGGAATTCGATGCTCAGGATCCTAAAATCCTATGGGATGTTCGTCTACCAACACAAACCATTCGCTTAGCTAAACATAGCCATCGCGACATATCCCGGTATGCCGATGAACAGGCCCTATCCCCACCTTGGACATTTGTCCGATTGCGCTCATCTCTTATCCCATGGGTGATGGAGTGTTCCAATTCAGGCGGCGTGACAGTCGGGGACATCATAAATACAGTATACCAATTGTTGAGGGAGAGAATAGACAAGGAAGATTTCCGTGAAGAAAGCAGGGAGTTTCAGGATCGTTTGCTGGACACCTGGAACTGGCGATGTCGCATGACGGGCAAGCGAGACGGGCTAGCTGCTCGAATCAAAGAAGAGGATAAAGGCCTTCGTCGGGTGGATTGGTTGTTATCGGATTTTGAGTGGCTGGGCATCACCAAGGATAAGGATGCCCTTGAGACGTGGGAGGTACACTTCAGATCGGGGTGGTAGGGATTATTTCATACAACCCCTCGAAAGCTTCAAGTCGTCTCCTACTCGCTTTTATGACAACTACATAAAACATCGCCATGCCGGGAATTTACTCATGTTTAGTCGATGTGATACGACGAACTTCATACATATATCTCGAAAACATCCACTTAGGATGTTGTAGACAACACCCTCGTATTTTGATTTTCTTTTGTCTGGGTAAGATTTTACACATAAGAAGTCTATCCGGGCATTTCTCAAAACAAATGAATAGAGCCCATTTTACAAGGAAAAAAGCCGCTTTGAGCTGTGCGAAACGAGTCAATATGACCATGCGTAGATTAATTTAAGCAAGCCAATCTAATACCTTCTGTATCGAGCAAAGAATTAATTTGTCAGGGGGTACACCTGGGGAAAGGAGGGGCGGAATACAGCAAAAATAAACAGTATTGATCGCAAATCAGATCCTCAGTGTCTTTTGTCACAACCATTTTGCAGTAGTTGCGATTTACATCTGCCAGATATTTTAAACCATAAGCATAATATGAGATAGAACTGTCCTAGGGGTGATTTAGTGCTGAAAGAGAGGGAGGGTCAGGACGTTTATCACACGTCCACGCATTCTACACATGTTGGTGTTGGAGATACGGGGGCAGTAGTATCAAGCGTTATTGAGAGGCAACCGAGTTCGGGCAAAGCTTTGTATGTTTGACTGAGTCCAAGATATCATGTATTAATTAATTAGCATAGCCGTCCCAAAATCTGTAACTTTTTACGATTCACAGTCAGTCGGTTTAATACCTAAGTTCAATACAACCATACAATTGTAACCATCTCTGCTTGATCCTAAGCGGCCGCCACATCTGTGAAATTTCTTTTTCCGTTGGCGAATTGAGTCAGCGTCGCCGTTAAAACGTATTCCCGTCATTATCGGTCCCGCGCCGGTAAACCAAATTTAATTGTTGTTGAAATATTTCCCCGAAGGCCGTCCGAAAAAATATTGGTTATTTGAAGATATTTGGGAGAAATACTTTCTCTGTGCGTTATCCCGAAGATTGTCGTCCTGCGGCACTGAATATTATCTTCATTTCTACAAAAGCGAGTTCTTAACTCACCATGTCTACCGCCGACAGACACACGAGTCTTTTGCCCAATACCTCCGATTATATTGAGTGGGTAATTCACATGGAAGTAACACTTGTAAGGCGTTCGGGTCTTTGGAGAATGGTGGAGATCGTTATGGATGTGGCTGGGAAGGACACCGCTACCGTTCAAACTGAATGGGACGCGAAAAACGTCGAAGCGTAGTGCGTAGAGGATGGCGGAAGCCATATCGCTGCATGTCAGAGTGAGGGAAGTGATGCATAAGTCAATGTGTTGAAAGCCCTAGCGGTCTTGCAATGCTAAACGCTTGCCACAACTTAGTCAACCCTTATGGCAAAGGTTCTAGCTTTACAAGACCGGTAAGATTTTCGACTGTGATGGGTCTTCTTGAAACATATAATAAACAACAGCCTGTATGAATCCAAAGCTAGCCTGTAGATTGTAAGAATATGTGAAATTTCAGAGTGTCTAACACAGACATACATCAATGAACCGCGTTCGTGTTAAGCTACCGATGTAGTGGTTGTCTGCAGCAAGAGGACCAGCGGGGTCGTTTTTCTCGAATGCCATAACCGTATAATCGCAGCCCCATATCTCTATATCAATTGGTAGTTGTGCGGGATCATAGATGAGAGAAAGGCCTGGTACCTCGGAGGACGATCGGGATGCGTATAATCCTTTGCAAGGCCCTCGAAGGTGTCTGTTTGTATTGTGTTGTAGGGTCAGGATGCTAACCCTTGGCGTACATCCATCTTCCATCCATCATGATGTTGCTCTACCTGCAGTCACTGATAGAGGATATTTAGAATTATTTTAGATATCGGAATAAACCATGTCCGGTGTGATATAAATATGCGCATGGGTTTCGATCTCCGTAAATCAAATATTATGTGAAGTATTATAATGAGCTGGTGAAAAAACGAAAGATCAACGAACCTCCAGGACCTGTCCACCTGTTACACCTGAATTTATAAGCATATTAGCCCTGGTGTACATATGTGTACCCCCGGGCTAATTTGCCCACGGATAATATTGTAGATTTGGGGAGGTCGAGGCAAAAAAATCAATAAAAATCAATACAACTAAGATAGCAAAACGTTCGTTACTTTTACTAGGACACTTTGTAGTCTCAAGGCCGTGGGAGTCTCTCCTCAATCTGTCACTTGCCGTCACCCTCCTCCGCTTACCGACAACATCACCTCCCGTCGTCACGGCGCTGCCCTTCGGCAACGTTCCTGCGCGCCATACTGCTGCACTCGTCGTCAGTGACGACGAGCTCGCGCCTCGCCTTCCTGGCGTCTCCAGAATGGCGCGCTCAGCGCATGTCGTTTTGCTTGTACACTCTATTGGATTCGCAATGACCTGTTGCTTTATCTCTGTGGTTGGATGACTTCCCATTGCAACAAGCATGGGTGGAAGTTTTAGGTGTATTTTGATGCATCGACAACCATCTCTCACACTTAAAACATCATTCATATTCCATACAGTCTGTATGGTAAACCTTTATGCAACATATCACTGCCAGACAACTGAATCTCAGCCAGCCACAGTGTTGCTTTAGCACTTGTGATCAAACACTACAGTGATTCTCTTTCAAGTATCACGACAGTGCCAAGACCACCACCAGCATCATGGACCATCTCCCACACATCTCTACAGCCTTTCATTCTACAGCCTGTTAGCCTGCCACCTTTAAGTCTCTGCATAATACTGCTGCTACAAATACTGCTGCCTGGTAGGACCTTCTGCAATTACACAGCCATCAGCCCCACTTTCTTTTGCTCACACACTTGCTGATTTTTTTTGCAATTTGTAGAAACATTGCTGGTAAAAGAATGGGGAGGCTGATGCTGGATAATCATGGTTCTGAACAGCATCTGCAAGTCTTTGTGGATGCAATTAACCATGGCAGAAAGAGAAATGATAAGGGAGGCATGGAACTAGATTTGAGTGCAGATTTAGGTTCGAGAGAGAGGTTGGGTGGATGTATTGGCTTCCTGGTAAGTCTTGCCCAGCCATATACCATCATATCACAAACTGCCTGTATGTATTCCTCCTGTTTCACTTTCCACTCATTTTTTAGTAGATGACCCCATTTGCACAGTTTACTAGAGTCAGGAAGGCTTAAGGCTTCCAGTAGAATGTGAAGTTGATAAATAGAACACACCCTACATGCACCAGTTATTGGTTTACCAGAATACCCGCCGGACTCTGGACATCAGACCTGTCCATGCTCAACCTTCGTTACTTCATGTATCAGTCACCAGAATACCTGCCAGGACCCACACCTGTCTATCTCCAACCCTGTCCCACATACCAGTCACTGGATTCCTCTTGGAAAACCTGACAGCTCTCTAACTGAGCCCCATTCCCATTATGGTCAAATGACCTGTCACATTTTGGACTCCGCTCCCACCCCGTTCCCATTATGGTCTAATGACCTGTCACATTTTGGACTCTGCTCCGCTCCATTTCACTCATATAGGAGGCTGTGGGGGCCAGTAACTTGGAGGTTGGAGGGGCCACAGAAAGGCTGGGTGTCCTTGAAGAGGTTCTAAGGCAGATAGCAGGAGGGATAGATGCCCAAAATGTGCTGCTGGAGAAAGGAAACTGGGTCCATAAGGTGATTGTGGAGAATCTCTGGGAGCTCCATGGGGAATTCCAGAAGTTCCTGGACAACTATTAATGGGTTATCCAGGAGGCAGATGAAGATTACAAACAGTTCAAGCTCTTTGAGGAGATCTGTAGGTACTTTCTTCATGCCCATGCAAAGAAAGTGGCCATGATCCCGTTTAACTGCAAAAAGGAAGCCTTCTACATATGCCAGTATGCTGATTTAATGCATTAAGCTATGAAAGTGTTTTATGCTTTTATATACATGTGATTTTGAAATGTCTGATGTACATACCTCTTTGCCAATGCTTTCCAACTTGAAGGTTGCCTGGGCATCTTGAGCTTTGAATCTCACACTTGTTAGAATTCCACTTTACTTTGATGCCTGTACTTCTTCTGCCTTTGACCTAAGAAAGGCTTTCATGTCTTCAGGAAGCTGCTTCACTTGTTCCGCTCCACCAAGCTTATTCAGGCTAGCCTGGATCTCTTCATACTTTGTCTTTGGCTGTGGATAGTAGTTCCGAGTGTGTAATCTCTCACAACTCTAGTCCAATCTATTAAATGTGACAACAGAGGCACAAGTATATGAACAGATTTGAAACTTGAGAATGTTAAATAATGTGATACATTGGAGAAATGTGTCAATCCTTACACCATCAACAACTACTACAGCAGTCCCAAGAATACCCAAAAATATAAAAACCATTTTGTTGCAGCTGTACAGAGCATATGTTCTTAGAACCAAAATTGCTTTACCATTGTTAATAACAATAAGTTTGACAGAAATTACTTCAAATGAGAAAATTACCTGTCACTGTGGCTTGCCACAACCCTAAAACAGCCATGCTTTGATAGGTGAAGTCACATCTGAAAAACAACTGTGGGTGAACAAAAATATTATTGTTGTAACTTGAAATTCTACCAACTGCAAGTTGTGAGCCTAAATAAATTTCCTTGGTGGTGTAAGATAGAATGATACCTTGGGAGTAGCAGAAGTTGCTACCTGGAAGAGAAGCTCTCCAAGTGGGAGATAACAAGCCATAAAATAAAGAATGGTTGAAATTGGGACTTTTCTCTGCCATATCAAGTCAAATTCCAACCTGAAGGTAAGGGTGTAGTCATAGCAGAACATCGTTGCAAACATCAGAAACCTTTTTATGATTGGTTGTACAGCTTCATACCTAACACTCCAACTTGTATATAGTAATACAGCTGACTTAGACATAGGGAAGAAGTAACGTTATCAGTTCTAGCTCAATTTTCCTTTACATGCGTACTCACATCCACATTTCTTCTTCAATGAGGGTTAGATGTGCCGTTTTGGACATAGCTCAGGCCATCAGACCGTCAAAGACTCGTGGTGGGCTTGTAGAGGCCTGTACAAATTTTGCAAAGATTGTTTCCACTGATAGGTCATTGTAAAGCCTTGCTAGCCAAACTGCTACTATTCCTGGCATGTGTTACGACCGTGTCACAACCCTATCGGTCCCCGAGGTTATTGCCACTTATCAACGATTCAAGTTACTATTTAAGTCACCACATCGGAAACCATCGGCCCCCGAAGCTGACGTATGCTTTCACCATGATCAAACTCCGTTTACGCCCACGTCAAATATACTCGTATTGTCTGGTTAAACTTTTGATATGTTCCTTTTATTATGTTGATCCGCTCTATCCTATGTTTCACATATGTCTATCTATATTTGTAGTCCTCGAACTATTTCCTTTTACCGTAATTCCGCCCTCAGTTATCATCGGCCTCCGAACTAATCATAAACTTCCCATTCCTAGTCAAGCTTATTGTTAATACCGTTTTCCGCCCTTCTCCCTGTTAGTATTTTCTAGATGCCTGTTACTTGTATATGAACCAGCTGTAGTTGTAGTTACTAGGCAATCAGAATATCGGCTCAGAATACCCTCATATGTCTGTAACAGTCTCATACTAAGAATCCCCTCATCCGCCTTCGCGTGCGCTCGCCCACTCCTGGCCCTGACCCCTTGGCCTGACACTCGACTGGTTCTTCGGTCCCGATCAGTATCTCGCCAAAAGGAACTCTTTATGATCAGTCTTTGCCCGTCCAAAATTTAAGGACACCCTACAGATATTTGTGAGGGTGCAGCACATAAGCTGAAGCCAAGTCCTTCCGATCGGTCCCTGTCAGCCACTGACATTAGTCAGTTTTCAGTTCTTAACAGCATGCTCAGGTATTTGCTGGCATAGTCCTGAGAAATGGCTGTAATTCCCTCATTCTCAAATTGGTGAGAATAGAAGAACTCCCATCTCTGGTCAATGGGCTCAGCATAGAGAATGTGTCCCCAGTATGTTTGTTGAAATATAGCTTGTCGAGGTGGGAAAACTAGAGCAGGTTCCTTGTGAAGCATGTGAATTGAATAGATTCTGAAGCCACTCAACTGTTTGGAGTTTGAGTCTTCTCCCAGTTGCTCCACTTGGCAATTGTCCATCATATCAGCTTTGATTTGAGGAGTGTCTCAACTAATACTTCATTCTTGAGTTGCCAGGGAAAGTTTCCTCATAATAACATTTCTGGGAAGTCTGATATTGCTAGGTCTTCTTCTTGGGTTCATGGTTCCAGATGATAAAGGCTGTAGTCATAGTAAATTCCCAGATTCAATTCTAGTGTAGGGAAGTCTTCTGATTCACAGGGAAGAAGTGATCTGTCCTGAAGTATTTTGTCTTAATTACCCCCCATTCCTGAGATACGACATGATTTGTCTGTCAGTCCAGAGCAGGATTTTTCTGGATTTTGAACTTAGCCATAGATACCATGGAATGGCCATAACTTTGAACTCCACCTTAGGTACTCGTAACAGCTGTGCATCCAGACTGTGACACACCTCATTCAGTTAGACACTGAAATTTTGAGAAAGTAGCAAGATAACTGTGTACCTATGTACCACTATTATGAATTGTCTGCATTATTTGGTCTTAATTTGTCTTCTGGTGAAATGTGGTCCATCTATAACAGAGTTGTCACTTTTGAGCATCTCACACTAGGGCTGTGTTAGATTGTGTAATGCTAGCACTGTTACCCAAGGGCTAGATGGTGTAGCAGGTAACACCCTTGCTATATATGCAAAAGCCCTGGCTTCAATTCCCACTCTGGCTATTCACTTTCTATACTCTTAACAGGCTGCTCAATTCTTAATCCCTTACTCACTCACTATTCGTTTGATGTCCAGCGTGGAAGAGCCATTAGTGTCTCAAACCAGACATGGACCTTGGTTCGGTTCAGTTCTCTTTCCTCACGGAAGAATCCCAGCGTTTGAGCGCATGTTGAATCCCAGTTGAAACCTCACCAGTCGCCGAGACCGTCTCCCGGAATATGGGCACTGGCTGAAGGATATTGCACAATTTTTCAAATGTCTCCAACTGTCGGAGTATGGGATTTTTAATTTTTATTGTTTGAAAATGCCCAGAGAATCCTTCTGTAATATAAAATGTCTCGCTTATTTGAAAACAATGAACGTTCTCGGGAAGATTTTATAGTATCAATTAATTTAAATAAGAACAAATCTCGGGAATTTCGGCGGAATGGTCTTCTACATTCATCAGTAAAATAATTTTAGGCGATGGTCCGGATCCTGGATCAAATACCAATTTAATCATGTGTTTCAACAATCCATAAGTGCCACTCTTTGTTTTCTTATATATAATGTCTTTAATATCTACCAAAAACCTTCATCGAACAGTCATGGTCACATTCCGCTTTACCGTCAGCTGCATTCTCCTCCTTCCATTCGCTTGCCTTGTTTTTTCCCTACCCAGTACAGACTCTGACCATCTCAGTTCACGGGCAGCGTTTTGCGTCGGGAAAGTCATATGCGGCAAGGTATGTATTGCTAAGAATGCCCAATGTTGCAAAAGTGAGGATGCTTTTCTGTATGAATATTTTAACGATCTAACTCCTGGAGATAGATAAAACCTCTTGTCCTAAGGGGTATGATTACCTTGGCCTTTTATTGCGTAATTTCTGATTTTCATTTTAGCACGTATTGTATAAATGATCGCGGGAGCGGGGAACACTGCTGCAAGAATGGTTTCGTTTGCACGTGAACCCGCGGACGGAAGGGCCATGTTTAGTGGAAATGTGAATGTGAGTTAACCCGGTGATTAATTATATTATTTGAATAGGTTTAATAGGCTCAAAGGTCTTCCATTTTTTGTTCTTTGTTTCTCGAGTTTCTGCCCAATTGTGTTCAACCACAGTCGCCTTCAAACTGGGCACTATTTACTTCATTTACCACACTATACTGCCGCTTTCAATAAATCTAAGTACTCTCAATTTATTCCGTGAATAAATGCGACGTCTGAGAAAAACAAACACAATAAAAGATAACAAGAACATATATTTCTGTTTTCTTCTCTCGAGGCAGAGTAACAGCGCTGTACGGCCGTTGTAGTATAGACATATACACAGACAGTGCGTCCAACCAGCTCGTAAAGGATACCGAGTTCTGGGTTTAGATCAATGTTCCTGGGCCGCGCACCCCAACCGGTCATACAGTAAATTTGCAGTAATACACTGAGGTGTTTATCACGGCAGCATTCGGCGAAAAATAACCCTCACCAGGATCTTGGACAGCTGCAACCACTGACGCCCACTGACCATCGGCGAATATTCCTGCTCATCAGTGTCATAACACCGGCTTCAATGAAATTCCAGTGAACTGTCGAAAATATACAGTAGGCGCGTACGGCTGAAGGGCATTACATCTGATTACTAAACTACCACAGCTGTATTCTATTAGAACTATAACAGAATATAACTCAGTTGTCATGGGATAGTGAAATCAACTAAGGTGTTATCACTGGTTATAACTACTTCATGAACAAAACAATAGTGGAAAAAAAGAAAAGAAATAGGACAAAAGAGAGAACCCCACTATCTACACATCCAAATGAGGTTACACATTTACGTCATTGATCTCATCTATTGTCCTTCTCCTTTGGGTTGTGCCATGAGCTTGCGTAAGCCCTAATTATAACACTCCTCATGGCTAAGCAGGCTCCTGCTCGTCACATAACCTAAACTGGATGCACTGTCTCTTGTGTGCAATTTGTGGGAGTTGATTCATGAACATATTGGCAAGATTTGCCATGGAGGTGATATGATGCATGTCAATATGTCCATCCACTACATCCTCACAAATATAATGATAGCAAATATCTGTAAGTGGTGCTTAGTATTCTTCATTGAAAAGACTGCACCTGCATTATCATTCCATAGCATAGCTGGTTTGGGGTGGGGGTAACCTATTTTGTCCATTGCCGATTGCATCCAAAGAATTTGCTTCATAGCTTGTATTAATGCCATATACTCCACTTAGGTTGTGGAGAGGGTGAGCATAGGTTGATATTGCATTCCCCAGGCCATTGGTCCTCCCACTTGGATGAATACATGTCCTGAGAATGACTGCTGGTTATCTATATCTCCACCATAGTCCGCATCAACATATCCTGTTGGATTGAAGTCCCTGTATTTCCCTCCATAAGTGATTTTGTAATGTAGTGTACCCTTGATATATCTTAATATGTGAGTTGAGGCATTCCAGTGTTCTTTTCCTGGGTTTGATGTGTACTTCAACAGAGTGGACACTGCATGGGACAAGTCAGGCCACATGGTTATCTGGGTGCACATAATGGACCCAAGCAACTCACAGTAGGGTTTGTTTGTGGTCCAGGTGCCATTTCATGTGTAAGTATGATTCCTGTTGGCAGCAGTGTCTCTCCAGATTACAGTCAGATGTGTTGAATTTATCCAAAACTGTAAGCACATTAAGTTGTTCCAGTGCCTCGGTCTCTGTTGATTCAGATTCCCAGTACTAAGTTTGGGTCACACAAGTCCTTCATTTCATATTTCCATCCCAATTGTTCCTTAGTGCCTCTCACCTCTTCCTTTGAGGATGAGATCCTGGTCATATCATCTGTGTATGTGCTAGTTATTGTAATATTACCATTTGCATGTCTTGATCTGACTGCTGGGTCTGCCCTTGACCTGTAGTATCCTAGTTCCCCCATCTCCTCATTCAGGGCTTCCACCCAATTATATACTCCTTCCATAGTGCCATATAGGGTTTTATTGAGCTGTCCTATCCTTCCTTCAACTTTGCCCCACCTGGCAACTCAATCTAGGTGATCACCTGTGGATGTGAGTTTAGGTATGCTGTGACATAGTCAATTTGCCATGCCTCCATATCTATCACTGTGCTACTACCCAGTTCATTTGGAGAAATTCATCTCAGCCAACAGAGGCATACATCTCAAAGAAATCCATGCCTGGGGTTTGTGTAAACCTCTTGCAACTAGGTGTGCTTTTTGTGCAATTAGATCATCATTTGCATTGACCTTGTTTGGAAAGGTCCACATGTTTGGATTAGCCACACATCATTGGATGGATTGATAACATCCCATACACTTCATGCAAACTATCACATAGTGTAACTTGATATCCATAGGATTCCTCAATAAGGCCAGTGTGAATGATAGACTGCAAACAGCACAATACTCTGTAAGGGAATTGAGTATTACTTTTATATATTTTTTCTACATTTTATATTCTTTTTCCTTCACTTTAAATACAAGATATATCTTGTATTTAGTAGTGCAAAGGTCCATGTATGGAGGATATCTGAAAACTATTAAGTATACCAAATTCTAATATACTCTAAAGGTGTTACGACTGGAAGTCCCACCAGACTCTGGGCACGAACTTATACGCACCCATTATCAGTTCACTGGAATTCTCACCGGACTCCGTACATCAGACTTGTCTACGTTCATCTTCGTTACATTGTGTTTCAGTCACCGGAAAACCCACCAGACTCCATCTATGTCTATGTCCGACCTCGTCCCGCATGTCAGTTGCCGGACCCGGGACCCCGCTCAGTAAACCTGTCTTCCCTCTAACAGAGCCCCATTCCCATTTTAGTCAAATGACCTGTCATGATTCGGACTCCGCCTCCACTCCATTTCCCATTATGGTTTATTATTTGTCACTATTTGGACTCCATTCTGTCCTGTTCCTAACACCAATTTGGTGTTTACTATTCCTGTTTTATGTTTTGCTCGTTTCATTTCATTATTACTGGATTCAGTATGACATTCACTCCACGGTCTATTTAAACTGGCAGATGTTGTACATACAATCCAGTCAGAAAATTGGCTTAGATTTCCCCCAGTAATCTAATACATTTTCCACTCTAAACTCCTACTTGAATTACACCACTCACACTAGTCGGAGCCCATGGGCTCTGGTGCATCTATCTCTCTTACCTATCTCAACTCACGACCCACGACCTCTGACCTACAACCCCACAACCCATGACCCCCACCCAGACTCCCCGGGATTCTTGTCCACCTGTCCGAAATTGGACAACACGATCTAGTGAGGGCACAGCCTATAAGCTGAAGCCAAGTCCTACTGGATATTCTGTGGGTTTCTCCGGAGACCTACCGTGTATGTACCCTAACAGTATTTTCTGACTAAGACTCGCAGATTGTTTTTATGAACATTATGCCACCAAGAAGAAAAACGAACACAAAGGCATCATTACCTGGACCGTGGACTCTTCATTCCCTGTTAACCTTGTATACCAGTCAGATGCTTGCAAACCAGTCAGAAGCCATGGAAGAAGCCCATATCGAAGAAGTCCCAGAAAACCAGGATGAATCCAAGCACAAGGATGAGTCCGTGGCCCCCGACAAGGGCAAAGGTGTTGAAAATCCTCCGTCATTCGAACGACCGCACTTGGGGGACCCTACTTCTGAGTTTTTAGCAGGCACTATAGATAAATTTATGACACACCTGCTCGAAGAATGAAAGAAAAAGGAACAAGAACCTCCACAGTCGAAAGTCAATGCTCTGGAACCCTTTATGGGTTCCAATCCAAACAAACTCTCTACTTTCCTCATGCAATGTCGCTTCAATTTCTGCGATTGATCCACCACATTCTCCACAGACTCCCAAAAAGTCAACTACACACTTTCATATTTGTTGGGATCTGCATTGAAATGGTTTGAACTGGCTTTTAGCGGGATTTCTGAGGAAGAGCCACTTTGGCTCGGAGATTGGGATGCTTTTGTTGAGGAGCTTGAAACCAACTTTGGCCCGTATGACCTGACAGGAGAAGCTGAGAACAGTCTCACAAATATTCACATGAAGGACACACAGCACATCACGACTACATCGTCCAATTCAACAATCTTGCAGCTTGTTGTCAGTGGGGTGATCCTGCTCTCCACCACCAATTCTATGCCAGTCTGCCATCCCGCCTTAAAGACGAAGTCTCGAAAGGAGAAGATGGCAAGCCAAAAACCCTGTCCCATATGCACCTCAAAGCTCAAAACGTGGATGCACGTTATTGGGAATGTCGTGCGGAAGTTACCTGCGAGACCTCCGTGGACAAAGTAAACAAGTCCACGGCCAATAAAAACAACAACAACAATTCATCAACCAGCAACCAAAACTCCATGCAATCTGACAAGAAGAACAATAAAAAGTCTTCTAACAACAACAACAACTACAACAACAACAAGGACAATAGCAAGGGTCAACAGTCTGGCAAGCAAGCCGGAAAATTCTACCTCTCAGGCAAACTCGGACCCAATGGCAAATTGACCCCACAGGAAAGACAACATCGTATAGACAATAACCTCTGTCTCTTGTGCGGGAAACCTGGTCATCGAGTCCCTGAATGTCTGCTGGCAAAAGCAAACTCTTCAAAAGGTCGAACAGCCAAGGCCTTCACAGAAACCCCGTCGAAGGACAAACTGGCTTCTGACTCGAAAAAAGAGTAAGCAACCCCGCAGACTCCGCGTGGATTGGGGGTTGTGTTGCCTCTCTGCGCATTAAAGAGTTTACTCCCCTCAACGCATCCGCTCTTTCACATTCTGATTCATTTTTCATTAACCTTATGTCTAATATGATTCCAAAATTCATTTTTTCAGCTCTTATAGATTCCGGCTCGACTCATTGTTTTTTAGATACAAAATTTACGCAAAAAAATTTGTTGTCAACTTATCTGATAAATCCTGTTGGCCTCCACCTCTTTGATGGCACAAGTAATTCGGTTGTTACCCAAGCTTGTGATTTATCCATCTGTTTCCTGTGTGGAACATCTCAATTGGTCACTTTCTATGTGACCCAGTTAGACTCAAGTTGCTCGGTGGTCCTAGGACACAACTGGCTTACCTGCTACAATCCATTGATTGACTGGATAGCTAACAGTATAACTTTCCAGACCCCCGTGGCACCCGAGGAAACTGCGTCTGACCTGGCCCCCATGGCACCCATGGCCTTCCTGGCACCTGCAGTCTTGAGGACTCCTGTGATCCCTACAGCACCCATGGCTTCCCCGGAACTCACGGCACCTCCATCCATTTCTCTGATTAATGCTGCAGCTTTTATTAGGGTTACAAAAATGGATGGGTCCAGGTGTTCACTATCAACGTAAAAATTGATGAAGCAACTGGACATTTTTCAACCCCAGTATCCGAATCTGAGTGTAATGTATTCAGGGGATTCTCTTAGATAGCTCAATATATGCTATAGTGTCACAGAGCTTCAACAATAAAACAAGCAAAGGTCCAGTAATTTAAATACTGATAGATTAATGAGCTGCGCTATGAAGCTTAAACAACTCAAATAAATGCTTATTTTGATTATTGAAAGGTTCAATAGAACTGTGTATGACTCTTTTAGCAAATACAAGAACTATTCCTTGAGAATAGGGGCTGGAAGCTGAATATATGCGCAGTAACTTGGCAGAGACTTGATATAAGAGCTTCGGATTCTTGTATGCTTATTTGTAACTATTAATAGTTATTTAACAAGGTGTTAAATAATTTATTAATAGAGAAAATAAATTGTATTGGATTATCTGAGTGCTTGTACTTGATTAATTCAATAAACTTAGGGCTGGGCCTTGAGTAATCTAGTATTGGCAGGGATTTCAGTAAGGATACTTAGATACTTATTAGGTTTATTATCTAATTAATAAGCCTAAAGGGTAGCTGTGAGGCTGGGGAACTTAGATGATTAGCTAAGTCCAAAAGTTGCTGACAAAGATTCAAGATGCTGCAAGTGTAGGTGCTTGCAGTGAGTGTATCAGACTAAGGCTATTATTGTCCTTAGGATGATTAGATAAGCTGGTGCTGTGCTGCAAATATGTGTGAGATAAGATGATTTTATTGGAAACTTAGCCCTCCTTATATACATTTTGATAACTCAATGATTAGCTAACTATTTAGTTTATGAGGTCATTAGTGAGATCATAATGACCTCATATTCTACTCATTATTTACCCTTTGTTTAACATGTGATTCCCTTCTCTGAGACAAGGGTTCTAACCTCTTGCTTGAACATGAAGGTTCAAGGCCGCGGTCCCGGGACGGGAGCAAACGACGAGTCGGCGGAACCTAATAATGACTCGGGTAGTCACGTTCGTGACTTGTGTGACTCGGGTAGTCACATTCGTGACTTGTGTGACTCGGGTGGTCACATTCGTGACCTTTGTGACATCCCGACACTGGAGGCTTATGTAATAAGTCACATGACTCCAAAAATGCGCAAACTAGGCTGCACAAGGTGCCGAAAGGTAATAACTAAGTAAATAAAATATAAATAATTAGTTAAAAATTATAATAAATTAACTAAGATATAATAGCATAATATGAGTTCATATATGCTATTATTATGCGAAGTTAAAAGGAATAGAGCCTATATTTCACAATAAAAATATAATAAAAATACAATAAATTCGAAAGAATATTAAATAATCCACAGAAAATTAAGAGGATATTATGATATGATGCTGATACATCACACTGAGCAAGCCGCTGACCTAGAAGGCATCCTGGAGAAATATCATGACTTCGTGGATGTTTTTAGCAAGCAAAAAGCTGACTGGCTTCCACCTCACAGAGAATATGACTTAAAAATTGATCTTGAAGATGGCACTCAGCCACCCCTAGGATGTCCATGGAACTTTCCGTGATCTGCGATTTCCTGGATGAACATTTGTCCATAGATTTTATCAGACCCTCAAAGTCTCCTTTCGGAGCACCTGTTCTGTTTGTCAGAAAAAGGGATGGATCCCTTTGACTATGTGTTGATTTTAGAGGACTCAATGCTGTCACCAAAAAGGATAAGTATCCACTTCCACTTATATCTGATCTGCTCAATGCTCCATGGAATGCCTGGATTTACACCAAAATAGATCTCAAACACACCTATCATTTGGTCTGGATTGCCATGGGTGACGAATGGAAAGCCACTTTTAGAACTCGTTATGGGGCCTTCGAGTGGTTGGTGATGCCCTTTGGGCTCACCAATGCTCTGTCCGTTTTTCAGTGTTTTATCAACGACATTTTCTCCGACATGCTTGATGTATGCGTTATTGTTTACTTGGACGACATTCTTATCAACTCTGAGAATCCCATGGAACACGACAAACAAGTCTGTGAAGTTCTCCGGAGACTCAGACAACATGGTTTATTCACAAATGGTAAAAAATGTACTTTTGACACAGACTCTGTGGAATACCTTGGTTTCATTATGGGACCCGACGGACTCTGCATGGATGAAACTAAATTGCAAGTCATCAAAGATTGGCCTGAACCCCACAAAGTTAAAGATATACAATCCTTCCTCGGCTTTGCCAATTTTTACAGATGGTTTATCTGTGGATATTCCGACATCATGGTACCCCTTTGTTAAGTGCCATGTTGGGAACTTATTCTGGAACTATTGGAAAGTCACCAGGAAGTCGGGAGCTATCAGATAGGGTCAGGATGTCGGCTTCAGCTTATGTGCTGCGCCTCTATGCAAATGCTCAAAGTCCTTAATTTCAGAGGTGAGACTTATGATGGAAGATACAGATATTCAGAGTTCTGAAGAGTTCTGAATATCGAGCGTACAGAAAGATGGAAGAAGGAATAAGAAACCAAGTTGATATCAGATCTAAGATAAAGTACAAATTCATGGAAACTAATATAAGTCTTCTCATTATTGTACTACAAACTGAGACCATAATAAGACAGAAACGGAAGTATTCTTAAAATGGGAATACAATAAGACATATCGGGGAGACAATATTCTGAAACGGGAATACAATAGACAAATGAGTGAATATTTGTCAACAGACAAAATACCAAATGCGGAACAAGGGGAGAATGCGGAAGATACGGTAACTATGATGTTCTGTAGTCGGAGATCGGGAGTCAGATATTGAAACATCTGGGAATGGGTCATAACAGTACCCCCCTGTTAGGCCAAAGTCCCATAGAGGTGATTAGGTACTGAGTGATTGAAGCGACGGCTGATTATTATGTGTCGTGAAATTTATGCAATTCTGGAGGTGAGAGTTTCGGCTGTTGTTCTGAGTACCCAACTTGCATGTCAATTTGTTGGCCATTATTCATCACTACCCCAGAAGATTCAGATACCGAAATTGCCGTACTTCAAAAAATGTCGAAGGTCGCAGAACTTCAACAAAAATGACAAAGGATGGAGGAGTTGAAGCGATGACAGGAGGAGGAGGAGGAAAAGGCATTGATGCAGGAGTTGAAGGAGGCAGAAGAGGTGGAAAAATGGGAGTTGGAGTGGGCGAAGGTGGAAAAAGAAGCATGGATACAGAAAACAGTGGAGGCTCAGAAAAAGAAGGAAGAGGCGGAAATATTACAGTGGGAATCGGAGGCGGCAGAAAAACTTAAGGAGATAAGGGAAGGAAAGGTAAGTTCGATCCATAAATTCCGTGGTTCCAACCGATAACTATTGGGTACAGTGAAAAGCCATGGAGGTGGGGGTAGAGGGAGAAGCTGGACCTTTAAGTCCTAAAGTAAGTGCATCTGAAAAAGGTCGGTAATTGATTAACTTCTGAAACAGAAGCCAAAGGTCAAGACTCTGGAATGGATGGAAGTCGTCCACGACACTCTGTGTTATCGATGCTCCATACAGAGTATGACGTGCTGGAAACAGAAGGTAAAATGGGGTGGAACTTGCTATCCCTGCACGGTTCTTAAACTTCTGTGCACTCTCACCTTGAAAAGGGTTCCAAAAGGTGAGAAGGCTCAGAAAACTAACGACGTGGAAAGTTTGGGAGCAGCCAAAGCTGCAGAAACTGAGGTGCTGAAAATGGATAGTACGGGCATTGGGCTCCTCAAGGACACCATTGACATGTTGGTCTTTATCGGGATGGAGTCATGAAAATGTGGGATACACCAGATCGCCATAATGAGATCCAGGAAAAGGGTTTCTGTTCATTGATCCAGAACTTCCGGAGGCAAAACAAATTTCTGGAGAAGATAATGGTTAGCATCGGTGTTATCGCAGTATCTGAGAGATTTTCCGATAAAGGCACAGGAACAGCCTAATGATCCATTGGCGGAATGTGTCGAGAAAAGGTGGGAGTCAGGAAATGGGCCGGAAGTATCAGAGAGTGAGGATGAAGAGGTGCAGGATATGGTGGAAAGTGCGGAGGTTGCTGATGAGACGGGAGTCGGGATGGAAAGTGGATTTGGGGTATCAGAGACTCTAAAATAGTCCTAATAATATTTTTTTGACTTTCAAAACCTAAAAGTGAGTGTGATATCGGAAGTGTCGGAAGTGTCGGAGACTGAACAGAAAGAAAACAGAAAAGGGTTAGAGTGATGATGTTAAGTTCATGAACAAAGCTCCACAGATAGTCCTGCAGAGGTTCCTCCAGTAACTATATTCTGAACACACACTTTCCGGGTAATAGTCCCATGGACTCCCCGGGTAATAGGTATGGGGAGTTTCTGGGAATATTAGTAGTACAAGGGAGTGTCGTATCAGAATAGTTACTAGAGAATGGGTACGACTGAGATGGACTTGGCTTCAGCTTATAGGCTGCGCCCTCGTACACTCATTCGGGCATCCATATTTCGAACTGACAGAATGCATGCAAGGAGATATAGATTCTGGAGTTCCCGTGGGAGTTCCAGGACTCGAGTGTGCAGACAGACAAGAGGACAAGAGACTGTTTGAGGGTCAAACTTGTTTTGGGGAAAACTAGTTCAAGATTGAAACTGGATTCTAAGTACATTAATATAGTGTTACGACCGGACAATCCCGCCAGACTCCGGGCACTAACCCGTACGCCCCCACGCGCTACAAGCACCAAATGTCTGTTTATAGGATTTCCCGCCCAGACTCTGTCACGTCAAGACTTGTTACGTTCGACCTCATTACAACACATATCAGTACCGGACTTCCCCCAGACTCCGTCTCTGTCTATGTCCATCTTCATCCCACGCATCAGTCACCAGTCTCCGCTTCGAATCCCATCACCGCTCTAATCGAGCCCCGTTCCCGTTTTAGTCAAATGACCTGTCACGATTTAGGACTCCACTCCCACTCCATTTCCCGTTATGGGTTATGCTTTGTCACGATTCAGACTCCACTCTGTTCCGTCCCGTTCCTAACACCAAACTTGGTGTTTATTATTCCTGTTTTATGTTTTGCTCATTTCGTCTCATTATTACTGGATTCGGTATGTCATGCATTCCACGGTCTATATAAACTGGCAGATGTTGTACATACAATCCAGTCAGAAAATTAGCTTAGATTCCCCCCAGTAATCTAATATATTTTCCGCTCTAAAACCCTACTCTCATCAGACCGCTTGCACTAGTCGGAGCCCACGGGCTCCGGCGCATCTATCTCTCTCAACTCTCTCGACTCATGACCCACGACCCACGACCTATGACTTACGACTCACGAACCCCGCCCGGACTCCCCGGGATTCCCATCTGCCTGTTTGAAATTGGACAATACGATCTAGCGAGGGCGCAGCCGATCAGCTGAAGCCAAGTCCTACCGGATATCCTGCGGGTTTCTCCGGAGACCCGGCCTGTGTGTGTATCCTAACATATAGCAGACTTATATAGACCATGAAATGTAATAATACCAAATCTGGTATTAATGAGAGGGAGAACTATTAAACATAAAATGAAACAAGTAAATACTAAACTGGGAATTAGGGACGGAACAGAACAGGAGCGGAGAACGAATCATGACAGGTCATTTAACCATAACTGGAGCAGGGCTCAGTTAGAGGGGTTCCGGACGTCCGGACGGAGTCCGGTGACTTGGTGCACAAGATAGTGTCGGGTATAGACAGGTTTGATGTGCAGGAGGTCCGGTGGAGTCCGGTGGGTTTTCCAATGACTGGTGTGTGAGACGCAGAGACAGATCATAACAGGAGTGGGATTCTATGCTCTGTTAGAGGGGTTCCAGGAGTCCGGTGACTGGGACATAAGACACAGAGTGTCGGGTGTATGTAGGGTGGAGTCTGGAGTCCAGTGGAGTCCAAGGACTGGTGTAGACAGGTGGGGTGCATATGGGGAGTCAGGCATAAACAAGTTGATGTGCAGGCTCCGGTGGGAACTCCGGTTGTAACTATACAATATAGAGGATCGGGAGCATGACAGATGATAAAGGTCCGGGTTTGCTTGCGTAAGCTGTGTGGAAGTCAGTAACAATTTCCATAGCGTGTCCAAGTTCTGTGGCCAATATCCATGAAGTTTCCTTGTTAGTACCTTCATAACCTGCCCATTTGACTAAATAGAGCAATTTACAAGTATGTCGGCGATTGTCGATTTTAGAATTCAAAGTTTCGGAAACTTCAAATTCGGGTTCTCCGTCAATGATGACCGGGGACGGAGGTTGAATATGTTCTGGGATTTTGTTAGGAACACAGGGTTCTAACATGGAAATGTGGAAAATGGGGTGGACTGCTCACATACTGTCGGGAAGTCGGAGAGTCCATGAAAGTGAACTGGCTTGTGCTATAATTTCAAAAGGGCCTAAGAATTTCTCAGCGAGTTTTTTAGAAGGTCAGGTGGTACGGAAGAATTGAGCTTTTACAAAAACCTGATCACCAATTTTAAAATTAGGAGGCAGGATCCTGTTTTTGTCCACAGAACATTGGTAATATTCCTGTGCAGAAGAAATAGCTTTCCGAAGGTCTTGATGTAATTCATCGAGGTCGGTAATAAATTCTTGAGCACGGACGGAAGCCAAATCTCATTCGGAATGTACAGTGAGATTCGGATTATAGCCTTTGTTGGCAAAAAAAGGAGATACGCTGGTAGTTGCATTTGGAGAGTTATTGTAGGCAAATTCCACGATCGGAAGAAGGGATTTCCAGTTGTCCTGTTGATAATTGCAATAGATGCAGAGATATTGTTCCAAAGTTTGATTTACGCGTTCTGTTTGTCCATCACCTTCCGGGTGATATCCCGAGGTGAAGTGTAGTTTCATGTCGAGGGCTTTTCCGAGGGCCTGGAAGAAATGGGAGACGAACTTGGAACCTCGATTGGACGTGAGATGGAACTCCATGTTTGGAAAATACGTGAATAATGAAAAGTTCCGCTAATTGTAAGGACGTGATTGTATCATGGGTGGGTATGAAAATGCCTTGTTTCGAGAATCGATCCACAACAACTAGAATGGATGTAAAGCCTTCAGATGTCGGAAGTTGTTCGATAAAATCCATGGAATTGAGTTCCAGGGTTTTTCCGGTATCGGAAGTTGCTTGAGAAGGTCGTACGGCTTATGCCTCTGGGTTTTGGAGCGTAAGCAGGTGGTGCATGACTTACAGAACTGGGTTACGAAATCTCAGAGGTTGGGCCAAGTATATTCTCTACAGATTAAACCAATAGTATTGTTAATGCCGTAATGTCTGGAGATTGGATGATTGTGTTTATACTGAAGTATGCGGAGTCGCAGGTTGTTGGAATCTGGAATGTAGATATGTCCATCGAGATGGATAAAACCTTGAGAGTCTTGTGACCATCGGGGTTGGTCGGGATCATCAGGAAATTCTAGGTGTGGCTTGAGAGCCGGATTGGAAGTGAGTGTGGAAAGGATATCTTGATGTAATTGCTCAATGTCCATAATCATGACGCTATGCATAATTGGATAGTAGAGGGAAGTCGCTCGAATAGATGTGGAAAGTTGTTGCATTGTAAAAACCGGTTTCAAGTTATGCGGATTAACAACGGCATAGTTACTTTCCCCCTCTTTAGGATAGATGTCCCATCGTCGAGTCATGGCATCTGGTTTTCCACCAAGACGTCTGGGTCGGAAATGGATAATCATATTGAAAGCGGAAAGGAATTCAGACCAGCGGGCTTGCTGGGGGGTTAAAAGTTTAGTGGTAGAAAAATATTCAAGATTTTTGTGATCGGTAACAACGTCAATGGGAGCTGTGGAACCTTTGAGATAATGGCGCCAATGTTTGAAAGCCTCAAAAATCACCAAAAGTTCCTTATCATGAACATCGTAGTTGAGTTCGGACACTTTCAGTGTCCGAGAAAGGATTGCGACCGGATGGATTTCACCATCAGAATCTTGAATGGAAAGAATCGCGGCAATTGCATAATCAGAAGCATCGGTTTCCACAATAATCAGAACATAAGGTTTCCAATGGGAAAGAATCGGGGCAGAAGTGAAAGCATTTTTCAAAGTCTGGAAAGCAGAGCGGCATTTGTTGTCAAAGATCCATGGTTGAGTTTTACAGGTAAGACGAGTGAGTGGTACTGTAATATCCGAGTAATTCCGAATAAAATGATGGTAAAAGTTGGTGAAACCTAGAAATGACTGAATGTCCTTGACTTTCCATGGTTCGGGCCAATCATGGACAACTTGAACCTTGGTTTCGTCCATACAGAGACCCTCAGGTCCGATAATGAAACCTAAGTATTCAATAGAATCCATGTCAAAGTAGCATTTTTTACCATTGGCGAAAAGACCGTTTTTACGGAGTCTTCGGAAGACTTCACGGACCTGTTCATCATGAAGAGCGGGATCCTCAGAAAATACCAAAATGTCGTCCAAATAGACTATAACACATACGTCAAGCATCTCGGAAAATATATCATTAACAAAACGTTGAAAAGTGGAAGGTGCGTTGGTAAGGCCGAACGGCATAACCAACCATTCAAAGGATCCATAGCGAGTCCAAAAAGCAGTTTTCCATTCATCGCCCTTGGCAATTCGAACCAAATGATAAGCATGTTTGAGGTCTATTTTGGTGGAAATTCGAGCTTTCCGTGGGGTGTCGAGTAAATCGGTAACGAGTGGAAGTGGATACTTATCTTTCCGTGTGATGGAATTTAATCCTCTGAAATCGACACAGAGTCAAAGGGAGCCATCCTTCTTTCTGATGAAAAGGACAGGTGCTCCATATGGAGACTTTGAGGGACAGATAAAACTTATCGAGAGATGTTCATCCAGGAACTCCTGAATGGATGAAAGTTCCGATTGGGATAATGGGTAAATAGGTCCTAACAGAGGGTTTGAACCAGGCTCAATATCGATTTTTAAGTCACAGGGCCTATGTGGTGCAAGCCTGTCAGCATTTTGCTTACTGAAAATGTCCGCGAAATCATGGTATTTTTTGGGAACTCCTTCCAGGTCGGCTTTTAGCTCAGATAATTCTGGAGTTGCAAAACGTCCAGATGCTTCATCAACTTTTAAGCTGATCGAAAAACATTGCAAACCATTCAGTTTACTCACCCTAACAAATGCTGAAGCATTGATGAGAGAGATTTTTGGAGGCTCAGAGGTTTCGGTAGAAGCCGGAGATGCCATTGATGCCGAAAAGGCATTGGCCGGAAAAGACACTGCAGGAGGAACTGAAGTGTCAGGAATTTGGAAGTTAATACTGCCCAATACCCAGTCAATCAATGGATTATATTGGGTGAGCCAGTTGTATCCAAGAAATACCGAACAGCTAGAGTCCAACTGTGTTACAAAAAAGGTAACCGTCTGGGATGTTCCACAAGGGAACTGGATAGACATGTTGCAGGCTTGGGTAATTGCCGTATTGCTAGTGCCGTCAAACAAATGCAAGGAAACTGCGGGAACAGAATGGAGTTTCAGATTATGTTTCGTGACAAAGGTGGTGTATCTACAAAACAGTGTGTGGAGCCAGAATCTATCAGAGCTCCGAACACTAAATTTCCAATAAAGTCAGAGACGAGTTTTACAAATAATGAATCGGGATTAGAGAGAGTGGATGCATTGAGATGGATAACCTCAGAAACACGGAGAGAGTCAATGCAACCCTCTGTCCATGCAGATTCCGGAGGGTTGCTTACTCTTTTTTCGACTCCGTGGTGGGTTTTTCCTTAGATGTTGTAGTCGTAGTGGAAGTTGCTGTGCAGGCCTTGGAAGAGTTAGATTTAACAGTACAGTCAGAAACCTTGTGTCCGCCTTTCCCGCAGAAAAGGCAGAGGTCATTGTCCATACGTCGTTGTTTCTCCTTCGGGGTGAGTTTACCATCGGTGCCCAACAAATGGGAAATGTTGGGTTTATCGGAAGTTGACTGTTTATCCTTGTTGGATTTTTTGTCTTTTTTCCAGTCGGAATTTGATTTGCCAGTATTAGTGCCAGAGTTGCCGGTGTTATTGCCTGAGTTGTTGCCAGAAGACTTGCTAGTCGACGTTTTGTTGTTCTGAGAACGTTCCGTCGGGTTCTCTCGAGAGACCTTGGCTTTTCATTCCCAATCACGGGCATCAGATGTTTGAGCTTTAATCCGCATGAGTTGGAGAGTTTTAGGCTTCCCATCTTTGCAGATTTCGTCTTTAAGGCATGACAGAAGTCCCATATAGAAATGGTGCCTGAGGGCGGAATCATCCCATCCACATCATGCGGCGAGGGTATTGAACTTGATGAGATAATTGGAAACTCATTGATTGTCCATCATCTTAAGCATCATTAATTCATTTTCCGCTTCGCTGGATTGATTGTAAGGTCCAAAATTAGTTTCCAGTTCTTACACAAAAGTGTCCCAGTCATCGAGCCATACAGGTGTCTCGTCGGATATTCCAGATAGTCCAGGTTCGAACCAATCCTGAGCGGTATCCTTGAGATAAGAGAGCGTGAAATTGACTTTTCAACTGTCGGATTTAAATGCAGTGGGTCGATCACGGAAACTGAAGCAGTATTGGAGAAGGAAATTCTTCAATTTTTTTGGATCCTTGCCGGTAAATGGTTCGGGTTCTTTGACTCCGGTGTGGGATGATTCTTTACTATCCTCAGCAGATTTCAAATAGTCAGCGAATTTCACAATGGAGTTGATAAACAACATTTCAGTTGGTTCATCGGAAGATTTCTTTTTCGATGATTCTGGCTGATCTTCTGCTTCGTTGTCAGAAGTGTGGGGAACATTGGGGTCCTTCGTTACCTCGGTAACCTCCTCAGTAACTTCTTCAACTGAAGCTGATGTTGTCGGCTGAATTGGGGTTTTGGGTTGGGTTGTATTGCAACGGGGATTGAAGTTGGGATGGTCCTTCGGCAGCTTTGCATTTGGGACCCATGATGAGCAAGTTGCAGAGTTGAGATCTGATATACTGTTAAGTGCCGTGTTGGGAACTTATTCCGGAACTATCGGAAAGTCACCGGGAAGTCGGGAACTATCAGATAGGGTCAGGACGTCAGCTTCAGCTTATGTGCTGCGCCTCTACGCAAACGCTCAAAGTCCTTAATTTCAGAGGTGAGACTTACGATGGAAGATATGGATATTCAGAGTTCCGAAGAGTTCCAAATATCAAGGATACAGAAAGACGGAAGAAGGAATAAGAAACTAAGTCGATATCAGATCTAAGGTAAAGTACAAATTCGCAGAAACTAATATAAGTCTTCTCGTTATTGTACTACAAACTGAGACCATAATAAGACAGAAACGGAAGTATTCTTAAAACGGGAATACAATAAGACATATCAGGGACACAATATTCTGAAATGGGAATACAATAGACAAACGAGTGAATATTTGTCAATGGACAAAATACCAAATGCGGAACAAGGGGAGAATGCAGAAGATACAGTAACTATGATGTTCTGTAGTCAGAGATTGGGAGTCAGATATTGAAACATCCAGGAACAGGTTGTAGCACCCTTACCCATTTTACGTGCAAGGATACTCCATGGAATTTATGTCAAAAAGCTTTCAATCTTTTAAAAAAGTCTTTTCCTTCAGCTCCTATTCTGTCACATTGGAAACCAGACTTCCCACTCATCATTGAAATGGACGCCTCTGACTATGCACTTGGAACCATTCTGTCTATCCAGGACTCCGACGGAGAAGTCCACCCCATGGCTTTTCTGTCCTGGACTTTTACCGGAGCAGAGCTCAACTACAATGTTCATGATAAGGAACTCCTGGCAATTTTTTCAGCTTTCAAAGTGTGGCGACACTATTTGGAAAGCTCAGGAACTCTGATTGACATTGTACCAGATCACAAAAACCAGGAATACTTTTCTACCACAAAACCTTTGACCCGTCGGCAGGCCTGCTGGTCTGAATATCTATCTGCCTTCAACATGATTATCCACTTTCGACCCAGCCGTCTTGGCAGCAAACCTGATGCTTTAACTAGACGATGGGACGTCTATCTTAAAGAGGGGAGCAATGACTATGCCATGGTAAACCCGCACAACCTGAAACCTATTTTCATGAATCAACAACTTACCGCATTGGTCCACACAACTTTCCTCATCAATCCCATTGTCCGTGGAATTATCATTATGGATATTGAGAAGTTACATCAAGATATTCTATTGGCAATTCCACTAGACCCGATAACTAAAGCTCACCTTGACAATCCCATGAACCCCAATCAACCTTGGTGGTCTCTTGACCAGCATGGTTTCATTAGACTTGACGATCAAATCTATGTACCGGACTCTGACGGCCTCCACCTCAGGATCCTTCAGTACAAACATGATCATCCACTCTCAGGACATTTCGGGTACAACAAAACTCTATCATTAATAAGAAGAGAATACACTTGGCCCGGACTCTGTGGATTTGTTAAGCACTATTGTAAAGCTTGCACTGCTTGTCCCCGCTTGAAATCTCAGCGATACAAGCCATATGGCCTTTTGAAACAACTCCTGGTACTGGAACATCCATGGAATTCTATCTCTATGGATTTCATTGAACACCTACTGAATTCCAAAGGCTTTTCCACCATTCTAGTCATTGTCAACAGATTCTCAAAACAAGGTATATTCATCCCTACTTATGATACAATTAAATCCATGCAGTTAGCGGAACTTTTCATCATCCATGTATTTTCCAAGCACAGAGTTCCATCCCACGTGACTTCCGATTGAGGATCAGAGTTTGTGTCTCACTTCTTTAGATCCCTCGGGAAATCCTTGGACATGACCTTACATTTCACGTCTGGACATCACCCGGAAGTTGACGGACAAACCGAACGCGTCAGCCAGACATTGGAACAATATCTCCATGTATATTGCAACTACCAACAGGACAATTGGAAATCCTTGTTACCACTTGCAGAGTTTGCTTACAACAATGCACCTTTGGCCACTACTGGTGTTTCCCCATTCTTTGCAAATAAAGGATATAATCCAAATATTACAGTACATCCAGAATGAAATCTCGCCTCTGCTCGCACTCAAGAGTTCACCATGGACCTCCACGAGCTCCACGAGGAACTCCAGACTGCAATAAAGTCCACCTGAGAGCAATATCAACATTCAGTGGACAAACACTGGATTCCACCACCAAACTTCAAGATTGGCGATCGTGTTTTTGTCAAAGCTCAATTCTTCCGGACTACCTGTCCATCAAAAAAGCTTGCTGAAAAATATTTAGGTCCTTTTGAAATTATCACACAAGTAGGTTCAGTCTCTTGGACCCTACAGCTTCTGGATAGCATGCATGCGGTACACCTGGTATTTCATGTTTCTTTGTTAGAACCTTGTACTGCTAACACTATCCTGGATCACATGCAATCTCCGCCTCCTCCGGTCATTATTGATGGAGAACCCGAGTTTGAAATCTCACAAATTTTAGATTCAAAAATTGACAAGTGTTGATGCACTTGTAAACTGCTTTACTTGGTCAAGTGGGTGGGTTATGAGGGCACCAATGAAGAAACCTCATGGATTTTGGCCACAGAACTCGGTAATGCCATGGAAATTGTTACTGACTTTCATACAGCTTACCCACTCAAACCTGGACCATTATCGTCTCTCTGACTGCACTCCACAGACCCCGTGTTGTGTCTGGACTCATTTTTGTTATTCCCTGTCACCCTATGTCTCTCTTTGCTTTTACAGGTTCTGACATGTTTTTCAAGTTTTTAAGTGGATTCCCCATGGACTTTGATTCTAATGTTTTTTTTTCACGCTTTACTTTTATGTTCAAAAATTATTAAACTTTTATATTTCTATACTATTTTTCTCAGTCTACATTTATGGGACTGTGCTTTTTCCCTGCCTCCTCAGCCACCTCCTCAGGGAGCTCCTTGACCTCTGCGGCAAACCCCATCCTCATCCGACCCCGCCTCCTCGGAACTTCCAGCTTGTGGCTCCTCATATATATACCTGCCAAACTCCACTAGGAATTTCCAGAATTCTGAGAGGAGCCCACAGAGCTCATTTGCCAGCACCACTTGGACCTTGTTGCTCCTTCTGAGCAACACGTTCTGGGCCTCTATGCCCTCAGTGATCCGTCCCAAAACCTCATCCAAACCGGAGATTCCGTCTGACCCACTGATGTCCTACACCCCGCAGCCTGCTCGTGAACAAGTGAACACCTCACTTTGAGGTATGTGCATTGGTAACAGCCCGGACCCCGGCTGGACTTTCAATTGCACTCAGTGTTCCGGTCATTACAACCGGAACACCGTGGGTCATTCAGTGTGGGTAGGCAGACTGGTGCCACCTTCCTTGCCTTCTGTTGATATGGTTAGTTTCCCAGTTATCCCACAGACCCGATGCTTACCTTTTGGGGGCTCCCTGGCTCCCTGTTAAGTTGCTGAACATAGCTCCACGGATAGTCCCGCAGAGGTTTCTCCGGTAACTATATTCCGAACACACACTTTCCAGGTAATAGTCCCCCGGACTCCCCGGGTAATAGGTCCGGGGAGCTTCCGGGAGTATTAGTAGTACAAGGGAGTGTTGTATCAGAAATTGTTACCAGAGAATGGGTACGACTGAGATGGACTTGGCTTCAGCTTATAGGCTGCACCCTCATACACTCATTCGGGTGTCCATATTTCGAACTGACAGAATGCATGTAAGGAGATATAGATTCCGGAGTTCCTGTGGGAGTTCTGGGAATCGAGCATGCAGACAGACAAGAGGACTAGAGATTGTTCAAGGGTCAAACTTGTTTGGGGGAAAACTAGTTCGAGATTGAAACTGGATTCTAAGTACATGAATATAGCAGACTTATATAGACTGTGAAATGTAATAATACCAAATCCAGTATTAATGAGAGGCAGAACTATTAAACATAAAATGAAACAAGTAAATACTAAACTGGGAATTAGGGATGGAACGGAATGGGAGTGGAGAACGAATCATGACAGGTCATTTAACCATAACTGGAGTGGGGCTCAGTTAGAGGGGTTCCGGAAGTCCGGTCAGAGTCCGGTGACTTGGTGCACAAGATAGTGTCGGGTATAGACAGGTTTGATGTGCAGGAGGTCTGGTGGAGTCCGGTGGGTTTTCCGATGACTGGTGTGTGAGATGCAGAGACAGATAACAGGAGCGGGGTTCTATGCTCTGTTAGAGGGGTTCCAGGAGTCCGGTCGGAGTCCGGTGACTGGGACATAGGACACAGAGTGTTGGGTGTACATAGAGTGGAGTCCGGAGTCTGGTGGAGTCTGAGGACTGGTGTTTGAGACACAGAGGGTGGGGTACAGACAGGTGGGGTGCATACAGAGAGTCAGGCATAAACAAGTTGACATGCAGGCTCTGGCGAGAACTCTGGTTGTAACTATACAATATAGAGGATCGGGAGTATGTAGGATGGGGTCCGGGGGCCCGGAGGCTGGCTGGTTTTCCAGTTCCTGACACTCCCCCTTGGACTTGGACTCGACCTCTGTCACCTTGCGCTGAAATTGACAAGTCAGTCAAAAAAAAAAAAAACAAGTTGAAAAAAATGGGACTTACCTTTCCCACGACAATCACAGCTCTGTCTGCAGCCACCTGCACTTTCTCCACAGCCACCTGCACTTTCTCCACAGCCACCTGCACTTTCTCCACAGCCACCTGCACTTTCTCCACAGCCACCTGCACAGCCTCCTCCTCTTCTTCCTTCTTCTGCCTTGCGGCCTCTTCCTCCACAGCCAATGCCGCCTCGTACTCCCATTCCAAGGCCTCCTCGGCCTCCCTCGCCTCCTTCTCTGCTTCCTCGCAAAGTCAGTGCTGCTCTTCTCGCTGCACCAAAAGTTGGGCTGTGCTCCAAGGTGCCCGATATGGAGTGCCTGTGGAGGGCCCGGTGGTTGGCATTGTTCTTTGCAGTGTTGGCTTTGGTCCCATTTTGTCAAAGATAGGGGTAATAAAGAAGAAGAATTTCTATTTTTTCAAATTTTTATATAGGCTCATCATGTTTGAACCTTACCTTCCAGATCACATGACTCCATGACACATACGTGTAACCGACATGACTTTTGACACATGTGCATAGCCGACAAGAACCTTATCAAGGTCTAGAGCCTCTTTGGAACTTCGGCATAAAGGGAGGGTACTGTTACGACCAGAAATCCTGCTGGACTCTGGGCACAAACTTATATGCACCCATTATCAGTTCACCAGAATTCCCACTGGACTCCATACGTCAGACTTATCTATGTTTGTCTTCATTAGTTGTATTTCAGTCAATGGAAAACCCACCAGACTCCGTCTATGTCTATGTCTGACCTCATCCTGCACATCAGTCGCTGGACCCCGCTCAGTAAACCCATCTTCACTCTAACAGATACCCATTCCCATTTTAGTCAAATGACCTGTCATGATTCGGACTCCACCTCTGCTCCATTTCCTGTTATGGTTTATGATTTGTCACTATTCAGACTCTGTAATGTATTAGCCTTATTTTAATACTATTTTCCGAAAAAGGAGTCCAATGCTCTTCAAAATGTGCAAATACTCAATTCACTGCAAGGTAAAATAATTTAAGTATTTGATATTAATCAGTGGCAGCCTAAATAGACTTAGAACCCCTGAAGTCAAGAGTTTACTTGAATATATGCACCCAACTTCGCAAAGAAGGTTATGAGAGCTGCTTGTTCTTTTTCTGTGACAACAACTATTAAAATTAGAATAACAATTTACTGATTCCAAAGCTAGATTTAACTTCAATACTAGCTAGTTTATATATATTTTATACTATTTATCAAACAGTAAAAATATTTATAAACAGGTCAAAAGATTAGATATAGAATAAAACACTATTTGGCTAATATATGCTTTATTTACACTAACCTACAGGGTCTACTGTGATATTAACTTATCAGGATCTTAATGTAATCTTAGGATCTTGCAAGGATATTCTCAGTATTTGTTTATGTGAATATGCTCTACTGATTCACAATGAATGAACAATAGAACAAGGATTATTTGTAATGCAATAAGCAGTCAAATTACTCAACTAGAGGTGACTGAAGTCTTAAACTACAAATAACAATGTAAGGAAAACTAATAATCAGTACTCAATTAAGAGATGACTATAGTATGAGATTATTTATATATTATTAGTTGATAACCAACAACTCTAACTGAAGTGGAAATAATATATAAAAGATAGCCAACTATTCAATTAAGAAGTGGCAAGGGGGAACAAAAGTCAACAACTCAGATTGAGGTGACAAGGGGAACAGCAGATCAGTCAACAGCTCAGATTGAGGTGACAAGGGATTTGATTGGGCCAACAACTCTGATAGAGGTGGCAAGGGTTTCCAACAGCTCAGATAGAGGTGGAATTAGCTGTCCAACTGCCCAGATAGGGGTGGAGTAGCCTGCTTGCTGCAGTGACACACAGATGTGTGGGTTGATGTGATTTGATTGATTAAGATTAGATGATATTCAAGGCTGGAGCTGAGCTCCTTATATACATTTTATTCTGAGACATTTAGAAGATTCTAGAAGATTGAATGATGTCATTCTGGAAGGAATGATGTCATTTAGAATTTTCTAGAATTTTCTAGAGCATTGTTGAAGGTTCTAACTACTTCTAAGACACTATAGAATTTTCTTGGCATAATAGAACATTCTGGAAACTTACAGAATATTCTACAATATTCTATCTATTATTAGTACCTATTAACTACTATTCCTTTGGCAGCCACTGGAATGTTCCAGAGATTTTCAGTTTTTGCTGTAGTAGCATATATGATGACATAATGCTCTCGCGCCTGTGCGTGTGTATGACAACCTTCGCGTCTTGTGACTGTCATGTGTTGTGACCGTCGCGCGCCTTTGTGACAGTCGTGTGCCCTTGTGACAACTGTCACCTGTTGTGACGGTTGTCACTCATTGGGACGATTTTCCCACACGCCGTGTAATAAGCACAGTGGCCGGTTTTATATTATTACATAATTATTATATTTATTTTTAGTTAGTTATAAATATAATATTTTATTATAATAATATAAATATATATATATTGCCTTGATTATGCGCGATTATCTCACATCACGTTTTGTCAGTGTCGGAGTTTGAAATGTCATGTGAATGTCACATGATTACTCGCGCATTGTGAATAAGCGCTGAGTTGCCGACATATTAATCAAAAAAGAATAAAAGGTAAAAATTCAATAACTTGTTCAATTTATAAGATAAAAATACAAAATAAATTGTATAAATTCAAGATAAATCAAATAAATACTGTACAATTTTATCGTCGCAATATAATTACATTTATTTATTCGTTTTCGCAATGTGTTAGGGGAAATTGTTTTAAAAAATGAAAAAGGCTTAGAAATACATAACAGACTCCACTCCGTTCCATCCTGTTCCTAACACCAATTTGGTGTTTACTATTCCCATTTTATGTTTTGCTTGTTTCGTTTCATTATTACTGGATTCGGTATGACATTCACTCCATGGTCCATTTAAACTGGCAGATGTTGTACATACAATCCAGTCAGAAAATTGGCTTAGATTCCCCCCAGTAATCTAATACATTTTCCACTCTAAACTCCTACTTGAATTACACCACTCACACTAGTCGGAGCCCACGGGCTTTAGCGCATCTATCTCTCTTACCTATCGTGACTCATGACCCATGACCTCCGACCTACGACTCCACGACCCATGACCCCTGTCCAGACTTCCCGGGATTCCTGTCCGCCTGTCCGAAATTGGACAACATGATCTAGCGAGGGCGCAGCCTATAAGCTGAAGCCGAGTCCTACCAGATATTCCGTGGGTTTCTCCAGATATTCCGTGGGTTTCTCCAGAGACCCGCCATGTACGTACCCTAACAAAAGGTCATTTAAACATCTGGGATGTGATTCAAACATAATTTGGTTTTTAAAACTTTCAAAAAGTTTTAAACTCTCTTGTACATTACAAACTAAAGAATCTTTCTGGACACGAGTCGACAATAAAAAAAATTAGTAGTTTGAAACACTAATACTTTTAAAAAATTGATACCTTCAGATAGTCCATTCCATGCATATGTATATCATTGGAATCTCTAAATACATACATATGTATTACTTTGGAATGGATCTGTCAATCTGAACAGATTTCTACTTGATTCAACATACCCAGAATATATAGGGGGTTTTACTTAATAAAGACAGCTGTGGTATGAAAAATTTCCAATAATATTTTACATATTTTACATGGAAATAACTACATTACAACTTTAAAAAAACAAAGTACTAATAAAAGTATTAGTAGGCATCTGTAAAAGGAAGGAAATTATATACAATGGAATTTGTTAAATAACTATGGGTTGTACAAGATGTAATATGGAAAATTATTTCTGATGGTTGTTTTTTGATGATATAATTGGTTCAGAATAGATATCACTATTTAAAGATAGAGTTTTGTAAAAATAAGAATTTTATTAATAAATATTTGAGATTATAGTAATTATAAACACCTCCTATGCTTGTGGATGTATGAGTGCCCACAAGGCCACAACAGTGACATATATATAACTGTAGCAGTCACACTTAATCAAAACACTTTTCAACCCTGACAAGCACCACCTGCACAACACAAGTATTAGTTTGGGATTCTGTCTCAATAACAACTGCATCACCACTCTTTATACAGTATTTTTGACAGTAAGCAAGACTCCCCACTGAAACAGTCAAAGTTTGCTTGCTACTACTTGGCTTGTCTCTAAAGCTAAGACTTCATGCAATGGACTACATGTCTCAAAGTTATTCCATTTCTTTCTCATAGTAGTGGCACTACCTTTACTCTTTCTTTAGCTCTGCAAGCAACCTCTAATCACACCTCTAGATCGATCTCTGTTCCAGCTACTATCAGTCTGATTCCACCTTAAGGTCAATCCCCTTTCTTAAGTACTTGTCTCGTTGATCACACTGTAATGTATTCAGGGGCTTCTCTCAGATAGCTCAATATATGCTATAGTGTTACAGAGCTTCAACAATAAAATAAGCAAAGGTCCAGTAATTTAAATACTGATAGATTAATGAGCTGCACTATTAACCTTAAACAACTCAAATCAATGCTTGTTTTGATTATTGAAAGGTTCAAAAGAACAATATGTCACTTTTTTAGCAAATAAACAACTATTCCTTGAGAATAGGGGCTAGAAGCTGAGTATATGTGCAGTAACTTAGCAGAGACTTGATATAAAGCTTTGTTTCTTGTATGCTTATTTGTAACTATTAATAGATATTTAACAAGGTGTTAAATAATTTATTAATAGAGAAAATAATTTGTGTTGGATTTCTTGTACTTGATTAATTCACTAGCTTAAGGGATGGGCCTTGAATAATCTAAGTGTTGGCAGGATTTCAGTAAGAATACTTATTAGGTTTATTATGTAATTAATAAGCCTAAAGGGTAGCTGTGAGGCTGGGGGAACTTAGATGATTAGCTAAGTTCAAGAGTTGCTGACAAAGAGTTCTAGATTCTGCAAGTGTAGGTGCTTGTAGTTAGTGTATCAGACTAAGGCTATTATTGTCCTTAGGATGATGAGATAAGCTTGTGAGCTGTGCAGTAAAATATGTGTGTGATAAGATTATTTTATTGGAAACTTGGCCTTATATATATTTTGATAACTAAATAATTAACTATTTATTTATTTTATGAGGTCATTATTTAGATCATAATGACCTCATAATCTACTTATTTTTTACCCTTTATTTATCTTATGACTCCCCTCTCTGAGACAAGGGTTCCGACCTTTTGGTTGAACATGAAGGTTCAAGGCTGCAGTCCTGAAACGGAAGCAAATGCTGAGTCAGCAGAATCAAATAATGACTCGAGTATGTCATTACAGTCACATCCATGACTGTATAATATCCCGAGGTTGGAGGCTTATCTAATAAGTCACATGACACTAAAAATGTACACATAGCATCAAGCAATGTGCCGAGAAGTAATAACTAAGTAAATAAAATATAAATAATTAGTTAAAAATTATAATAAGATAAATAAGTAATAATAGTATAATATGAACCCATATATGCTATTATTATGTGAAGTTAAAAGGAATAAGGCCTTATATTTCACAATAAAAATATAATAAAAATACAATACATTCAAAAAAATACTAATTAATTTAAAGAAAATTAAGAGAACCTCATGAGATAAAGCTGATACCTCACACACACCTTGAGGGTCAATCTTACTTCTGTCGTTAGAATACCAGACTATTATACTATCCAGCTACTACTATTATAATGGTCATTACCATTATTGCACTGTGTTAAGTTCTGAACACAAAGGATAAGCTCCGAGGAAGTCCTGTGGAGCGTTCTGGTAATTATTCCAAACACACTTTCTGGGAATGTCCCACAGAGTCCCTGGGTAATTAGTCCAGGAAGTTTCCGGGGATATTAGTACAAGGAATGTGGTATCAGAATAATTACCAGAAGTGGTGCTGCTGAGAGATGGACTTGGCTTCAGCTTATGTGCTGTGCCCTTGTACACTCATTCAGGTGTCCATATTTTGAGCTGACAGGATGCATACAGGAAGATGTAGATTCTGGAGTTCCCATGGGAGTTCCAGGAATCAAGTGTGCAGACAGAGAAGAGGACTAGAGACTGGATCAGGACATATTCAGGGTGTAACTAGTTTGAGGGTGTAACTTGTTTGAGGGTGTAACTTGTTTGATTACACCCTCAAACAAGTTACATTCAAACTGGATTCTAAGTACATGAATATAGGAGACTTATATAGACTGTGAAATGTAATAATACCAAATCTGGTATTAATGAGGGGCAGAACTATTAAACATAAAATGAAACAAGTAAATACCAAGCTAAATATTAGGGATGGAATGGAACGGGAGTGGAGTCCAAAACATGACAGGTCATTAGACCATAATGGGAGTGGGGTTCCGGGAGTCCAGTCAGAGTCTGGTGACAGGCACAGAGAGTCAGGTATAAACAGGTTGATTTGCAGGTCCAGCAGAGTCCAAGGACTGGTGCATGAGACACAGAAAAATCATGACAGGTCATGGGACCATAATGGGATCAGGGTTCTATGCTCTATTAGAGGGGTTCCAGGAGTCTGGTTGGAGTCCAGTGACTGGTCCGTGAGATACAGAGTGTTGGGTGTATGTATATAGGGTGGAGTCCAGAGTCTGGTGGGTTTTCTGGGTCATAACAGAAGGTGCCTAGTCAGGGGGCAGCCTGACAGAATGGGATGTGAGTCAAAGGGTACTTGGTGGATGAGGGTCAGGTTCTGGTGGATGAGGGTCAGGTTCTGGTGGATGAGGGTCAGGTTCTGGTGGATGAGGGTCAGGTTCTGGTGGATTCTGGATCTTGATAGTGGTCCAGAAGATGGTTCAGAACTAATATAATATCTGAAGGATACTCCGTGGACTTCCCAGGAATGGGTCTTGATACACTGTTACAAGTTAATATTGCTCACACATTGTGTGGTAAATTACCCAACTCTTTACAGCTGGGTACCATTCAATTTTCAGAGGAGGAGGAGTGACATTCATTGACAAGGACAACAAGCCCTTCATGTGAGGACAGGGTGTAGGCACCATGTACGAAATGGACATACAACCTGCAAGTGAGTTGACCATTGGAACTGTACCTGAGGCAGTCATAACAAGGAATGACATAATCACATGTGCCATGAAATCCCATGTATAGCCTACCAATATCGATACATGGCATTGCCAAATAGGCCATGTAAACTACCAAACCATCAGTTGCATACAATGGGACTCAATAGTGGCAGGCCTAGATACAACAACTCACAAGGAAGGTACTGGGAATAAAATGCTACCAAGCCTGCTGAGTGAGGAGAAGATATGGGAGGATCCCAAAACTCAACCAAAGATATTCAAACTCAGCTTTAGCCTCAGCTGAAAAACTACTTGACAGACTAGGAAAAGAAGCCAGTAACCCAAATCCAGATGAAGACCAAGTAGCATTGCACATACATACCTATATCACCACCAGATCCTATAATTCCCTTATGGGAGAGGGTGGAAGTGGAATGGCCAAAGAGTGAGCCTCAGGAGTGTCAGAAACTGATAGAAAGTATCCCCAGAAGACTTGATGCTGTAATAAAGGCCATACAAAGTACTAGAATAGTATGGTATCTGATTCAAAAAGAGTGGTTGCAAAACTGTCCCAATGATTGTTCGATTTTAGATATTCACTGTGACACCAATATCCATCTATATTATGTAATATTTGGGTGTGTCAAAGCTAGTATGCTACGGTATATGCGAGAATATCCTCACTATTTTAGAAAATTTATTTGGTAGGTTATAAAGCATTTACTGAGAATTACCAAAACATTGGGACAGTTTTGGAAGCTGTCAGGAACCAGAAAACCCGCCAGCCTCCGGGCTCCCGGACCCTGTCCTACATGCTACCGACCCTCTATATTGAATAGTTACAACCGGAGTTCATGCTGGAGCCTGCACATCAACTTGTTTATGCCTGACTCTCTGTATGCACTCCATCCTGCCTGCCCCCAACTAGCCACCTTCTGTTATGACCCAAAAGCCCACTGGACTCCAGAATCCACCCTATATACACCCAACACTCTGTATCTCACGGACCAGTCACTGGACTCTGACCAGACTCCCAGATCCCCTTTCACAGAGCATAGAACCCTGCTCCCATTATGGTCAAACAGTCTGTCATGTGTCTCATGCACCAGTCATCAGACTCCACCAGACTCCAAACTCCACCCTATATACACCCGACGCTCTGTATCTCACAGACCAGTCACCGGACTCTGACCGGACTCCCTGGAACCCCTCTAACAGAGCCCTGTTCCCATTATGGTCTAATGACCTGTCATGTTTTGGACCCCGCTCCCGTTCCGTTCTGTCCCTAATTCCCAGTTTAGTATTTACTTGTTTTGTTTTATGTTTAATAGTTCTGCCCCTCATTAATACCAGATTTGGTATTATTGCATTTCACAGTCTATATAAGTCTGCTATATTCATGTACTTACAATCCAGTTTGAATCTTGAACAAGTTACTCCCCTGATCCAGTCTCTGCTCCTCTCATCTGTCTGCATGCTTGATTCCCAGAACTCCCACAGGAACTCCGGAATCTACACCTTCCTGTATGCATTCTGTCAGCTTGAAATATGGACACCTGAATGTGTGTACGAGGGTGCAGCCCATTAGCTGAAGCCAAGTCCATCTCATCACTACCACAACACACTTCTGGTAATTATTCTGATACCACACTCCATGGGACTTCCTCGGAGCTTATCCTTTGTGTTTGGAACTTAACAGAAGCCACTGTACCTATCTCACCAGATCCTATAATTCCCTAATGTTCAACCTGAGTACAAGGACCAACACAGGTGATACTAGACTCACAAGTGTCTGAACAAACAACCAAGGACTTGAGAAGGGTGGGTATTGACTGGGCAACAGACACCAAACACCTATAGACATTAATATGGCCAAAATATTTCAAGTTAGTGCACCCATGAGTAAATTAATACATAGAACCAAATTACTGGCTTCCAAACTCTTACAATGAAGTCATGACCTGGCCATATATCTGGGCAGAGCTGATCACAAAGGAGTTAGTGGTAATGAAGTGGAGTATGCAATGCATTTGTGAAGCTAATGTCAATCATTCTTCCTTCAAGCATTCCCTCCTATTTACTGTTTTTATGCTGTGGATTTGGAAGGTTCCTCCTTCTGTTTCTGTCATCCCCACTCCCCATGAAATGGCTTGTAAGTAACAAAATCTTTGATGTTTATAAAAGAGTGATCACTTGCTGCAGACTGGGGAGGATGGTCACACTTCATTGAATATACAAAATTTTATGAAAAACTCCTCATATTTTTAAGTGAGGCTACATACTTCCTCTGGCTATGACTACATGTTTTAGGGGTTTATATTTCATTACCCAAAAATTTGATCTTTAAGACTTGTATACTCTTTTAAAATATGCACAAATGTCATGGTTAACCAAAATTATTTGGGTTATGACTTAATCCTTGGGATGAAATGCATTCCCTAGTATCTCTGTGACTTTTAAAATGTCCACAAATGTCATGGTTAACCAAAATTATTTGGGTTATGACTTAATATTTGGGATGAGATGTATTCTCTTGTATATTATGCAAAATTTCAAATGTAGTTCCTATAATTTAAATTTATTTGGTTTAGAAAGTTAACCAGAACTATCTGGCCAACCAATCCTTGTTGTGGAATTTATCCCCAAAAGGATAATCCATATATGTTTGTTTGACTCACTTTTGTCAGATACAAGATTAATATTAATATTTCCTTATTCTCCAGAGTATCACCTGATAGACTGTATTTGATTAAATATTAATTTTACAACAAACAATATAAATATATATACTTTAGTGGTGTAAGACTACTATCTGCTGCAGGTGCAGACAGACACTAGAATGAGTGATGAGGAATAAACCACTACTGTATTGAAATCCACATGTACATAATATATACTAATAGAACAATGGGATGTAAGCACAATAGGATGTGGACTACAATAGGATGTGGACTACAATAGGATGTGGACTACAATAGGATGTGGACTACAATGGAGTGGGTAACAATGGAGACTCAATATTACCAAATCACAGTGTAGGGAGTCTCACTACCTTACAGTGGATAAATAACTTTTAAAGTTTTGGGTTATCCTCCTGGGTGTACATTATCATATAAGCTATGCAGGCTTCCATGACTCAGGTCATAAAAGCATAAAAATTGTTCTCAGAGGGGGTAGCTGTTACTGGTTGGTCTGACACAAGTGTGGTGTTGGCAGTGGGTGTCTGTGTGTCTATCTTTTGGGTCAGTTAGTTCCTGACATCTCCTTTCTTCCTCCACCAGTCCAGGTATTGGCCTTCCATACCTCCTCCCAATTTGAAACATTTGTCTACATACATATAGTATGTCCAGTTCTGCAATATAATGGGTTGGAACAGACCAATGAACTTCATGTTGGTTTGGGTTGAATTGTTGCCAATGTGTAACTAGTTTGTATGATGGGTTTACAGTGTCTCACCAGTATGGCATTGTACATTGTGAGTTTTGCAATTACATCTGCAGAGTATTTCTGTTCATAAAGTATGCTAATATATATAGACCATTCTGCCAGCATGGATCCTAGTATAATTGTTGGGAACTCCAGGTCATCTACTCAGCTTCCTTGCCCAACAGCCCTTTCCCAGACTTCATGAAGTGTTGCAAAATGTCTGGTTAAGTTGGCACTATCCTCATGTCTGATGGTTCATAGTGCATTTTCTGCATTCAAATGTCCAATGTCTGAAACAGCATCATATATCATTGTAAGTGTACTCCATGCTTCAGCTGTGCTCTGTGTTGACCTAATTCCAAGCCCTAGAGGATTTTTAACATTAAGTGTAATCATGCTCTTTATATATACAGTGACTCACAAAATTGTCCCAATGTTTTACACTTTTTGATTGTTTGATGAATAACTTGAGAGCATCAACAAGTATAGACAAAGTGTTGGTGTATCAAACATAGTGTTTGATCATGGTTATACCACAAAAAAGAATCATGTAATTCCCATCAATATTCATTGAGATATATGCAATTTAATATAATAACTCATTGGGACAATTTTGTGAGTGTATATTTAAAAAAATTGTAATTGTAATTCTAGTACTTGGTATGACCTCCCTTGGCCTTAATAACTGCTTCTAGTCTTCTAGCCATACTTTCAATTAAATTCTGATACACCTCTGGTGGAATATTAGTCCACACTTCCACCACTCTCCCATATCCCCCAAACTCCCTTGGGGACTGTTGGATATTTGGATAGCTCTCTCTTGAGGTGAACCCATTGATGTTCAATAGGGCTAATGTCTGGAGATTGTGCAGGCCAGTCTAGGAGAGTGATATTGTTGTCCTCCATCCACTTCTTGGCCCTTTTTAAGGTATGTTTGGGATCATTATCCTGTTGAAAAATTACCACTTCTCCAGACATTCCACTCTCCTCCAAGCTAGGCAGTATGTGGTCCTCCAAAATAGACACATACTGGTCAGCATTCATCTTCCCCTCAACCTCTGCAAGATGCCCCACTCCATTCCACCCCATACATCCCCATAACATGATGTTTCCTCCACCAAAGTTGACTGTTCCCTGCACCTCTCTCTGAATCAAACCCTTTCCCTTCTCTTTCCAGACCCACTGGCTCCCATCTGATTCAAACTTGTTGATCTTGGTCTCATCTGACCAAATGACCCTCTTCCAGTCCTCCACAATCCATTCCCTATACTTCTGGGCAAATGCCAATCTTGCCTTCCTATGCTTTACACTAAGCAAGGGCTTTTCTTCTTCACCACAGCCTTGAATGAGCTTTTCTAAGGATTCTTCTGACTGTTTCTGAGGAAACTGGAGTAGAGATGATAGTGTTGATGTGTTTGGCAGCCTGAACAGCATTAGCAGCCTTGCCAGTGGTAATTTGTGTAAGGATAACCCTCTGGTCTATGGCAGAAAGCTTGGAAGGATGGCCAGCAGAAGGGGTCTGGTGATTGGGAAGGAGGTTTTGAAGTGTCCTAGAGACAGTAGACTTGCCAATACCAAGTTTGGAGGCAATATGACAAGTGGAGATGCCATTAGAGGCCAGAGAAAGAATATTTTCTTTCTGAGCAGAGGAGATGAGGTGCATTGGAAATTATGAAGTTCTTAGATGATTAGCCTTGATTATATAGCTTGAATTTAAGTACTCATTAAGGTTCCAAACCTTAATCAAACTATTTATTAAGGTTTGATTAAGGTTTGACAGCAATAGAATTGATAAAACATCAGATTCTGATATTTTCTGATGGAACTCACAAAATTGTCCCAATGAGCTATTATATTAAATTACATATATCTCAATGAATATTGATGGGAGTTATATAATTCTTTTTTTGTGGTATAGCCATGATCAAACACTATGTTTGATACACCAACACTTTGTTTATATCTGTTGATGCTCTCAAGTTATTCATCAAACAATCAAAAAGTGTAAAACATTGGGACAATTTTGTGAGTCACTCACTGTACATCTCATTGATCCCATTCATCTATAATTGGTGTTTTAGATCCCCAGTAACTTTTTGTGGTAACTTGGGATGTCATTATTGGTGGTTTAGTAATACTTCTGTTTAGGTACTTGTGGACTCCTCTCACATATGCTGTTGATAAGATGGTTTCCTTCCAGGGATACCATTTTGTACCATCAAATTTTTCATCAGACATGAGCTGGAGTAGGTGTGGTTGGGAAGACATTTTGGAGGTTGTTTGGGGACAACTGAGTTGTGGTTAGGATGGTTTAGTACTTCAGTGGTTGGTCAGGGTCAGTTTCATATGTAGATTGGGGTCAGTTGGTTTGGGGTCCTTTATCAGGATTCAGGGTTTGGCATGATTGTGGTCAATAATGGTGTTAAGTGCCATGTCGGAACTTATTCTGGAACTATCAGAAAGCCACTGGGAATTCAGAAACTATCAGATATGGTCAGGACATCCGCTTCAGCTTATGTGCTACACCTCTACACAAACACTTGGAAGTCCTTAATTTCAAAGGCAGGACTTATGCTGGAAGATACAGATATGTATTCAGAGTTCTGAAGAGTTCCGAATATCGAGCATACAGAAAGATGGAAGAGGGAATAAGAAACTAAGTTGATATCAGATCTAAAGTAAAGTACAAATTCATGGAAACTGATATAAGTCTTGTTATTGTACTACAAACTAAGACCACAATAAGATAGAAATGGAAGTATTCCAAAATGGGAATACAATAAGATGAGTTGGGGAGACATTATTCCAAAATGGGAATATAATAAACAAATGAGTGAATACTTGTCAATGGACAAATTACCAAATGTGGAACAAGGGAAGATTATGGAAGATGTGGTAACTATGATGTTCTGTAGTTGGAAATCAGAAGTTGGAAGTTGGAAGTTGGATATTGAAACATCCAGGAATGGGTCATAACAGTACCCCCCTGTTAGGCCAAAGTCCCATAGAGGTGATTAGGTACTAAGTAGTTGAAGTGACGGTTGATTGTTATGTGTCGTGAAATCTACACAATTCTGGAAGTGAGAGTTTCGGCTGCTGGTCTGAGTATAAAAACTTCCAAATATTTGAATTAATGATTTCGTTTCTTTAACCACAACTTGCATGTTGATTCATCAACCGTTGTTTGCCACTACCCCAGAAGATTCAGATGCTGAAATCACTGTGCTTGAAAAAATGTTGAAGGTTGAAGAACTTCAACAAAAATGACAGAGGATGGAAGAGTTGAAGTGACGACAAGAGGAGGAGGAGAAAGTGTTGATGTGAGAATTGAAGAAGGTGGAAGAGGTGGAAAAGCACAAGTTGGAGTGGGTGAAGGTGGAAAAGGAGGTGTGGTTGCAGAAAATGGTGGAGGATCGGAAGTTGAAGGATGAAGCAGAGAAAAAGCAGTGGGAGGCCGAGGCAGCAGAAAAGCGAGCAAAGGAGATAATGGAGGGAAAAGTAAGTCAAAACAACAATGTTCCATGTTTCTTCTGATAACAATTGAACACAGCAAAAAGCCATGGAGGTGGAAGTAGGGGGAGAGGCTGGGCTTTCAAGTCCTAAAGTAAGTGATGCTGTAAAAGGTCGGAAGTTAACTAATTTCCAAAACAGAAACAAAAGGTCAAAGCTCCAGAACAGATGGAAATTGTCCATGACAGTCTGTGTTATCAGTGTTTGATTCAGAATTTGACTTGTTGGAAACAGAAGGTAAAATGGGGCAGAACTTGCTACCCTTGCACGGTACTCAAGCTTCTGTGCACTCTTGCCGTGAAGAGGGCTCCGAAAGGTGAGAAGGCTCAGAAAACTGACGACACAGAAAATCCGGGAATAGCCAAGAATATGGAGACTAAGGTACTGAATATGGATAGTTCCAATGTCAGACTTCTCAAAGACACTGTGGATGCATTGGTGTTTATTGGGATGGAACTGACGAATATGCAGGATGTGTTGGAGCTGTAAGGGCAACCCTAGTAGTGGATATCACACTGATAGAGGAAATCCAAAGGTATATATAAGTGTCTAAATACAAGATAACTATCTACTCACCTGATAGAGGAAATCCAAAGAGAAAAGTCTAAGGAAACTCTACCAGGTGTGACATGTCAGCTATATAGCACACAGTGCATTTTCCCATGCCTTAAGTGCCCTCATACATCAGTTCAATGTACCCTATAAAGAATAAAGTGTTCTGTAATGGTGAGGTAATAAAAGGGAATAGCAATAGAGCATAATCTGGGGGATATAAAGTGTGAATGACTTGTCCCCTTACAGGAGCACCATAATGAAATCCAGGAAAAAGGTTCCCAGTCATTGATCCAGAATTTCCAGAGGCAGAATGAATTCCTGGAGAAGGTAATGGTCAGCATTGGCATTATTGTGGTTTCTGAGAGGTTTGCCGATAAGGCAAGGGATCAGGAGGATAGTCAAAATTCATTGAATATACAAAATTTTATGAAAAACTCCTCATATTTTTAAGTGAGGCTACATACTTCCTCTGGCTATGACTACATGTTTTAGGGGTTTATATTTCATTACCCAAAAATTTGATCTTTAAGACTTGTATGCTCTTTTAAAATATGCAGAAATGTCATGGTTATACAAGATTATCTGGGTTGTTACCTAATCTTTGGGATAAAATGCATTCTGTAGTATATCTGTGACTTTTAAAATGTCCACAAACATTATAGTTAACCAAAATTATTTGGGTTATGACTTAATATTTGGGATGAAATGCATTCTCTTGTATATTATGCAAACTTTCAAATATAGTTCATATAATTTAAATTTATTTGGTTTAGAAAGTTAACCAGAACTATCTGGCTAACCAATCCATGTTGTGGAATTTATCCCCAAAAGGATAATCTATATATGTTTGTTTGACCAACTTTTGTCAGATACAAGATAAATATTAATATTTCCTTATTCTCCAGAGTATCACCTGATGGACTGAATTTGATTAAATATTAACTTTACAACAAACAATATAGATATATACACTTTAGTGGATAAATAACTTTTAAAGTTTTGGGTTATCCTCCTCAGCCAAATGATCCATTGGTGGAATATGTGGAGAAGAGGTGGGAGTCAGGAAAGGGGCTGGAAAGTGAAGATGATGAAGTGCAGGATATGGTGGAAAGTGTGGAGATTGTGGATGATATGGGAGTTGAAGCAGAAGGAGGATTTGGGGTGTCGGAGACTTTAAAATAGTTGCAATAATATTTTTTGACTTGCATGATTTTGAAGAACAAGTGTCAGATCGGAAGTATTGGAAACCAAACAGAAAGAGAATGGAAAAGAGTCAGAGTGATGATAAAGGTCCGGGTTTTCTTGGATAAGCTGTGTGGAAGTCAATAACAATTTCCATAGCATGTCCAAGTTCCGTGGCCAATATCCATGAAGTTTCTTTCTCGGTACCTTTGTAACCTGCCCATTTGACTAAATAGAGCAATTTACAAGTACATCGGCAATTGTCAATTTTAGAATCCAAAATCTCGGAAACTTCAAATTTGGGTTCTCCATCAATGATGACCGGAGGGGGCGGAGGTTGAGTACAGTAGGCAACAAAACCGTTCGGATGTTTCTTTGTTTTGCAAAGACCCTTTAGCATTAGCCCAAAGTAAATTCTAAAAATTCTGAATAAATTATGATAGATGCTCTAATATCACAAAATGTTGATTACATAACCATTATGTCATATGTCCATTTATGGCAATGTAATAATAGGATTAATGAAGCTTGTACATCTGAATGGTTTTGTTGCCTGTATTTTATAAACCCTATATAGTAAACTAGTACTTGGTATACCCTCCCTTGGCCTTAATTATAGCTTCAACTCTTCTAGGCATACTTTTTACCAAGTTCTGATACACCTCTTTTGGTATCTTCTCCCATTCCACTTGACAGTGCTTCCAAAGCTCCTCCACTCCACTAGGTAGTGTGTTGTAGTCAGTTAGCCTCCTTTTCAATGGTTTAGATCTGGAGACTGTGCTGGTCATTGCATAACAGTATAGCCATGGTCATCAAACCACTTTTGAGCAGTTTTCTGGTATGCTTTGGCCCATTATCCTGCTGGAAGATGGTATCAGATGGAGTTTCTTTGTAAAACTCAAGGGATTGCTGAAGTTCATCCTCCAAGATGGAGCAGGAAAGCTGTGGATCCATCTTCCCTTCAATCCTAATGGCATATCCAATGCCTTCCCAATGCATGCAACCACACATCATCACACTACCACCAAACCTCAATGATCCCTCCACCTGCCTATCGGTCAACCCCTCCCCCATCTTTTTCTACAACCACTTCCTTCCATCTGACCCAAGACAATTGATTTTGGTCTCATCAGAGAATACAACACTCTTCCAGACCTCCAGAGTGTACTCCTGATGTCTCTCTGCCCACTGTAGCCTCTCCCTCCTGTGAGGTGGAGGGAACATTGAAGTTTGATGGTGGTAGTGTGATGATGTGGGGTTGCATGCATTGGGAAGGCATTGGATATGTCACTAGTATTGAAGGGAAGATGGATTCACAGCTTTACTGCTCCATCTTGGAGGATGAACTTCAGCAATCCCTTGAGTTTTACAAAGAAACTCCATCTGATACCATCTTCCAGCAGGATAATGGACCAAAGCATACCATAAAACTGCTCAAAAGTGGTTTGATGACCATGGCTATACTGTTATACAATGACCAGCACAGTCTCCAGATCTAAATCCTTGAAAAGGAGGCTAACTGACTACAACACACTACATAGTGGAGTGGAGGAGCTTTGGGAACACTGTCAAGTGGAATAGGAGAAGATACCAAAAGAGGTATGTCAGAAATTGATAAAAAGTATGCCTAGAAGAGTTGAAGCTGTAATTAAGGCCAAGGGAGGGTATACCAAGTACTAGTTTAGTATATAGGGTTTATAAAATACAGGCAACAAAACCGTTCGGATGTACAAGCTTCATTAATCCTATTATTACATTGCCATAAATGGACATATGACATAATGGTTATATAATCAACATTTTGTGATATTAGAGCATTTATCATAATTTATTCAGAATTTGTAGAATTTATTTTGGGCTAATGCTAAAGGGTCTTTCCAAAACAAAGAAACATCCGAACAGTTTTGTTGCCTACTGTATGTTCCAAGATATTGTTAGGAACACAAGGTTCTACCATGGAAATGTGGAAAATGGGGTGAACTGCTTGCATCCTATTGGGAAGTCGGAGAGTCCATGAAAGTGAGCTAGCTTGTGCTATAATTTCAAAAGGGCATAAGAATTTCTCAGCAAGTTTTTTAGAAGGTTGGGTAGTTTAGAAGAATTGAGCTTTTACAAAAACCTGATCACCAAATTTAAAGTTAGGAGGAGGGATCCTGTTTTTGTCCACAGAACATTGATAATGTTCTTGAGTGGAAGAAATAGCTTTCCGAAGTTCTTGATGTAACTCGTTGAGGTCGGTAATAAATTCTTGAGCATGGATGGATGCCAAATCTCATTTGGAATGTACTGTGATATTTGGATTATAGCCTTTGTTGGCAAAAAAGGGAGATATGCCAGTAGCTGTGTTTGGAGAGTTATTGTAGGCAAAATTCTGCGAGCAGAAGAAGGGATTTCCAGTTGTCCTATTGGTAGTTGCAATAGATGCAAAGATATTGTTCCAGTGTTTGATTAACATGTTCCATGGGTCCATCACCTTCCAGATGATATCCCGAGGTGAAGTGTAATTTCATGTCAAGGGCTTTTCTGAGGGCCTGGAAGAAATGGGAAATGAACTTGGAGCCTCGATCGGAAGTTACATGAGATGGAACACCATGTTTGGAAAATACATGAATAATGAAAAGTTCCACTATTTGTAAGGATGTGATTGTATCATGAGTGGGTATGAAAATTCCTTGTTTCTAGAATTGATCCACAACAACTAGGATGGATGTAAAGCCTTCAGAAGTCAGAAGGTGTTCGATAAAATCCATGGAATTGAGTTCCAGGGATTTTCTGGTATTGGAAGTTGCTTGAGAAGGCTGTATGGCTTATGTCTCTGGGATTTAGACCATAAGCAGGTGGCGCATGACTTACAGAACTGGGTTATGAAATCTTGGAGGTTGGGCCAAGTATATTCTCTTTGGATTAGACCAAGAGTATTGTTAATGCTGTAATGTCCAGATATTGGATGATCATGTTTGTACTGAAGTACATGGAGTCAGAGATTATCAGAATCTGGAATGTGCATACGTCCATCAAGATAGATGAAACCTTGAGAGTCTTGTGACCATTGGGGTTGTTCGGGATTATCAGGGACTTCTAGGTGTGGCTTGAGGGCCAGATTGGAAGTGAGTGCAGAAAGGATATCTTGATGTAATCACTCAATGTCCATGATCATAACACTACACATAATTGGATAGTAGAGGGAAGTCACTCGAATATGTAGATGCAGAAAGTTGCTGTGTTGTAAAAACCAGTTTCAAGTTATGCAGATTAACAATTGCATAGTTACTTTCCCCCTCTTTAGGATAGACATCCCATCATCAGGTCATGGCATCTGGTTTTCCACCAAAATGTCCAGGTTGGAAATGGATAATCATGTTGAAAGTGGAGAGAAATTTGGACCAGCAGGCTTGCTGGCAGGTCAAAGGTTTAGTGGTAGAAAAATATTCAAGATTTTTGTGATCAGTAACGACATCAATGGGAGTTGTGGAACCTTTGAGGTACATGTAGTGCCACCAATGTTTGAAAGCTTCAAAGATTGCCAAAAGTTCCTTATAATGAATGTTGTAGTTGAGTTCAGACACTTTCAGTGTCTGAGAAAGAAATGCAACCAGATGAATTTCACTGTCGGAATCTTGAATGGAAAGAATCATGGCAATTGCATAATCAGAATATCAGGTTTCCAATGAGAAAGAATCGGAGCAGAAGTGAAAACACTTTTTAAAGTGCAGAGCAGCATTTGTCATCAAAAACCCATGGTTGATATTTACGGGTAAGGTGAGTGAGTGGTATTGTGAGAGGTATGGTGAAATACACTCTGGAAATATAGTCTGGATGAGCTCATACTATATTTCCATTATTATTTCTACTTTCTCTCTATTTTATTATACGCATATAATTAGTTCCATGACCTATGCATTCAGTACATTGACTCTTGTGGGTGCATATGTGCCAGACTTATGTATTCTAGCACTGGTAGTTAGAACTCAGACACTTTTTACCCCACAACCATGACTTACCCAGACACCCAGTTAGTGTCCTGTAAGTTGTGATTGGGGTATCATCTCGACTGTCACAGACAGGCTTTAACTACTAGTGCAATCAGAATTTTGAACTATACTAATCGAAACTCAATCCATTATCTCAATCCATGTGGACTACATCCATGCTACTCTGTTATTTGACCCTCTCGTTATGGAGGATGGTCACACTTTATTGAATATACAAAATTTTACTGAATAATCCTCATATTTTTCAAGTGAGACTATTCCTTCTGGCCATGACAACTTATTCTATGAGTTTATATTTAATTACCTGAAATTTCATCTTTAAAATATGCATGCCCTTTTAAAATATGCACAAATGACATAGTTACACAAAATTATTTGGGTTAACCTAGATTATTTGGGTTATGGCTTAATCTTTGGGTTATGATGTATTCTCTTGTATACAAGCAAACTTTCAAAAATATATTTCATATAATTTAAATTTAGTTGGTTTAGAGAGTTAACCAGAACTATCTGGGGTACCAATCCCCATTGTGCAATTTATTCCAAAAGAATAATCTACAGATGATTGTTTGACTAAATGTTGTCAGATATAGGATCAATATTAATATTTTTGCATTCTTCAGAGTGATACCTAATCAACTGAATTTGATTAAATATTAATTTTACAACAAACAATATAAATATATATACTTTAGTGGATAAATAACTTTTAAAGTTTTGGGTTATCCTCCAAAGAGGCTCTGGCCAGAATAGATGCTGCAGGAGGAATGGAAGTGTTGGGAATCTGGAAATTAATACTGCTCAATACCCAGTCAATCAACGGATTATATCGGGTGAGCCAGTTATATCCAAGAACTACTGAACAGCTAGAGTCCAACTGTGTTACAAAAAAAGTAACTGGTTGGGATGTTCCACATGGGAACTGGATAGACATGTCGCAGGCTTGAGTAATTGCCATATTGCTAGTGCTGTCAAACAGATGCAAAGAAATTGCGGGAACAGAATGGAGTTTCAGATTATGTTTCATGGCAAAGGTGGTATCTACAAAACAGTGTGTGGAGCCAGAATCTATCAGAGCTCGGAACATGAAATTTCCAAGAAGGTCAGAAATGAGTTTTACAAATAGTGAGTCGGGATTAGAGAGTGGACACATTGAGATAGATAATCTCGGAAACATGGAGAGAGTCAATGCACCCCTCTGTCCATGCAGATTCTGGAGGGTTGCTTACTCTTTTTTCGACTCTGTGGTGGGTTTTTCCTTGGACATTGTAGTCATAGTGGAAGTTACCACACGGGCCTTGGAAGAGTTAGACTTAATGGTACAATTGGAAACTTTGTGTCCACCTTTCCCACAGAAAAGGCAGAGATCATTATCCATGCATTGTTGTTTCTCCTTCGGGGTGAGTTTACCATCAGTACCCAACAAATGGGAAATGTCAGGTTTGTTGGAAGTTGACTGTTTTTCCTTGTTGGATTTCTTGTCTTTTTTCCAATCAGAATTTGATTTGCCAGTATTAGTGCCAGAGTTGCTGGTGTTATTGCCTGAGTTATTGCTGGAAGACTTGCTAGTCGATGCCTTGTTGCTTTGAGAATGTTCTGTCAGATTCTCTCAGGAAACCTCGGCTTTTCATTCCCAATAATGGGCATTGGATGTCTGAGCTTGAATCCACATGAGTTGGAGAGTTTTTGGCTTCCCATCTTTGCAGATCTCATCTTTAAGGTGTGACAGAAGTTCCATATAGAAATGGTGCCTGAGGGCAGAATCATCCTAACCACATTGTGCAGCGAGGGTATTGAACTTGACAAGGTAATCGGAAACTCATTGATTGTCCTTCATCTTAAGCGTCATTAATTCATTTTCCACTTCGCCGGATTGATTGTAAGGTCCAAAATTAGTTTCCAGTTCTTCCACAAATGCATCCCAGTCATCGAGCCATACAGGTGTCTTGTTGGATATTCCGGATAGTCTGGGTTTGAACCAATCCTGAGCAGTATCCCTGAGATAAGAGAGTGCAAAATTGACTTTTCAACTGTCAGATTTAAATGCAGTGGGTCGATCACGGAAACTGAAATGGCATTGGAGAAGGAAATTCTTCAATTTTTTCGGATCCTTGCCAGTAAATGGTTCAGGTTCTTTAACTCCAGTGTGGGATGATTCTTTGCTTTCCTCAGCGGATTTCAAATAGTCAGAAAATTTCACAATGGAGTTAACAAACAGCATTTCAGTTGGTTCATCAGAAGATTTCTTTTTCAATGTCTCCAGCTGTTCTTCTACTTCATTGTTGGAAGTGTTGGGAGCATTGGGATCCTTCACTACCTTGGTAACTCCTTTGATGGAAGCTGATGCTGTCAGCTGAATTGGGGTTTCAGGTTTGGTGGTATAAAGTTGCAATGGGGATTGAAATTGAGATGGTCCTTTGGCAGCTTTGCATTTGGGACCCATGATGAGCAAGTCGCAGAATTGAGATCTGATATACTGTTAAGTGCCGTGTCGGAACTTATTCCAGAACTATCAGAAAGTCACTGGGAATTCGGAAACTATCAGATAGGGTCAGGATGTCGGCTTCAGCTTATGTGCTGTGCCTCTACACAAATGCTCGGAAGTCCTTAATTTCAAAGGCAGGACTTACACTGGAAGATACAGATATTCAGAGTTCCAAAGAGTTCTGAATATCAAGTGTACAGAAAGATGGAAGAGGGAATAAGAAACTAAGTTGATATCAGATCTAAAGTAAAGTACAAATTCGCAGAAACTAATATAAGTCTTCTTGTTATTGTACTACAAACTAAGACCACAATAAGATGGAAATGGAAGTATTCCAAAATGGGAATACAATAAGATGAATTGGGGAGACATTATTCCAAAACAGGAATATAATAAACAAACGAGTGAATACTTGTCAATGGACAAATTACCAAATGTGGAACAAGGGAAGATTACAGAAGATGCAGTAACTATGATGTTCTGTAGTCAGAAATTGAAAGTTGGAAGTCTGAAGTTGGATATTGAAACATCTGGGAACGGGTCGTAACAAGTGGTCAGGTTGTGGTTCTGCACACTGTTCAACAAGGTACATATGCCTAACAGTTCAGGTTCAGGTCTGGTGTGGGACACCTTTCAATGAGGCATCCACAGATTCAGGGATCATTTATACTCAGTTTGTATCTGAGTCAGGGTCAGGTTCAGTATGTGGCACCTTTCCAACAAGGTATGCTTTGGGTTTGGGGTCAGCTCTGTGATTGTAACTGAGTCAGGGTCAGTGTCAGTTCAGAGGTTCAGGAGTTCTGTGATGTATTAGCCTTATTTTAATAATATCTTCCTGGAAAAGGAGTCCAGTGCTCTGTGAAAATGTGCAAATACTCAATTCACTGCAAGGTAAAATAATTTAATTATTTGATATTAATCAGTGGCAGCCTTAATAGACTTAGAACCTCTGAAGTCAAGAGTTTACTTGAATATATGCACCCTACTTTGCAAAGAAGGTTTTGAGAGCTGCTTTTGCAAGCTGTTCTTTTTCTATGAAAACAATACTAAAATATGAATAACAATTCACTGATTCCAAAGCTAGATTCAACTTCGATTCTAGCTAGTTTATATATAATTTATACTATTTATAAACAGGTCAAGAGGTTAGATATAGAATAAAACACTATAAGCTAATATATGTTCTATTTCTACTAACCTACAGGGTCTACTGTGATATTAACTTATCAGGATCTTAGTGTAGTGCATACAGATCTTGTGTGAATATTCTCAGTATTTATTTATGCCTAAAACCGGGTATAAATTAGAATATATGTATTCCTAATCTCAATATAACCTAAAGTATTTATTACTTTAATTGATAGCCAACAACTCAACTAGAGGCGGAAAAGTAACAAAGGCCAGCTACTTAATTAAGAGGTGGCAAGGGGGAACAGAACTCTTGTCAGAAGCTCAACTAGAGGTGACAAGGGTATAGGATTATTACCAGAAGCTCAACTAGAGGTGGCAAGGGGGTAGGATTGTACCAGAAGCTCAACTAGAGGTGGCAGGGATCCTGACTAAGCTGCTTGCTGCAGTGACACACAGATGTGGTGTAGTAAATTGGTTAAATTAGATTTTTTTATTCAAGGGAGGAGCTGAGCTCCTTATATACACTGAGATCTGAGAAATTTAGAATATTCTAGTAACTATTTCTATCCTATTTTTAGCTATTTTACCTGGAAACTACTGGAATATTCCAGGAGTTTCTGCTACTTTCCATTGTAGCATATATGATTATATAATCTTCCTGCACATGTGACAATGTTCTTGCATTTGTGACTGTCAGCTGTTTGTGACAATTGGGTTACATTTGTATTGAAACAGTTGAATAACTCTTGACAAACATCCTGTGAGTGTGAGGAAAGTAAACACTAAGTGTATTCAACTGTGAACTAACTACATACCTGTGAGTGTGAGGAAAGTAAACACTAAGGAGACTTTCCCACACCCACAGCGGAGTATGCTACAGGGTGCTTACCTAAGCACCTACACATCAGTTACCTTACTAGGTAACTCACTCAATACTGCATCTATAGTGCTGGGAAAAATACTACAAATATCAGAAAAATACAGGGAACATCATAGACTATGTAAGAGCTGTAATATCATACTCTAACAATTTGTGACAACCATCGAGTTTGTGACAACTGTCGAGTTTGTGACAACCATCGAGTTTGTGACAACCATCGAGTTTGTGACAACCATCGAGTTTGTGACAACCGTCCAGTTTGTGACAACTGTCACAGAATGTGACAATATTGTGCCAGCTGACCGGTTTGTAGATGTTATGTATTTTTAGGTTTTTCCGATTTTTAACCAATCTCCCCCTAAACAAATTGATAAAAACAAGTTCAAATGTACTTATATTGCGACGAAATTATTGTACAATATTCTCCTGAATTTAACCTGATTTTGACAATTTATTTCATATTTTTATGATTTAATTTGGGAGAACTATCGAAATTCTACTGTTTATTCTTTTTTAACTAAAAATCTTCGAAGTCGGCCTTCTGGCGCTTATTGCACAACGCGCGGGAATATTCGTCACAACGGTGACATTCGTCACAACGGTGACATTCGTCACAACGGTGACATTCGTCACAACGGTGACTGTCGTCACAACGGTGACTGTCGTCACAACGGTGACTGTCGTCACAACGGTGACTGTCGTCACAACAAGTGACCGTCGTCACAAAATGCGACGACTTGTCACAAACGCGACACGCGCGGGAAAATTATGTAATCAGCGCGCGCACGAAATCAGCAACTTCGCGACGCGCGAGAACATTACATCAGCATATATGCTACAATGGAAAGTAGCAGAAACTCCTGGAATATTCCAGCAGATTCCAGGTAAAATAGCTAAAAATAGGTAAAACAAGTAGCTAGAACATTCTCCCATGTCTCAGATTTTACTGTATATAAGGAGCTCTGCTCCACCACTGAAATATAACTTATTTTAACCCATTTACTACACCACATCAGTGTGCCACTGCATCAGCAGTTATATTCCACCCCTAGTTGGGCTGTTGGATAAATAAATACAAACACTTAGTCACCTCTAGTTGAGCTGCTGACCTAAGCTATCTCAGGATCCCTTTGCCACCTCTAGTTGAGCTTCTGGTAATAATCCTACCCCCTTGTCACCTCTAGTTGAGCTTCTGACAAACAACTTGTTCCTCTTTTTGCCACCTCTTAGTTGAGTAGCTGGCTATCCTTTATTACTAATCCACCTCTAGTTGAGTTGTTGGCTATAAATTAAAGTAATAAATATTTTAGGTTATATTGAGATTAGAAATACATATATTCTAATTTCTACCCGGTTTTTGGCATAAACAAATACTGAGAATATTCTTGCAGAATCCTTAAGACTACATTAAGATCCTGATAAGTTAGTATCACAGTAGACCCTGTAGGTTAGTGTAAATAAAGCATATATTAGCCAAATAGTGTTTTATTCTATATCTAATCTTTTGACCTGTTTATTAATATTTTTACTGTTTGATAAATAGTATAAAATATATATAAACTAGCTAGAATCGAAGGCGAATCTAGTTTCGGAATCAGTGAATTGTTATTCATATTTTAGTAGTGTTTTTACAGAAAAAGAACAAGCTTGCACAAGCAGCTCTCAAAACCTTCTTTGCGAAGTAGGGTGCATATATTCAAGTAAACTCTTGACTTCAGGGGTTCTAAGTCTATTTAGGCTGCCACTGATTAATATCAAATACTTAAATTATTTTACCTTGCAGTGAATTGAGTATTTGCACATTTTGATAGAGCATTGGACTCCTTTTTCGGAAAATAGTATTAAAATAAGGCTAATACATCACAGTAGACATATACATAGTTAAAAAAGAATAAAATCCATATCTTTGTCAATTTAAATGTAAAAATACCAAATAAATTGCATAAATTCTGGATAATTCTTCAGAATATTGTACAGTAATTTTCTATCAATACAAGTACATTTAAACTTCTTTTTTATTGATTTTAATTGGGAAAATTGGGGAAAAATGGGAAAACCTTAGAAATACATAACCAGTTCAGTTTGTGTGAAGATCCATTCCTGGAGACTCCACAGAGTATTTCCCAGACATCCTATCAGGTCCTGAACTATCTTCCAGACTAGTATCAAAATCCAGAATCCATTGGAGCCTGACCCTCATCCCTCAGGTACCTTCACCTCAAATCCCATTCTGGTATTCTCCCCTTGACTAGACACCTCCTGTTACAACCTGGTACCTGTCAGACTCTGCCCTTCCCCAGCTAGTATCACAAAGTGTCCTTGGTCATTGTTAAGTTCCATATCTTGGGGTGGAATTCCTGGTGATATTCCAGATACTTCCCAGAAATATGTCCACAGAGTTCCTGGGGATTAGTTCAGGGAGTATTGGAATATTACCAGAGTGCAGATTGGACTTGGCTTCAGCTTACATATGTGCTGCACCCTCATGCACTCACTCGGGTGTCCATATTTCAGAGGCCAGATATATCCAGAGTGTTTACAGATACTCAGAGTTCCCAAGTCTGGAGAGTTCTGGATATCAAGTGGACAGAAAGACAGTAGGGATAAGAGACTAAGTTGTGACTAAGTCGAGATTAAAACTAAAGAGTAAGTACATGACTATGGAAGACTATATCAATGTTCCAATTATTGTACTACAGGTCTGGGAGTATAATAAGACCTATTTGGAACTGTTTCCAAACTAAGGATATAATAACAAGTCAGATAAATGAGGATACAAGGATGGGAACAGATCAGGGAATAAGAACAAGAACAATAAACAAACAAATGAACATCAGTTACCAAATGTGGAACAAAGAAAGTGAGTTGGAATATCAGATATCTGATACTATCCGGAAATGGATCCTAACACTATAATGACTAAGTGTGTGCATTTCCAGGAAAGCCATGGGTTCCAGGCAAGCCAGAACATTGGCATAGAGGAGTTGACAAGGAGACCATGATATAGGCAGATAGAACTAGTGACATGGGGAAACCCCATGGGAGTTCTGGAGATGGGTAATCTGAGGGGCCTGAGGATACATGACAAGGGTTACCTTGTCAGGAGGAAGGGGGTCAGGTTCTGGCAAGGTACTGGAAAGGTTTAGAAAGGATTCAGAAAGTCAGGGCAAGGCCACAGGCATATTTGGATATGTGATTGTAAGTTCCAACCTCTGAAAAGGTCCAGAAATCCAAAAATGTCTGAAAATCCAATAAGAGCTGAAAGTCCAAAAAGGTCTGGAACAGGGTACCAAAGCTCCGAGGGATCTGAGCACACTGAAAATGTCAGAGCAGACAAACAGGGAAAAGGGGACAGGGGTGACAATAGTCCAAAGATGCCAAAATACAGAGGGTACAAGGCAGCACCAAAATAAAGGCCAACCAGCAGCACAGAAAGGTTCCAGAAAGGCCAGAAAGTGTCTGAATGGACCAGAAGCTGTCCATGAGGGGCAACAGGGAATGCCAGAAAAGGACAGAAAATGCCTGAATAGGCTGAGAGTTGCCTGTGAGGGACAAAACATTGCCCAAAAGCAAGGGGACAAGGAGGAGTTAGAGTGGTCACTGTAAATGGGCAGTGGACACTGAGAGGATCTGGTCGGAGAAGGAGGTGGTCCACAAGGAAAAGCTACAGGTGTTCCAAGGACAGGTGGACCTTAAACCACAGGGAAAAACCATGGGGAAAAGCCATGGATATTCCGAGGGTGGGCAGGCCTTGTTCTAACTTTGAATGGGCTGTGTGCCACAAAACTGGGAAGTCCATATGTTCTGGGAATATGCTGCATGTGAACCGGAAAGTCCGGGAATTCCGGGAACTCTGGAGATTCTGGGAATATGCTGGATGAAACAGAGAAGTCCATGGGCTCTGAGAATACAATGGTGACATTAAGAAGTTTAAATAGGACTGCAAACATGCTGAAAGTCATAGGTCTAGGAGGTCCGGGGGTTCCGGGAATATGCTGTACACAAACCGGGAAGTCCAGGCTCCGAGAATGTACTGAATGAGCACCAGAAGTCTGGGTACCCTGAGGATACATGACTGGCCAGAAGTTGGAATGCCCAAGGGCCGGAAAATGCCCAGATGACCCAGGAGTTGCCTGTAAAAGGCTACAATGTTGCCTAAAGGCAAGGAGAAGAAGATGGAGTCCTTGGCAGGATTGCCACAGAACTGGAGGAGGAGCCAACAACATCCCAAGAGGTGGATGACTTAGAGGACGAGTCATCTATGTAAGGGCCTATAGAGTCTATGGACTCCATGGAGAACAGCAAGTTGGAGAGGTCCATGGGACCCGAGGAGGTAAGTGCCCTTATGGAAAAGAGCAGAAAGGCAAGGGAGTTGGGGTCCTGTGGAGTCCAGGTCATAACAAATGAGGTCTGAAAGGACAGAGGGCTGAAAGGACAGATACTTGACTCATCTGTTACTAGGTCAACTGAGAGTCAAAGTGTGCTGTGTAAGTGCTAGAAAGGCAAAGAGAGACATAGGGTGAACTAGGAATTATGAAGTGAATCCAAAATTATAGGGACTAGAGTAATAACAGGATAGGTGTTACCCCCCCTTTTAATGTAGACATCCCAATGTCTACACCATAGTAGTGAGGTAAGGGCTAGGTGGGCTGGATGGTCAAAAATGGTCAAGAAAAAAACTAAACTGAATGTTATTTCGGAGTCCGAGGATTTTCTGAAGATCCGGAGAGATTGGAAAATCCGGAAATCTGAAATTGAGTCAAAACATTGGTGCCAAAAGACCAAGAATGCTAAAAAGGTTGAAATGGCACAAGTGGCCATACATATATGTATGCTAAAAAGGCCACATAAAAACAATCATGGCAAGCAGGAAAACTCAACAAAGAGCTAAAATTCGGAGCATCTGAGGATTCCAGAAAATTTGAGGATTTTGGAATGTCCAGCAATTCTGGAAAGTCCAAGGGTTCCAGAAAGTCTGAGGATTCTGGAAAGTCTGAAAATTCACAGAAGCTGAAAATGCCAAAAGAAAAGGCAGAGGATGCCAAAAGGCTAGGATTTCCTGAAGGCAAAAGTTGCCTGAAAGGTTGGATTAAAATGATCTTGGAAAGCAAACACTCAACAGATAATTGGGAATGGAAAGGTCCAAGGATGTTGGAAAGTCCAGGGATTCCAGAATGTTCAAGGGTTCCGGAAAGTCTGATGGTTCTGGGAGGTCCAAGGATTCCAGAAAGTCCGAGAATTCACAAAATCTGATGTTGAGTGAAATGGTTGAATGTGCTGAAAAGGACCAGAGATGCCAAAAAAAGGCCAAAATTTTGCCTGGAAGGGCCATGGGTTGCCTGAAGGCTGGAAATGCCTGAAAGGTTCAGAGCAGACAAATGCAATCAAATGAGAGGCATTGGATGGTTTGGAAAATTTACTGCTCAATACCCGGAAATCAACAGATTTATAGTGGGTGAGACAATGGTATCCAAACACAAACAAGCAACTTGTCTAACTGCTAGTGATGTCGAGATTTGTTCCACAAGGGAAACAAATAAATGTCCTTCAGGAATGCTGAGAGGAACTGGAAAGGAAATAGCAGTTTGGAGTGTATCCAGGTTGTGAAAGCTGACAATCATACAGGGGCTGCAAGAATCTTCCTAACTTAGAGTTCTGGAGGAAAGTATTTTGGGAGTAGCTTCAGTCACACATCACGGACCCTTCTGAGATTTAAGCTAGTTACATGTTTGTCATGCATCACAGTAACTCACACTAGAGGGACCCCAAGATCTTTGGAGTTGGACAACATTCAGAAAATCTTGATATTTGGCCAAATTTTCTAAGCATTTTTTGAACTCAAAAACTGTTTGAAAATTTTAAGTTTTAGTAGGTTTTTCTGAGATCAAAAATTGTATCTAAAAACTTTAAAATTTGCATCAGGAAATTCTGAGGAAATATTGTTAGAAATAGTCTATTTTTGATGGATGGTCTGAATAAGTGTTAGGATCCCCATTGTTTTGGACCCCTGCAACCTGTTTTGGACTCACACCACCACCCATGAGGCCCCCAACACTTGTTTTCATTATAATTTTGACCCTTTTAGCCTTCCATTCTATCTCTGTCCCACTCCCCCATCATCATCTCCCTGGATACATCTCACTTGCCACCTCAGACCTTTTGAGTATTGTTTAGTACTTTACATTTAGTCTCCCCACCTTGTCATTGATTTCCTATAATCCATTTCACACTTCACTTCTTTGATTGGCTCTCTGGTCATCTGTCTCATTGTAATATAAAATCTTCTTCATGTACGCTACAATTCTTCAGTTCAAAAATCAACTTAGATTACCCTCTACTGTAAGGGGACATTCTATGTCTTGTCTCTTGGTTTTTGTCATGTCTATACTTACTAACCCTCAGAGGTTATTTTATATTGTTTCCTTTATTTTTCTCACATTTTTCAGAGGACTGTTCCATCCTCTAGGAATATTCTAGGATAGAGTAGATAGTTATGGACCATTGAGGGTAAGCTGTCATTCTATTTTTAGACACCCCCATGTTTCGGAACATCTAGCAGAGGCACCTCCTTATCCTTTTCTCTCTGGATATCCCTCTGTTAGGTGAGTAGTCCTTATCCATATCTAGTAGCTACCTAATATACTCTGGATATCCCTCTGTTAGTTGGTCTAGTGTGAGTACCACAGGCTCTACTGAGGTGGCCCTTACATCTACTGGTTCTCAGTCTCTTTCCTTCCTTCTCACCTTCTCAATACTCTTGAAGGTGTTCTTCAGCAAGCTGTGAACTCTTACCTTATGACTCTTAGTATTTCAGCCCACTGGTTGTGAAGAATTGTAGAAGTTCTGACCACTCAATATACAAAGAATATTGACTATCAAAGTACAATATCTATATAAATGAATTTTGCTTGGTGGGTTGTGGGTGCAAATAGGCACTGTAGGGCACCTGATTTGGTGAGGGCATGGAGCATCTGAATTGTCCCCGATTAAGCCCAGAAACCAAAAATGGTGAATCATACTAATTGGCAAGTTGTCCCAAAGAGTGTTATTAGTCAGCATGGGTGCATTTGTGCACTTGCAGGAGTATTTCATCATGCATGCTGTGGAAGCATTTTGGCATCACAGGACTATTCTATGACTGTGTGGGAGCATTTGTGATGCCACAGGAGTATTTTGTGATGCATGCAGAAGTATTTTGTAACACATGGAGGTATTTTTACATGGGTGGGAGTATTGTGTCACATGTGCAGGAGTATTTTGTGATGCCATGGGAGTATTTCTCAAATGTGCAGAACCATTTCACATGCCCCTAATGGACACATTTCCCATAGCTCTCCCAGTGGAAGTTCCCAACCCTTCACATAAGCACATGCTGTTCATGAAAGCATTTCCCACATCCTTCACAGAAGCATTTCCTACACCCTTCATGGAGGCATTTTGATGCCAGTTCCCTGGAGATGGATTGCATATCCCTGGGGGAGGTCTATAAGGAATTTCTGGGAAAATCACAATAAAATCAGAGAATAAGGAAAATAAAATACAATAAATGAAAATAAAATGTTTAAAAATAAAATAAAATTGAATAAATTGAAATACATTATGATAAATCAAGAAGAAATAACAATAAATCAACATAAAATAAAATAAATCCAAATAAAATACAATAAATTGAAATACATTATGATAAATCAAGAAGAAATAACAATAAATCAACATAAAATAAAATAAATCCAAATAAAATACAATAAATCCAAATACAATATAATAAATCCAAATAAAATACAATAAATCAGAATAAAATATAGGAAGTCAATAAAATACAATAAATGAAAATAAAATATATTGAATTAAAATAAATGAATCAGGTGACCACAGTAGTTACTTGCAAGTGACAGTCAATTTAACCATTGGAACTGTTGTTCCTTTTGTAACCTTTATTCCTTTTGTACTCTTTAGTCCTATTGTAACCTTTATTCCTTTTGGAATCTTTATTCCTTTTGACTGATGTTCCTATTGTAACTGTTGTTCCTTTTGTAGCTATTCTTCCCTTTTGTAACCTTGATTCCTTTTGTAACCTTTATTTCTGTTCTAACTGTTGTTCCTTTTGTGACCTTTGATCCCTTTTGTGACCTTTGGTTTCTTTTGTGACCTTTGTTTTCTTTTGTCACCGTTGATTTCTTTTGTAACTGTTGATTTCTTTTGTAACTGTTGATTTCTTTTGTAACTGTTGATTTCTTTTGTAACTGTTGATTTCTTTTGTAACCTTTTTTCCCTTCCTTTGTGACCAGTATTTTCTTTATAAAGGGTGTTTCCGTTGTAATGGGTGTTTCCGTTGTAACGGGTGTTTCCATTCTAATGTGACTTTCCATTCTAACGTGACTTTCCATTCTAACATGACTTTCCATTCTAATATGACTTTCCATTTTAGCAGTTTCCCTTTTAAAACACTGGACCTTGGAAATGCTTAAGAGTTATCAATGCAGGGGGGTTTGGGGGCTTCCCCCCTGTAATGTATTCAGGGGATTCTCTCAGATAGCTCAATATATGCTATAGTGTCACAGAGCTTCAACAATAAAACAAGCAAAGGTCCAGTAATTTAAATACTGATAGATTAATGAGCTGCGCTATGAAGCTTAAACAACTCAAATCAATGCTTATTTTGATTATTGAAAGGTTCAATAGAACTGTGTATGACTCTTTTAGCAAATAAAAGAACTACTCCTTGAGAATAGGGGCTGGAAGCTAAATATATGCACAGTAACTTGGCAGAGACTTGATATAAGAGCTTCGGATTCTTGTATGCTTATTTGTAACTATTAATAGTTATTTAACAAGGTGTTAAATAATTTATTAATAGAGAAAATAATATGTATTGGATTATCTGAGTGCTTGTACTTGATTAATTCAATAAACTTAGGGCTGGGCCTTGAGTAATCTAGTATTGGCAGGGATTTCAGTAAGGATACTTAGATACTTATTAGGTTTATTATCTAATTAATAAGCCTAAAGGGTAGCTGTGAGGCTGGGGGAACTTAGATGATTAGCTAAGTCCAAGAGTTGCTGACAAAGATTCAAGATGCTGCAAGTGTAGGTGCTTGCAGTTAGTGTATCAGACTAAGGCTATTATTGTCCTTAGGATGATGAGGTAAGGTTCTGTGCTGTACTGTAAAATATGTGTGTGATAGATGATTTTATTGGAAACTTAGCCCTCCTTATATACATTTTGATAACTCAATGATTAGCTAACTATTTAGTTTATGAGGTCATTAGTTAGATCATAATGACCTCATATTCTACTCATTATTTACCCTTTATTTATCATGTGATTCCCTTCTCTGAGACAAGGGTTCTAACCTCTTGCTTGAACATGAAGGTTCAAGGCCGCGGTCCCGGGACGAAGCAAACGATGAGTCGGCGGAATCTAATAATGACTCGGGTAGTCACATTCGTGACTTGTGTGACTCGGGTAGTCACATCCGTGACCTGTGTGACATCCCGACACCGGAGGCTTATCTAATAAGTCACATGACTTCAAAAATGCGCAAACTGGGCTGCAGCAAGGTGCTGAAAGGTAATAACTAAGTAAATAAAATATAAATAATTAGTTAAAAATTATAATAATTTAATTAAGTAATAATAGCATAATATGAGTCCATATATGCTATTATTTATGTGAAGTTAAAAGGAATAAGGCCTATTTTTCACAATAAACATAGTAAAAATACAATAAAAATTCGAGAAAATATTAAGTAATTCAAAAGAAAATTAAGAGAACATTATGAGATAATGATGATACCTCACACCCCCCAACAAGCTGGAGCCCACAGTGAAGTTGTGGGGCAGGTCACAAAGTGACCACCCCACAGTGTAGCAAGGGTTCCCAGGCTTGTCATATAAGTTAATTCACATTGATGGGTCCATGGGTATTGTTGCTGAGTCATAAAATGGAAGCACCTGTGAGTGAAGTGAGCAGTATATTCCCATGGTCTGTATGTGAGTGCAGCAAGCCTAGGTTTTCCCACAGTCTGTATCTGTGAGCAAAGTGAGCCTTGGTTTTCCCATGCCCACAATGGCACACTGGTTACATTGTTGGCACATGCATTCCCAGGCATGACCCATCACATTCGTGACATACTGCACTTGGTCATGTGATGCACCATTCATGTGTTTCATCACATAATGCACTAGTCATGTGATGCATTGCCTCATTCTGTTAGGACCAGAAAACCCACAAGGCTCCGGACCCCATCCTATATGCACCAACTCTCTATACCCACCAGGTTACAGCTATCTGGAAAATTCACCAGCATCTGGACCATGCCTTGTATGCACCTGACCCTCTATATGGTACCCAAGTACAGTCACAACCAGAGTGCCCACTGGGACCACACATGTCACACCTGTCTATATCCATCTCTGTCTTGCACACCAGTTACTGGACTCAGCCCAGACAACCCATCAGCTCTCTAACTGAGCCCCATTCCCATTATGGTCAAATGACCTGTCATGTTTTGGACCCCACTCCCATTCCTGTAATGTATTCAGGGGTTTCTCTTAGATAGCTCAATATATGTATGCTATAGTGTCACAGAGCTTCAACAATAAAACAAGCAAAGGTCCAGTAATTTAAATACTGATAGATTAATGAGCTGCACTATTTTAAGCTTAAACAACTCAAATCAATGCTTATTTTGATTATTGAAAGGTTCAATAGAACAATATATGACTCTTTTAGCAAATAAAAGAACTATTCCTTGAGAATAGGGGCTAGAAGCTGAATATATGCACAGTAACTTAGCAGAGACTTGATATAAAGCTTCGGATTCTTGTATGCTTATTTGTAACTATTAATAGTTATTTAACAAGGTGTTAAATAATTTATTAATAGAGAAACTAATGTGTGTTGGATTATTTGAGTGCTTGTACTTGAATAACCTAGTATTGGCAGGGATTTGTTAAGTGCCGTGTCGGGAACTTATTCCGGAACTATCGGGAAGTCACCGGGAAGTCGGAAACTATTAGATAGGGTCAGGACGTCGGCTTCAGCTTATGTGCTGCGCCTCTACGCAAACGCTCAAAGTCCTTAATTTCGGAAGTAAAGATTATGATGGAAGATATGGATATTCAGAGTTCCGTAGAGTTCCGAATATCGAGCGTACAGAAAGACGGGAGGAGGAATAAGAAACTAAGTCGATATCAGATCTAAGGTAAAGTACAATTCGCGGAAACTAATATAAGTCTACTCATTATTGTACTACAAACTAAGACCATAATAAGATGGAAACGGAAATGTTCCTTTAAACAGAAATACAATAAGACATATTAGGAAGACAATATTCCGAAACGGGAATATAACAACAAACGAGTGAATACTTGTCAACGGACAAATTACCAAATACGGAACAAAGGAAGAATGCGGATGATATGGTAACTATGATGTTCCGTAGTCGGAGATCGGAAGTCGGATATTGAAACATCCGGGAACGGGTCGTAACAGGATTTCAGTAAGGATACTTATTTTACATTTACTATGTATTTAGTAAGCCTAAGGGTAGCTGTGAGGCTGGGGGAACTTAGATGATTAGCTAAGTTCAAGAGTTGCTGACAAAGATTCGAGATCCTGCAAGTGTAGGTGCTTGCAGTTAGTGTATCAGACTAAGGCTATTATTGTCCTTAGGATGATTAGATAAGCTTCTGAGCTGTGCAGTAAAATATGTGTGTGATAGATTATTTAATTGGAAACTTGGCCCTCCTTATTGTTATGACCGGAATTCCCACTGGACTCCAGGCACTAACTTATACATATGCACCCACACCCTATACACACCAATTGTCAGTTTACCGGAATTCCCACTGGACTCCATATGTCAGACTTGTCTACATTCGACTTCGTTATGTTGTGTATCAGTCACCAGAATACCCACTGGACTCCGTCCTGTCTATGTCTGACCTCGTCCCATGCATCAGTCACTGGACCCCCCTCGGAAAACCCGTCATCCCTCTAACAGAGCCCCGTTCCTGTTTTAGTCAAATGACCTGTCACAATTCGGACTCCACTCCCACTCTGTTTCCCATTATGGTTTATGATTTGTCATGATTCAGACTCCACTCTGTTCCATCCCGTTCCTAACACCAAATTTGGTGTTTACTATTCTCGTTTTATGTTTTGCTAGTTTCATTTCATTATTACTGGATTTGGTATGTCATTCATTCCACAATCTATATAGTCTGGCAGATGTTGTATGTACATACAATCCAGTCAGAAAATCAGCTTAGATTCCCCCCAGTAATCTAATACATTTTCCACTCTAAACTCCTACTTGAATTACACCGCTCATGCTAGTCGGAGCCCACGGGCTACAGCGCATCTATCTCTTATTCATCTCGACTCACAACCTCTGAACTCACAACCTCTGACCTACAACCCCTCAACCCATGAACCCCGCCCGGACTCCCTGGGATTCCCATCCACCTGTCTGAAATTGGACAACATGATCTCGTGAGGGTGCAGCCTATAAGCTGAAGCCAAGTCCTACTGGATATCCCATGGGTTTCTCCAGAAACCCACTGTGTACGTACCCTAACACTTATATACATTTTGATAACTAAATATTTAACTATTTATTTATTTTATGAGGTCATTATTTAGGTCATAATGACCTCATATTCTACTTATTTTTTACCCTTTATTTACCATGTGATTCCCCTCTGAGACAAGGGTTCCAACCTTTGGCTTGAACATGAAGGTTCAAGGCCGCGGTCCTGGGACGGAAGCAATTGATGAGTTGGGGGAATCAAATAATGACTCGAGTAGTCACATCTGTCACTTGTGTGATATCCCGACACCGGAGGCTTATCTAATACGTCACATGACTCCAAAAATGTGCACATTGGAGCAAGCAATGTGCCAAAAGGCAATAACTAAGTAAATAAAATATAAATTATTAGTTATAAATTATAATAAATTAACTAAGATATAATAGCATAATATGAGCTCATATATGCTATTATTATGCGAAGTTAAAAGGAACTAAGCCTTATATTTCACAATAGAATATAATAAAAATACAACAAATTCGAGAAATATTACATAATTCAGAGAAAATTAAGAGAACTTTATGAGATAAAGCTGATACCTCACAATTCTGTTCCATCCCTAACACCTAGTTTGGTGTTTACTCATCTTGTTCCATGATTGCTTTGTTTGATCTTCATTATTACCAGATTTGGTATTGCATACATTCCACAGTCTATATAGTCTAGCTAATGTTGTACATAAAATCCAGTAAGAAATTTGACTAAGTTCTCCCCCAGTAACATAGCATATATCCTGCTCCATCCCCATCTCTCATCTTCGTAACACAACAGTATTGACCTTGTTGCAGCCCATGGGCTTTCTGACTGGTCTCCCAACCTATCAACCTATCGACTACTCCTGGACTACCCAGGTTTTTCATCCACCTGTTTGAAATTGGACACCATGATCTCGCAAGGGTGCAGCCTATATGCTGAAGCCAAGGCCTACTGGATTATCCATGGGTTTCTCCGGAAACCCTCCATGAGCCTGCACATCCCTTAAAACACTCATTGTGTGACTAATACATTACATCACAAACATGTACATACAAACACATACACCCATTCATACACGTGTAAAGGTGCCAGACACAACTCATGCACCACCTCACTCACATTGCACGACTGGGTGCATTACCTCACAAACATGCCCATTTGTGTGTGTGTGGGGTTATGCAGGTGTTGCCAAATGCCCACCAGGCATGTTATCTCTGAGGGGTCCATTATGTCTGTCAGTCCACATACAAGTGGCAGTGTGAGCCCATGTATTATTGCAAGGCTCTAAGGGTGTTAAAAAAATTACAATAAATTTCAGAAGAATTAAAATAAATACCCAGAAAATATACTAAAATTATGGGAAATAGAAGTCAATTAAATGAATATCAGTAAACCTGTAAATCCAATCAAATTCCAGTAAATTTCAGTAAATTTTAATTAAATCCAATCAAATTCCAATTAAGCTCAAGTAAATTCCAGTAAATTCAATTAAACAACATGGTTAAACTGTTCTATTCCTGACCATTCTGTTACATCCTTTGTGGACCATTATTCCATTCTCATTGATATTTTGAAAAGATTTTAAATACATAAATGTACAGCACCCAGTGTAATTTCCAGAGGCTTGGGATACTAAGAGTTACATGTATTGTTAAGGGACAGGCAGGCTCATGGGGGATTTCCAAAGAAACCTGTGGATAATCCAGTAGGACTTCACTTCAGCTTATAGGCTGCACCCTCGCTAGATTGTGGTGTCCAATTTCAAACAGGGAGACAGAAAACCTGGGGAGTCTCAATAGGTCAATAGGTCAGGAGGCCTGTCAGAAGGCCTGTGGGCTCCAATGAGGTCAATAGCATTGTGTTTCAAAGATGAGAACTGGGGATAGAGTGGGATATATGTATGCTAAGTCACTGGGGGAGAACTAAGTTGATTTTCTGACTGGATTGTATGTACAACATTAGCTAGACTATATAGACTGTGGAATGTATGCAATACCAAATCTGATAATAATGAAGATCAAAACAAGTAATCATGAAACAAGATGAGTAAACATGTTAAGAACTGAAAACTGACTAATGTCGGTGGCCGACGGGAACCGATCGGAAGGACTTGGCTTCAGCTTATGTGCTGCGCCCTCGCAAATATCCGCAGGGTGTCCTTGAATTTCGGACAGGTGAAGACCAATCCTAAGAAGTGCCTTTCGGTGAGATACCGATTGGGACCGAAGGACAAGTCGAGTGTCGGGCCAAGGGGGTCGGGGCTGAGAGTTGGTGAGCGCACGCAAAGGCGAATGGAGGGATTCTTAGTTTGAGACTGTTTACAGATGTATGAGGGTATTCTGAGTCGATATTCTGATTGCCTGGTAACTACAACTACAGCGGGTTCATATACAAGTAACAGGCATCTAGAAAATACTAATGGGGAGAAGGGCGGAAAACGGTATCAGCAATAAGCTTGACTTGGAACGGGAAGTTTATGATTAGTTCGGAGGCCAATGATAACCGAGAATGGAAATTACGAGATAAGGAAATAGTTCGAGAACTACAAATATAGATAGACATATGTGAAACATAGGATGGAACAGATCAACATAATGAAAGGGACGTATCAAAACATAACCAGACAGAAAGGCATAGTTGGGTTTGATTGACCGGAAGGCATATGTCAGCGTCGGGGGGACCGATGGCTTCCGAGATCTCGTCTTGTTGAAGACCCCTACAACGACATACCATCGGGGGCCGTCGGCGCGCAAAGGGTTGCGACACAGTCGTAACAAAACACCAAACTAGGTGTTAGGAATGGAATGGAATGGGAGCAGGGTATGAAACATGACAGGTCATTTGACTGTAATGGGAATGGGGCTCAGTTAGAGAGCTGACAGGTTGTCCAGGTGGACTCTGGTGACTGGTGTATGAGACAGAGTCAGATATAGACAGGTTTGACATGTGCAGGTTCCAATGGGCACTCCAGTTGTGACTGTACTTTGGGTACCATATAGAGGGTCAGGTGCATATAAAACAGGGTCCAGATACCAGTGGGTTTTCCAGATAACTGTAACCTGGTGGGTATAAAGAGTCAGGTGCATGTAGGATGGGGTCCAGAGCCCAGTGGATTTTCCAGGCCTAACAGTACCCTCCCTTTAAGGCTGAAGTCCCATAAAGGCCCTAGAACATGATAAGGTTCATTGGTTACACACATGTGTCAAAGAGTCATGTGATCCAGAAGGTAAGGTTCAAATGTGATGAGCCTATATAGAATTTCGAAATAATAAAATTTCCCTTCTTTCATACCCCCATCATCTACTCACCATGCATCCAAAGCCCACACTTCAAAGACCAAATGCAATGGCTGGGTCATCCACAGGGGCTGGTTACTGGGCCCCCCTCATTGCTGTTCAAATACTTGAGCAGCATGAATAACAGCAGCAGTGACAGGAGGAGGAGGAGAAAAAGGTGAGAGAGGAGGAGGAGCTCAAGTGAGAGTACTGGGTGGTGGTGGTCACTGAGAAGGAGGCTGAAGAGGAAAGGAAGAAGAAAGAAGAGGAGGTGGCATGGTTGCCATTGAGCATGCCAGAGCAGCCGCAGAGAGGGCCATGGGCAAGGTACATTAACTTCACTCTCTCTTTTTTTTTTTGACTTCACTGACTGTTGCTTTCTAGAGCAAAGGGGTAGAAGTAGAGTCCGAGTCCGAGGAGGAGTCCGAGTCCGAGGAGGAGTCCGAGTCCGAGGGGGAGTCCGAGTCTGAGGGGGAGTCCGAGTCCGAGGGGGAGTCCAAGTCCGAGGGGGAGTCCGAGTCCGAGGGGAGTCCGAGTCCGAGGGGGAGTCCGAGTCCGAGGGGGAGTCCGAGTCCGAGGGGGAGTCCGGGAGTCCGAGTCCGAGGGGGAGTCCGAGTCCGAGGGGGAGTCCGAGTCCGAGGGGGAGTCCGAGTCCGAGGGGGAGTCCGAGTCCGAGGGGGAGTCCGAGTCCGAGGGGGAGTCCGAGTCCGAGGGGGAGTCCGAGTCCGAGGGGGAGTCCAAGTCCGAGAGCCCTCAAAAGGTAAGTGGCAGGTCCACAGGAATGTCCGAGACTGAACAAGACAACAGAAGTCAAAGACAATGGCTCCAGTACATCTGGAGTCAAAGAACATCAATGGTGCACTGGGTGCAATGACCACAACACAGAGTGCTACCAGAAGTCCAGGTGGGGGCCAGGCTGTTGGCCATGTGCACACCTCAAAGTGAGGTGCTCACTTGTTCATGAGCCCACAGGGTCCATGGTATGGGAAGCAGGTGGCTTGGCGGAAAGGCCTGGGGGCTTGGAGGAAACTTTGGGGTGGATAGCAGCAGGTATAGAGGCCCAGAACTGGTTGCTTGCAAAGAGCAACTGGGTGCAAGGGACTATGGTGGAGAGTCTCCAGGGACTCCACAGGGAGTTCCAGGAGTTCTTCGTGGAATATGGAGGATATGTATATAAGGAGTCCCAGGGCAGGAGTTCCAAGGAGCCTGGAGAGGAGTCCGGGGTGGCCGAGGAGCTGGTGGAGCTCCAAAAAGAGTTTAGCCAGGGCTTTCAAAGACATCAAAGTCACACTGAGCTCTGCTCCAGTACTCGGGTACCCCATGAGTGGCATGCCTTATCAGCTACACACAGATGCTTTGGACTTCACATTAGGATGTTGTCTCCAACAAGTGCAGAAAATGACACTTCAGGACCTAAGGGATACCAAAATCTACACCCAAGCAAAATCAGCCTTCAATCAATCTCAAGATGTGCCCATTTTCATCACTCATTATAAGACCAAGGAATCAGAATTCACCTGGACAGATTCCTGGGTAATGAAAATGGGCAAAAACATAGCCCCATTAATGTAGAGTGAACAGAAAATATTTTTAATTTTTAATTTATTTATTTTCAAATAAAAGCATGAAAAGTCTGCAGGAAGGTCTGCTAAGACTTAACAGACAAGTCTGAACCCTGTAAAAGCTAAGAGAGACATACAGTAGGGACAAGGAAAAATGAAGTGAATCCAACATATACACAGGGCCTGTGGAATGCAGCTAGAGAGGATAATGGTCCCAGTTTGAGTGGGTAAGCTGTGTGAAAGTCAGTGAGGATCTCTGTGGCATTCCCCAATTCTGTGGCCAAAATCCAAGATGTGTCTTTGTCTGTGCCCTCGTAATCCACCTACTTGACCAAGTAAAGCAGTTTACAAGTGCATCAATGCTTCTCTATTTTTGAGTCTAAAATTTGTGAGATTTCAAACTCGGGTTCTCTGTCAATAATGACTGGAGGGGGTAGAGATTGTATGTGGTTTGGAATAGTGTTAGTAGTATAGGGTTTTAGTATAGAGATATGAATTATTGGGTCTACTGCATACATGCTATCTGAAAGCTTCAGGGTCCATGAAACTGAACCAACTTGTGCTATTAACTTGAATGGATCTAAATATTCTTCAGCAAGCTTCTTTGATGGATGGGTAGTCCGGAAGAATTGGGATTTGACAAAAACATGGTCACCAATTTTGAAGTTGGGGGGCAGAATCCATTTTTTGTCTGCTGAACACTGATATTGTTCTTGGGCAGATTTTATTGTAGTCTGGAGTTCTTTGTGGAGTTTGTGGAGGTCCGTGTTATGACCGTGTCGCAACCCTATCGGTCCCCAAGGTTATCACCACCTATCGACGATTCAAGTTACTGTTCAAGTTACCACATCGGAGACTATCAGCCCCGAAGCTGATGTATGCTTTTGTGGTGATCAAACCCCGTTTACGCCCACGTCAAAATATACTCGTACTATCTGGTTAAACTTTTGATACGTCCCTTTTTATTATGTTAATCCGTTCAATCCTATGTTTCACATATGTCTATCTATATTTGTAGTTCTCGAACTATTTCCTTTTATCGTAATTCCACTCTCAGTTATCATTGGCCTCTGAACTAATCATCAACTTCCCGTTCCTAGTCAAGTTTATTGTTAATCCCGTTTTCCGCCCTTCTCCCCATTAGTATTTTCTAGACGCCTGTTACTTGTATATGAACCCGCTGTAGTTGTAGTTACTAGGCAATCAGAATATTGACTCAGAATACCCTCATACGTCTGCAACAGTCTCATACTAAGAATCCCCCATCCGCCTTCGCGTGCGCTCGCCTACTCTCGGCCCCGACCCTTTGGCCCGACACTCGACTTGCCCTTCGGTCCTGATCGGTATCTCACCGAAAGGTTCTGCTTAGGATTAGTCTTCGCCGGTCTGAAATTCAAGGACACCCTGTGGATATTTGCGAGGGCGCAGCACATAAGCTGAAGCCAAGTCCTTCCGATCGGTCCCTGTCGGCCACCGACATTAGTCAGTTTTTAGTTCTTAACAGTCCATGACAAATTCTTGAGCATGGACTGAGGCAAGGTTCCGTTCTGGGTGTACAATAATATTTGGATTGTACCCTTTATTTGCAAAGAACAGGGAAATGCCAGTAGTGGCCAAGGGTGCATTGTTGTAAGCAAATTCTGCAAGTGGTAACAAGGATTTCCAACTGTCCTGTTGGTAGTTGCAATATACATGGACATATTGTTCCAATGTCTGATTGACACACTTGGTTTGTCTGTTGCCTTCCAGGTGGTGTCCAGATGTGAAGTGTAACTTCATGTCCAAGGATTTCCCAAGGGATCTAAAGAAATGAGATACAAACTGTGATCCTCAATTGGAAGTCATGTGGGACAGGACTCTGTGCTTGAAAAATACATTGATAATAAAAAGTTCCACTAACTGCACAGACCTGATTATGTCATGTGTAGGGATGAAAATACCTTGTTTTGAGAATCTGTTGATAATGACTAGAATGGCAGAAAAACCTTCAGAGTCCAGTAGGTGTTCAATTAAATCCATAAAGATGGAATTCCACAGGTGTTCCAGTACTGGGAGTTGTTTCAGAAGGCCATATGGCTTGTGATGCTGTGATTTGGAGTGTGGACAAGTGATGCAAGATTTACAATAGTGCTTAACTAAATCTCAGAGTCTGGGCCAAGTGTATTCTCTTCTTATCAATGATAGAGTCTTGTTGAGCCTGAAATGTCCCAAGAGTGGGTGATCATGGTTGTACTGGACTATTCTTAGGCAGAGGCCAGGTGTATATGTGATTGTCAAGTCTAATGAAACCATGCTGGTCAAGAGACAACCAGGGTTGACCGGGATCCACGGGATTGTCAAGGTGTGCTTCTAGCAGAATTGCCAATAGAATATCTTGATGTAATTTCTCAATATCCATAATGATAATTCCATGGATGATGGGATGGATGAGGAAAGTCATGTGGACTGATGCAGTAAGCTTGTAATCCTGGTGCCCCCAGTCTTACGCACGGACCCTTTAGTTTTACGTGATTACATAATCACCGTGTTGTATGGTATAAGTAGCCGGGAAGTTTTCAGGACCTTAGATCTTACCATACGCTGCACTTGCCTGTATCTTGTTCTGCTCTGGACAATACACCGTGGTCCTGTCAACTTGTGTGACCGCCAGTGATTCCAATTGACGACGGGATTACAAAGCTGCTGGTTTGTGAAAATGGGTTTCAAGTTGTGTGGGTTTACTGTGGCATAGTCATTGCTCCCCTCTTTGGGATAGATGTCCCATCATCTAGTCAAAGTGTTGGGTTTGCCACTGAGGTGGAGTAAGGGGGACCATGATCTTGGAATACTCACAGATAAACCATCAGTAAAAATTGGCAAATCTGAGGAAAGATTGTATGTCTTTGACTTTTCTGACTGAATTGCTTGTGCCATCAAAAAGTTGGAGTCCAACCAGATTTATCAGGTAAGTTGACAGTAGATTTTTTTGCATGAATTTTGTATCTACAAAGCAATGAGTTGAGCTGGAATCTATGAGTGCTGAGAAAGCGAATTTCAGGATCATATCAGACATAAGTTTAATAAAAAACAAGTCAGAGTTCAAAAGAGCAGATGTGTTAAGATGAGTAAACTCATGAATGCACAGAGAGGTAACACAACCCCCAACCTACACAGAGTCCATGGGGTTGCTTACTCTTTTTTTGGGTTGGAAGCCAGTTTGTCCTTCAATGGGGATTCTGTGGAGGGAGTCTTGGCTACACAACCTTTTTGCAGAGTTTTCTTTCACTAATGGACATTCTGGAACTCGATGACTGGGTTTTCCACACAAGAGACAAAGGTTGTTGTCCATACAATGCTGCCTTTCTTGTGGGGTAAGTTTGCCATTGGGCCTGAGCTTGCCTGTGAGGTCAGTTTTTCCATTTTGTTTACCAGATTGCTGACCTTTGCTGTTGTTATTGTTGTTAGAAGACTTTTTGTCATTCTTCTGGTCAGATTGCATGGAGTTTTGGTTGCTGGGAGATGGGGTATTGTTGTTGGGTTTGTTCACTGTGGACTTGTTGGTTTTCTCCATGGAGGTCTCATGGGCAACTTCCACTCAACATTCCCAATAGTGTGTGTCTGCATTTTGAGCCTTGAGGTGCATGCAGGACAATGTTTTGGGTTTGCCATCTTCACCTTTTGAGACTTCATCCTTGAGGTGGGATGGCAGACAAGCATAGAACTGGTGGTGGAGAGTGGGATTGCCCCATTGACAACACACTGCAAGATTGTTGAATTGGATGATGTAGTCTGTGATGTACTGGCTGTCCTTCATATGAAGCTTGGTGAGGCTATTCTCAGCTTCTCCAGTCAGTCGTACAGGCCTGTTCAAACCATTTCAACATTGATCCCAAGAGGTATGGGTGCCTAATTGACTTTTGGGAGTCCATGGAGAATGTGGCAGATTGATTGTGGAAATTGAAGTGACATTGCATGAGGAAGGTGGAAAGTTTGTTGGGGTTAGAACCTGTGAAGGGTTCCAGAGTGTTGATTTTTGACCACAGAGGTTCCTGATCCTTTTTTTTGTTTCTCCAAGCATGTGATCCATCAATTTATCTAAAGTGATTGCTAACAACTCAGAAGTGGGATCTGAAAACTGTAGTCACTCATTAGATGGAGGATTTTTGACACTTTTGCCCTTGTTGGGGGCCACAGACTCATCCTCATGCTTGGAATCATCCAGGTTTGCTGGGGGTTCTTTGATACAGGATTCATTTGTAGCATCCAACTGGTTTGTGAGTGTCTGACTGGTGTACAAAGTGAGTGGGGAATGAAGAGTTGAGGGTCCAGGTATGTTTTCCTGTATGGGTGCTCTTCTTCTTGGTGGCATATTGACACAATCTGTGAGTCCTGGTCAGAAAATACTGTTAAGGGTCATGCAGGCTCATGGAGGGTTTCTGGAGAAACCTGCAGATAATCCAGTAGGACTTGGCTTCAGCTTATAGGCTGCATCCTCACGAGATCATGGTGTCCAATTTTAAACAGGCAGATGGGAAACCCACAGAGTCCAGGAATAGTCAATAGGTCAATAGGTTGAACAGTCAATAGATCGGAAGGCCAGTTGGAAGGCCCACAGGCTCCAATGAGGTCAATAGTGTTGTGTTTCAAAGATGAGAGATGGTAATTGAGTGAGGTATATGCTAAGTTACTGGGGAGGAGAACTAAGTTGAGGAAAACTTAGTTGATTTTCTGACTGGATTGTATGTACAACATTAGCTAGACTATATAGACTGTGGAATGTATGCAATACCAAATCCAGTAATAATAAAGATCAAAACAAGTAATCATGAAATGAGAGAAGTAAACAGCAAACTAGGTATTAGGGATGGAATGGAATGGGAGTGGGGTGTGAAGCATGACAGGTCATTTGACCTGTGAGACAGAGTTGGATATAGACAGGTTTGATGTGCACAGGTCCCAGTGGGCACTCCAGTTGTGACTGTACTTTCAGTACCATATAGAGGGTTGGGTGCATATAAGGCAGGGTCCAGATGCCAGTGGGTTTTCCAGTTAACTGTAACCTGGTGGGTATAGAGAGTCGGGTGCATGTAGGATGGGGTCTGGAGCCCAGTGGGTTTTCCATTCCTAACACAGGAGGACATCTCATTTTAAGTTTTAAATCCCCCTTGAGGCTGATGAGATATCCATCTGTACAATGAAATAACACTCAGATAAGGCCAATCTGATGAAAGAGGCCTACCTTACTTGGGATAAGGTTCTAATGCAGAATTGCTTCACATGTGAGGCAGTAGATCATAGCCTTAGAGATATCCTTAACAAGGATGTTCCTTTTGGAGGCATTACAGTGGCATGGGGTGGTGACTTTCAACAGACATTGCCTGTCATTGTTAAGTTCCAGACCTCTGGGTGGAATTTCCAGGAGATATTCTTCCCAGAATGTGTCCATGGAGTTCCAGAGGATTAGTCCGGGAGTTTCTGGGGATTAGTCTGGGGAGTATTGGAATATTACCAGAGTACAGGATGGACTTGGCTTCAGCTTATGTGCTGTGCCCTTGTACACTCACTTGGGTGTCTATATTTCAGAGGGCAGATATATGCTGGAGTGTTTATGGATACTCAGAGTTCTGGAGAGTTCCAGATATGTGGAGTCTGGAGAGTTCTGGATATTGAGTGTACAGAAAAAACAAAGGAGCAGATTAGATCAAGACTAATTCAAGATGCAAACTAATTCAAGATTAAAACTGAGGAGTAAGTACATAACTATGGAAGACTATATAGATGTTCCAATAATTGTACTACAAATCTGGGAGTATAATAAAACCTATTTGAAACTGTTTCCGAACTAAGTATATATGTAATAATGAGTCAGATAAATAAGGAAACAAGGATAGGGACAGATCAGGGAATAAAGGCAAGAACTATAAACAAACAAATGAACATATGTCAACCAGTCAGTTACCAAATGTGGAGCAAAGGAAGGGAGTTGGAATATCCACATATATCTGATACTATCTGGAAATGGATCCTAACACTATAATGATTAAGTGTGCATATTTCTGGGAAAGCCACAGGTTCCAGGCAGGTTGGAACATTGGCATAGAGAAGTGACAAGGGTTTTGACAGGGATGATTGAGTGAAGGTTGGGTCATGGATTAAAGATGTATATAGAACAAATTGTGAGGAGTCTGGGTTGGGAAATGACCAAGGAGACTTGGAGATGCTAGCTGGGAAAGGGTGGAGTCTGATGGGTTCTGGGTCATAACAGGAGGTGTCTAGTCAAGGGCAGAATACCAGAATGGGATTTGAGTTGAAGGGTACTTGAGAGATGAGGGTCAGGTTCCAGTGGTTTCTGGATCTTGATACTAGTCTGGAAGATGGTTCAGAACCATAGCCAGGTGACCATGACAACACGAGGTCACCAGTGTCCACCAGAGCGCCACTGGGCAGACCACCACCTTATCACTTGCCACAAACAGTTGTCTCCAAAGATTGAACTTTGTCAGCTAGTGTAGAGGGTGGCTAGGGGAAACGGGATAGTAATGGTTTCGAGCCGACGAGAGCTCTCATCAGGGGGATACCGCTACCCCAACCATTTCACCCATCCAGAATTACTGATTAGGAGTCTACTACTGAGCCTGGTCCAAAGGGAGTGATAAGATAGTCGATTCATGCTGACCTATGTGTGCATCGAACTCTGAGAATCTTGGTAACCCAGTGGTGGGTAGTATACGGTTGGGAGCGAGTACCGAGGCCAGCAGGTTTCCCTGCTGGATCGGATTTGTCGATGTCCATACAGCAAGATGATGGTGGATGATATGATATCCATACAGCAAGACGATGGTGGATGATATGATATCCAGGAAATACTCCATAGAGTCTCCAGGAATGGATCTTCACAGTCATTCCTAAAGGTTCAAAAGAAGATATTATTGGTGCATGTACATATGTATCTCATGGTCTCACCTTTGGAACAATGCCAAGACTATGTTTTTAACTGAGAATATGCCTGTAGATCCTACTGACCAAGAGAGTGCTGTACTTTCTCAGTAGCTTTTGGATATTAGAAATGGAAAGGACATACATACCTCTCAACCATATGTTTTAAAGTGCCTGAACACATGCTATGTGTAGTGGATAATTTTGTCTCATCTATTTATCCAAACATACATGATCCTGAGGTTCTTACCAATGAGTTTTTCTTGGAGTGGGCCATTCTCTGTCCTAGAAACTCAGATGTAGATGAAATCAATGACATGCTCTTTGAAAAAATTCCAAAGATTGGTCAAACCTACTATAGTGCAAACAGTGTCAAAGATGAAGAATGAGACATTATATCCTGCTGAGTACTTAAACTCAATCAATTTTGAAGGATTGTCACCAAGTAAATTGCATTTGAAACCTGGAGTGCCATGGATGTTTCTTTGGAACTTGGATCCAGGACAAGTACTCTGTAATGGAACAAGGTTGCAAAAGGAGACTGACAGATGTCTTTTAGATTCAGTGAATTCACACGAGTATATAATTGTATATAATTATAAATAATTAACGAACTTTGATCACTTTAAAATAAGTTTCTCTGAGTTAGGTCACATGCCTTAATAGATATGTAAAATTGTTAATACAGAGTAAAGTTGTGGGGGTGGTGGGGGGCTTGCCCCCCACGGGTCATAGCCTTGTACTTCAACAAAGAGTCGGCGATTTCTCGCATCGATTATTTAACCCAGCGAGGAGGCCAGGTGGTGGTAGAAAGCAAATATTATGGAACCGGATCCCAAGTGTGTTACACGTTGGCTGCAAATGTTTATCATGCCTGCAAGAGAGTTGGATGAAGAAGGTACTCAGAAATTGATAGTTCAGCCCTGATGGATGATCTCCCCAGTCTATTTCCAATGTACAACTCAAATAATATTATAGTATTGGCTTGGTTCATTTCAAGCCCATCAAGCAGACAAGCAGACTCTCCTGCACCATCCTAGTACTTGATGTTGGATCCAGAGTGGCCGGACTCTCCAAAAATCATTTCCATATGTATACGGGATTTGTTGACAGGTGTCTCTTCTTTAGGCAGTCAGCTTACAGATGTCTGAGTTGGTTTTTTAATCAAGAATTTGATTAGCATGACGTGTGTTGGCAGTCGAATTCACCTGCGGCTTCGCCGTGAATTCCTTCTCCCACACAGCGTTCCTTCTAGCCGATTTTGAAATTATTATACCAAGATGGGTGAAAGGTCAAAGTTACTGGACCTTATATTAGAAGAGTTCCATTCAAGATTGCCTCTTTAACGTGTTTAAGCATCACATGCGAATATAACAACAACAAAAAACGACCCGCTCTCCAAGCTTGAAATTGTAATAGGTAGTTTTCCAATAGAAGTGTACAAACCTACGAAATAACAATACAAGGTATCAGACTAATAAAATACAACGATCCATCCCATGACAACCGAATGCAGGAATGCAAGTGGCAGGAGATAAGAAAGGAACAGTACCGCAGGGGACCCAACGGGCCCACAGCCCGTGACTAGCCTCCCTCTTCTTCCTCTTCCTCTTCCTCCTCAAGTTCCCGCGCAAGAAAATCATCGTCATCAAACGTATCATTAGCACCATACCCATCCGCCGACGTCGTACTATCATCGTCCTGAACCTGGTCTGACCGTTTGCTGCCTTTATCGTCTTCTTCTGATCCTTTCTCAACTGTTACATCAAGATCACCCGCAACCATCCCCACTTTCAGACGAGACGAGCCTCGCCTAGCTTCCGATAGTCGTTTCCGCTTGGCAAGCGGCGATGCTGCGTCCTCGTCGCCTGCTAACCCAACGCTTGAACTCCGTGAACGTTTCTTGCTCCTATAAGAAGACGAAGCCGCCGACCGAGTGCTACCACTGCTTTTAATACTAGACCAAAAAAACTCCCATGTCACGAAGGCGTAAACGATAAGAAGCAGAACATACCTCCCATCCGACTGCCACCCCCCTTCCCCATCTTCTTCATCCAATAAATCGGCTTCGTCCTCCGTCTCTTCTAACACCGCGTCCACCTCGGCATTAGCATCTGCCCACATATCTGCATCATTAAGGCTGATCTCTTGTTCTGGCTCCTGTGCCAGCTCCTCCTCAATCGGGCTTACATGCATCGGACGCGGCGTGCTAGTCACCCCAGTCCCATCTTCATCCGCGTCGAGGAGATACGCAGATTCGTCCTGGCGCTCCCAAAGTGCGAGGGAGTCCAAGAACCAGGCTAGCCGCACGATGTGGATAGTGCCGCGACGGCGGGCCTCGTCGACCTTTACTGTGCCGCGCTAAGAAAACAACGGGTGTCAGTTCAGTTCCAAGGAATGGGGCTGGCGATCCAAGGTCTGGTTCACCTTGGCGGCGACGACGTGTGTGACACGGTTTGTTACAGACATGTGACATGTTGCTCCGAAGACCTCTGCGGTTCTCCATATCTCACTTCTGCAAGCCAATCAGCGCTGAAGATGCCTCGAGTAGAGTAGAAGAGATAACACGTACGTTGCCGGCTCAACATTCAAAGGAATGACACTCGAGAAAACTAGGTGTGTCCCGGCGAGCGTTGCTGCACGTATTTGGGGAATGATATTCTGATATTCTGTATTAGATTGTGCGATTGACGATGTATGTTTGACAATCACTCACCTTGACGTCGTAGGACATCGGGGATTCACTTGGCCTTCCGTTTGCCTTGGTTGTCTTGCTCTTATCTTTCTCTGAATCAGTTGAGCAGGAATCATACGCGTCATAAAATCGTTCATGAACTTTCTCAAGCAGCTATTGTAATGGTTAGCTGACGGACATGGAGCTGTGCTAAGGAAACGAATCACGTACATTAGACACTCGGAGAAGCTCCGTATCGTCATTCTTCAAGAGGGCCTTCTTTGTCGCGGTGTGCACTCTCTCAGTCTTTACTTCCTCGGTACCATCTCCTCCTCTCTTAACGATTTCTTCCGTCGGTGATTCTTCCAAAAGCTCCTCTTGTTTCCTAGCTAGAGGTCTCTCTTCGACTTGAGCGGCAATCCGGGCGATCGTCATTCGGTTTTGAGTTGCGAGTGCCGCATCTGCCTCCTTGGCAGTCGGCTCGGGTGCGGGTAGCTCTGGGATTGGGCTGATGGGTGGAGCGGAAGGAACCAATGAGGGGGCCTTGGGAAGAAAGGTGGAGTTGATATCACCAATGCCAACAAAAAAGTCGTCTATATGATGATAAGTCATAGTCATGCAGTTAGGACCAGTAACAAACTCACAAGGTCGAACTTTGATCAGGTTTGGACTCCACTCCCAGACATCGGCTCGATCGTCGATAATGACCACCATGGACGTGTCACACGGGAACAACCTTTGCAAGCTCTTCTGTGTAAGACCTTGAAGGATGGCGTTAGGGTGATGGCATTTTTTTATGCGACAAACGTACTTCCGCTCTCGTCTCTGCTCAAGATACGGTCTCGGAAGAAATTACCGGCTGGGTCGATGGCGGCGCAGACGGCCTCAGCATATGCTCGGGTTCCCATGGTATACACGTGCATCTCATACTTCTCATTCATCTTTTGGAGAAAGTCTTGAAGACCCGGTCTGGAAGATTGACGGTTAGAAGTGTGACTGAAGATGCAAGTCAAATGGTATGCCTAGGCTTGATGTAATACATGCACCCCTGCACCTGTGCTCTAGGTCCATGTGTGGGAACAGTCTCTGTCCCAAGAGTAAACTTCTTCACGTCCTTGAGTGCTTCCCAGTTTGGATTCACCTCGGCGTCTTCGGTGGACAATCCACCCTGTTGATGCTTCGCATCCCATGCTTCTCCGTCTGTAATCCATTCCCCAACAGTAGGATCTACAGTAGCGTGCACTATTGTTTGATCGAGATCAACAATAAGTGACAGTTTGCGAGATTGTGCAAGATATTTGGCGGTTTCTCTCTCCAGCCGCTGAGCTTCCTCTAGCGAAACCGTAGGTCCATTAGCCGAATGTGTCATCTGAATATGAGCTCTAGATGTATCAGAATATCCAGTATAGTCGAAACTAGAACAATTCTGATAAGGGAATGCTGGAAACGAATGGGGTCACTCACTCGGTCATATCCTTCCCGCAAACCGCGCAAAGGCCCCCAACTTGTACATCGTGTTTACAAGGTTCCTGAACCATAGCTACAGCGCATTTCGATGAGATAAGATCGCCAGGCTTGACGGTCCATGATTCGAGCTTGCAGTCAATCGGCGAATCCCAAGTCCCAAAGCGCGTCTCAACGACACCAGTTGTCGAGGACTTGTGCTTAAACGAATATGTGAGTAAGCGCGTTGAACGCTCTACCTCTGCAGGAGGCTCGAGGTCTAAAGACGATATGATAATGGGATAAGGAAGTCCTTCACACAGCAGCAATTCAGCCCCTCCCATCGTGGTTCAAGCATAGACGCTCGCGATTAGTCAGCGGCACACCCATGGAAGCTGGAACCTTACCACCCTCGTCGTCATTTCATTTATAACGATTGAGGTTGTTTACGGATAAACTTAGTGAAGTCCGAATTCGCATTATTCCCCATGACTCGCACTGGGCCATCTATATCCTCACAAGTCACCGAATACCATTTGGAGGTCCTTCACTACAAACCCTACAGTCATTGCCATCTCCAAATCGGATGCAACATTGACCATTAGAAAATGTCTCTGCAGTGGTTCAAAATCAATCTGACCGGGATGGGCAATGGTTGTCTCGCTTGCATGATTGTAGATGATATTATTCCGTTATTGTTATAAATACTGCTCATGTCCGTCGAACGATTTTAATACGATTCTCCCAACACCTGTGGACCTGACAATGGCTCAAGCTCAGCAAACTTAACCAATTCTCCTAGCGTGTCGATAATCATATACTCTTGCAGTGGCCGTCCTGTGTGCGGGTTCTCCCCGCTGCAGAGAATAGCAGTGAATACAACACGTATCAAGACGACCTAAGGGGGCCGTATAATTTCATTTCCTCGGTGATATCTTCGTCCATTCGCTCCCATACCTGGTATCGAACATTTTAGACAGTTGTCAGTGACGTAACCGAAAAGAAACCGGGATTTTATGGGCAAATGGACGTAGGGGAATATCTCAGGTTCAGGAAAGGTTATGTCATCGCGAAGGTCCCTCCACCAGAGGTCACGGTCAGATTTAGCGTCCAGAGCGCGATTCGGGTGAGTCGAATGCTTCGATGCGACTGTCTCGACTATGTTAATGACATCCTCGTATGTGTGCAGAGAGCAGGAATAACCTCGGAACCAGACATTCCAAGTAGAAGAGTGTATATGATCAAGAGAACGTCTGAGACGTTTGTAGAACTGTCACTGGACTGGTGATAGTATAGTCGTATTGTATGGTGTGGGAGGAGGTCAGGATATTTTGTATTGAGGAGTTGATGCATATCGTCAGTCTTGAGTGATTAGGAGCCAGAGATATTATTATGAAGCATGGCGTTAGCGCTTAATTCCATCTCCCCCGAGAAAGAGAATGAAAGAAGACATCAGTCACCCGTGCCATTTATCATGCAATCAGAACAATATGCTGAAGATTATGGGCTGAATACAACTCGATGACCTCTTCCATACTAAAAGTACAAAAGTCCACAAGGGAATGTGAAAAACAAGAACAAGGGTCTCCCTGCAGCTGCGCTTTTGTGAAACCCGTTTTAGTTAGAATAAGTACAATAGTAATAGCTTACAAAAAGATTGCGAAACTTCGATCGTGTAATTATAAACACTTATTTTCGCAATGGGTTGAATCACTTGAAGAGCTCCACAATGTGTGGATACATCTCACATTACCACGCCATCAGGCTCTCATTTGTTTCTCAGACATATGGCGTATATGTTCCAAAAGAACTAGACAACGCCAGTTCATGATAACTAGGTAACTTGCGCGCATAGATGTGAATGGAAATCGACATTGGGGGAATGTTTTTTCATTGGAAAATTTTCAACAAGAAATTCTACACAGACGCATGGTAACACAACATCCGATAAAACTGCCGGTTTAAATAGGTAAGCTAAGGCAGCCTTCCAAATGACTGAGGAGGGCTTTACCTGGAGGGGAAGGTCCCAGCGCCTGACAGGATGCGGGGACAGCTACAATTTCGCAGAGGGGCTGAAGAATGTCAGAATATTAGATTGTTCACAATGACAATTAGTAACATACACCACGGCAGTTTCACAGAGGAAACGGTGGCAATTGTCCGTTTTAACGACGGGCGTCGCAGAGACGAAGGAGAGTAGGCCACGAGAGTGAAAAGTTTGGTAAAAGAGGCCATGAGTTGTGACGAATGTCTTAGCTGAGAGCTTTGACTATTGTGAGCTGAATTTTGGAGTACAGGATGTTGGCTTTTATAGGAAATTTGAGGGTATCTACAGTCACGCAAGGAGGAAGTTGGTATTAGCAAGGTCACATGAATCATTCCTGCTGGTGTATCGCCATGAAACCACAGAACAAACCTTACCTAGTTAAATGCTCATAGGTTGAGACAAGTCGGGAAATAAACCTGGTTACATGCTTATAGATTCCAGAAATAGCTTGAATCACTCACCCTCATGACAAAGGGCGAAATGGGACAACACTTCATGTTGTATTCAAGTTGCCGCTGTTGTGCCACATCTGCCTGGCCGAAACTGCGACAACCGCTTCCGCCATTAAATAGTGGCACTTCTTAGGAGACCCGCATCTCATACGAATCAAAAGTGTCAGTTCGACCATCACCTCGGCTTGAATCGGAGGGAGGTAATCGTTGTCCGTTGACAGTTCTTTATTTATTATATGTTGTATTCAGATTGCCATCATAAAGCATACTGCGTTGAATACGAATATTCCATTCCCTCAAATTTTCGCTTGGGATTTCGATGCTTCCAACCCAGTTGGTGCCTATGTCGGAAAAATCCGAACACCGAGCATGCCTTAAGAGACGCTCAGGTTGGTTGAACGGCTGATCAGGGGCTTCTGATCATGCTTGATAGCCTATCAGCATGACGTACCCTGTCCAGGCTCGTCCGGCTTGGACAGGCCAATGAGCGGGTGACCTATTTCACCTGGAAGAAATACATTAGCGCCGACGCATCGATTGACTAATTTTGAATTCTGATAAAGGATATGCGTACTAATGGACAGGGTTTTAATCTCAACTCATTGTGGCGATATACTTCCACTGATACCATATTGAATATCACACTACAGATTTGATTTATGGGAGTTAAAACTCTCTGCCATCAGTGCATCTCCAATTTCATGACTGTCCTTCAAATTCTCACACAAAATAAACAGAAATGATTTCCAGTGGAATGAAGCCTCTGCCAATGATTATATATTCACTGAAAGTATGCTGAGAGTTGCTCCCTTGCTGAGCTTCGGGCTGCGTGCTGATGGCACTCGCATGTATTTTTACATAGAAAGACCCGGATTGCAGCCCTCTGCCGCCAGATAGCAGGCACGGAAGCACAATAGATGCATCAGCATCCGATGCAGAAACTCGTTGGAAACGCACCAAAATAGGCACTATGAGATGGACATATTAATGCAGATCATTGATGGGGGACAAATAGACGAGAAGATGACATTCTTCCCCTTCGATCCTAATGGAGGTATCCACAGTCCATTTTTGGTTCCCGGCAGCTTCAGGTGGGCGTGCACACAAGGAACATCCCAAAGGGCACGCTACTGACTCAGAAGATATCACGAGCGTGTTTGTGCACCACGAGTAGAGGAACACGACAGGGACTGGTGAATGGCACATGCATTGTGCGGCGAGAGCCGTGCCATGTTCAACAAAGTGGACGCATAAGTCTCTCCATATGGTTGAAATGGCTAATCGGAGTGGGTTTGTCCGTTTCGTTCATCCCGAATCGTATAGTCAGTTACGTTTTCATCCAGATTGGCATAATTCTGGTTGATACAGGGAGCCTTTCACTCACCTTGCCCGAATCAATCTACACTTCTGCATGTGATCTACTAACCAGCCTGCGCGTGAACGCAAGCTTATTCAAATTGGCAATAGAATGCTCCGTAAAGCGCCCAATACGCAGCGGTATTGACATTTGGTGCCAGAAGCTTTATGGCAAGGAGATTGACGGGCGCTGCGGGACATCAGTGGTATCATTGGATGGAGGACACGGGCAGTAGTGGCGGTAGTTGTTGTGATTTAGAAAGTTGATTTAGCCTAGAAGAGGAAGGCTTGGTGTATCGCTAGTTGGTAAGTCCACGAGGATGGGTAAAGAGGGTCCACTTGAGAGTTATTAGGAGAAAACACATAGACCGGGGGGGGTTGGCAGCCGACCCTAAAGAGTGGTAAGACAACTATACCATAGTAAATAGTGAAAATGATCAAAACGGCGCGCGCTTTGTGCCGTGATAGTTGCACCGGAGATTGCTCTGGGAGTTAGGAATAGCGTGCCGTTCTTGGTACCGCATTGGTATGGGGCCCGTCTGCTGACGACAGGTTAACTTCCTCATTTGACCGCCTTCATCCGGATGATAAATATCGGGTCTTCTCCTTCCTAATTGGTGTAATTTACCCCTTATTAGGTGCGGGCGTTTCTGTTTGCTCCCACTTGAAGTGTAGTTGTTCACAGGATTTGTGTCAGCAGGCACGGTACATAGTAACCGGCAGCAACATTCAATACTTACGATATCTCCATAATTCTCTACAACAATGAGAAGGACACTAATCTACTGCCTTGTACCCCCGTCGCATTCCCCCCTCCTGCCAGAGTACCCAGAACTGCATCATTTCCCGAAGATTAGGAGAATTACGCCCATGGGATAAATGCGTCATAATCAATGCAGAAATCGTCGGACAATATGACTACCTACAACGTTCATATGGTTTGAAAAAAAAAGATAGATGCCAGATTGTATTGCTTCTCAGAGATCTTGTAAATACAAATACCATATTTATTTCAAAACGGGCATCCAGTACATATGGCTGCTTGAACAAATTTTCAAACACAAACTCTCAAACTTTTTCAATCCTTAATCCGCATCATGAAACTTCTTGTCTTCAAACCATTCTGTTTCCAGTTTCACCTTCTATGTGGTCTAATCTCCCTGCTGCCCATGGGAACTCCTCAAGATTGACCGCAGGAGTTGAGTCGTTATTTTCAGCCTCGCCAGCCGACGGACGCAACGCTTGTCCGGAGACAGTGCCGGAATGAGTAGTTTGGCTGGCGAATAGCGACCCGTCTTCCGGATCTCCAAGATCTTCAATTATTGCATTTGAGAATTTCCGCATGGCCGCCCTAAATGAGGAACAAGGTTCCAGATCCCTTGTTTGTGATGTGCCATTTGGGTGGGCATTCCGTTCACGAAGGTCGAGGAAGAACCGTAAAATGAGTATCATCGAGACACTAGAAACAGGCGAATCTACGAGATATTGCCAGCTAATAAAATATACTTACGATCTCTCAATACCTGCCGTCAAACCACCAAGTTCAGGCTTTGAAATTTAAGGCTCATTAAAATTGAAGAATAATTGACAGTCTTACTCGAACCTGTTTTAATGACGAGGCTCAGTATCAATCGAGGCATTTCAACGACTAGCGTAAGGAACTCACGTTGTCGGTTATGATGCCTTGAAGTACCCAAACAAATATTAACCTGTTCCATTATTAAGGCTCAAGGGAGTACTGGTGGAAAAATTTTCGCACAAAAAGCGAAGGACACCTAGTACATCCAGCGTCTGATTGTTGAGAGTATTTTCGGACAAAAGTGGTATGCTCACCTTGCTTGAGGATGAGATACCCAAGCGATGTGCCGCTGATCACCTCAGTGATTGACAATCTCAATTTTACGAGAGTCCACGTATAATACACGGTTACTCCAAATATTGCTCCGTCGTACAATAATGTTGATCCATTGTTAATATTGAGCACTGTTGTGCAAGGCGGTTAGATGCTGCAAGTGTGTGGGCAGCTCTGACAAAAGTACTCCTTTTTTCACATGTTAGAAGTTCAATGAGGAAAAGATAGTAAAGCGATGCATACAGATGTATTGGGAAAGTAGAGTCACAACTTCCGAGGGCCGAGACGGTCTGGGAGATCATTAGCTCTAGGATTTCCAAAAATTCAGCCTCATACCCCGCCCAAAACCCAACGAAAGAGCAATAAAATCACCAAGCATGAGAACAGATACCGCTGTGAAGGCATGATGGCATGGACACGTGCCAGTAAAATTCCTATTCCGATTCATTACCACCTTCTCTGTATAATTGGTTTCGTACCTCCAAATGAAAAGCCCAGGATGAGCTCGCTAGAAACCAGAATCTTCACTAATACGGAACAGCCACTAAGAGAAACCAATCAGATCAACTCTTTGTCTCATAGCTGTCAAGAGGGATTTGGTACTGAAGGGAAATATAGCAATATGTAGGGGAATATGTACGCAAGCAGGCAAGACATACCTTTTCCACAATCCAGTGAGCTGGAAGAGAGGATAGAGAGTTTGAAACAGAAGCATAGATAACCGAGCCACCACATATAGAAAGGTCACGACCCGCCATTTTCTTGTCCAAATATACCGTACTTCCTGGTGAAATGTCAGGATTGTATCATAAAATGCAATTACTGGACATAATGTCAATGTATCTCTGTGGAATTGAAACGATATGTATACCAGAACCAGCGATGATGCAGTAGTTAAAGAGTTGGCTGGGGACTGTCATGAGTTTCAATGTAGAGATCTCTTCCCCTCCGCTTACTTGTCACTTTCTGCCTGAACGAAGGAAGCAATTTCAGTGGCGTTGTATGACATTTGAATGAGGAGAAGAGAGGAAGGAATCGACAGTTTGAATCACGATTGAATATACATTATAAGGATGAATGAGACGAGATGGCACCTATAGGGTCACCGCTCGGGTCCAACGTCACCAATTGCCATGTGGACAAGCCATGATTGTGCTGCGCGATGGGGCTATGGAGGACAATTTTCTTGGAAACCTTAATGGTTCACGTCAAGTGCTAGTGCGGACAAAAGGTTCACACCCCTGTACCTTTGCTTAGATGGAAGCTTGAATTCTCCGCGTATAAACATAATAAACAAATTTGGAAATAATGGGTTTCCATTTTAATTCAGTATAGAGCGAATGAAACAAAAAAGGAGAAGTAAAAATCTCTGCTTCCTGCGATAATGCCAGACTCATGGCTAAATATTAGGTCAGAGAGTTGATTGATGGAATTAAAAATCTTTGGAATTGGTGCTTCTTCAATTCAATGGCATCTTGTTCGAATTTCAAATGGTGGTCATGCACCATGTGTCAGCACTTCAAACACAATACCTACCACTACTCCGAACACTCCTGCTCTCGCAAGCTCTGCTAATTCGAGCCCCAACCTAAAAGCGTACGCCCTCAGTGGGTCATCAATCGTGGGATGCACATAAAGCTCCCAAGATCGATTTAATGTTTCCGTTTTAGGACTACTTCTCAGACTTCTGCGTTCTTCGACCGGTGCCTTGGCACGTTCGATGATGAATTACGTTACTGCCACAACCACTTTCAAAAATTTTGACAATGAAATGTGAGCTATACCCTACACTCGCAACTTTGTATGTTCCACCGTCATTGAACGTGTTCTTCCCCTCTCACTGGCATATTCTATTTTTGTGGCAATGTCTTCCCTTCCCACAACACTCCGAGAATGGCGTCACTCTCCATGGGATCCTGAAAAGAACATATATCCTCGTGATATCATTTGGCAACATTTGGAATTCATCTGTAGAGAACATGATCTTATTAGTATTGTTAGTCCCGTCACCTGTTGGAGACTCAAATCGCCCAACAGTAACGAAAGATCTCCGCATTCCTTCACATATTACATCGCTTTTACCAACAAACGCGCTTATTATGAGCCTGCCTTGACTGGGTGCATTTTAGTGGCATCACCACAGCCCATTGAGCTCTTCAGCCCCACTCAAAGCAGCTGGCCCTGACAGCATCCCAAGGATTGTTCTTCAACAGGCCAGCTGTCTTATTTTCCCAAGCTTGTAGCAATTTTCGCAGCCACAATATGTCTTGGATACCACCCTGTTCAATGGCGGACCTTCACCACCATCACATTGCCAAAGCTTAACAAGCCAGATTACATGCTGCCAAAGGCCTATTGTCCCATAGCACTGGAAAATTCACTAAGTAAAGTAGTGGAGTAGACTCTTTCCCACTACCTCTCTGTTGTCACTGAACAATATGGCCTTGTTCCCCAAACTATTTCGGCGGTAGGCCAGGATGGCCAACCACAGATACTATCCTCCTTGTGTCACAGTACAGTATATCAGGGATGCATGGTGTAGTAGGAAGGTGGCAGGATACTAAAGAATTTTAGAATAAAAGAAGAGTGTTGTAGTTTCTGTCTGGTTAATGTGACTGGTACCAGTAGGGATGCCAGGCAAAAGAATCCAGTCACTGCAACCACTGTTTCCCACTGGTCATGTAAGTCATTCCGTGAACTGAGCGAAATCATACAGTTTTATTTGGATAGTGACTCCAAGAGGTTGGTCTGGATTTGATCAAGATGAATTTAATCATACAGGGTATATTCAAAAGTATAATTATTTGAAGTATACCAGCATAAGCCTCTAGTTGTCAGGTTGTTTACTTTGAGCTGTAGTTTTTTACTCTCAATCTCAAGGACAAAGCCCTCCAATTTGCGATAGTATTATGCCAAACTTGTGTGATGGATAAATACTCTTCTCAACAACATCCAGTAGGTATTCAATGGAATCCATAGAGATGGAATTCCACAAGTGTTCCAGTACTAGGAGTTGCTTCAAAAGGCCATATGGCTTGTGACATTGTGATTTAGAGCACAACAAGTAATGCAAGATTCACAATAGTGCTTGATGAAATCTCAGAGTTCAGGCCAAGTATACTCTCTGCATATCATTGATAGAGTCTTGTTGAGCCTGAAATGTTCCAAGAGTGGGTGATCATATTTGTACTGGGTCATTATGAGGCAGAGGCGATCAGAGCCTAGTACATATGTATATACAATCATCAAGTCTAATGAAACCACACTGGTCTTGAGACCACCAGGGTTGACTGGGGACCACAGGATTATCTAGATGTGCCTTGGTTACTAGGTCTGATGGAATTGCCAATAGAATATCTTGATGTAATTTCTTGATATCCATAATGATAATTCCACACATGACTGGATGAATGAGGTAAGTAGCATGGATTGATGTGGTAAGTTGCTGGTTTGTGAAAATGGGTTTCAGATTGTGCAGGTTTACCATGGCATAGTCATTACTCCCCTCTTTGGGATAGATGTCCCATTATCTAGTAAAAGTGTCAGGTTTTCCATCAAGGGGGCTAGGTCAAAAATGGATGATCATATTACTACAGCACTTTGCATTATGTAATGTGCATGCTAGATTTGCATGGAAATATTGCTGAAATTTGTGAACCTTGTAGCTTTCTCAATAATTGACCAATTGTCTTGTAACTTCATATATGTATTTTACTACTATATATATAGTATATTATGATGTTATAACTCCAAAATTTGACCTACAGCATGTTTCCCAAAATTGTAGTCTATTTGAGCTTGCAAACCAATTCATGAGCCAACAGATGTGTCACTCCCAATGAGCTTGTGATATGTTGTTTTACATGTATTGTTACGACCGTGTCGTAACCCATATCGCAACCCGATGGTCTCCGAGAATACTACAGTCTATCGATGTTTGAAGTTATTGATCAAGTCATCATTTCGGCAACCTTCGGAACACCGACACTGATGTATACCTTCATGGTAATCAAACCCCATTTACACCCCTGTCAAATATACTCGTACCATCTGGTTATGCTTTGATATGTCCCTTTTCATTATGATGATCCGTTTTACTCTATGTTTCACATATGCCCATATATACTTGTAGCCCATGGACTATTCCCTTTTCTCGTAATCCCGCTCTCGGCTAAATCTCGGCTTCCGATCTTATCGTAACCTTCTGGTTTCTAGTCAAGTCTATTTGTCAAATAGTGTTTCCGCTCTTCCCTTAGTTAGTAGTTTCTAGATGCCGACAACTCGTATATAAATCCACTGTAAATGTAGTTATTAGACAATCAGAATATCAACTTAGAATATCGACTTAGATTGACTTAGATACCCTTCTAATTCCATTATCTATTCACGACCACCACATTCCGACCCCATCCGATTTACGATTCAACCTACATTTACAACTTCAATCTCTAATTCTGACTCTCAGTCTCTGACTCTCTCAGTCTCCGACTCTCGGTCTCCGACTCTCTCAGTCTCCGACTCTCTCAGTCTCCGACTCTCTCAGTCTCCGACCCTTGGTCTCTGACCCCTCAGCCTAACCCTCAACTTATCCTTCAGTTTCCGATTGGTAGTTTACCAAGAGGTTTACTTGACAGGACTAGTTTCCGCCCGCCCGAAATTTAAGGACACCCGATGGTAACTTGCGAGGGCGCAGCATATAAGCTGAAGCCAAGTCCTTCCGTTCAGTCCCCGTCAGTCTGCCAACATCCGTCAGTTTCTGCTCTTAACATGTACATATCTAGATAGTAAAAAATGACAGTGCCTGGCTTTTGTGGTCAGAGCTAATGTAAGTGAGGTTGCCAAGTAAATGCATACAACTACCCTTATACAGGTTTGCAGCTGGTATTTAGACAGCAAAAGCCAGGCACTGTTGTCACGAATCGATTATTCTTCAATAAAGTCGAATAATATTCTACTAATCAAACTCGGAAGCCTCGTTTGACGAAGTATATATTCACCCTGTCGATGAAGTAAGAGGCTATTACCAGTCGTGAGAACTCACGGAAGTATTTGTCAAAGAAGTTACGACAAAGATAGATCACTAATATCACTAATATACAGATATTTCGACTGACTTCCCTCGCTCCTTTCGTAGCCCTTTTATGCTTTTCGTCATATTGTTATGACTATGTTATGAACTAATAATGAAATCATACATGATGTCGGAATGAAAGAGATTCAATGGTGTCGAATAGTGTTCGGTTTTGTCGAGTTGAATTTGATAGGTTGAAGAGTTGTTGAAAGTTACCTTTGAATGTTGTGACAATATTGTGACATGTGACAGTTGTGACAGTATCCTCCCTTTGTGACCGAGCCCATGAGGTCGGAGTTTAAAAAGTTTTCATTGTCTATTTTTGTGTTCATCAATCAATGTCTGATATAGAAGTCGATCAACTCGAATCAAGTTCCGAGTTTTTGGGTTTTGGAGTAGGGGATATGGTTGTTGATGTGGTTGGTAAGTGAATTTCTGGGATTTCTTTAAATTAGTTAATTAGTTATTTTTTTTAGAAGAAATTCCCAAAAAGCGCATAGCTGATTGCAAAGAACCATTTAATAACGCGACTCGTAAGGGAATTGGGATGCAATGGGAATTTGAGGCAAAATCGGAAAATTCATAATTTTTCGTTTTTGTCGAATTTTGCTAATTTGTTTTTTCCAGTTGCACAATGTGTTTTAACATGAATTTCATGTGTAAGAAAACTAACGCATCATCAAATTGCAATCGGTGCAATTGATTGCATGGGGCATGTTACTGGACCGTAAATAGGCCAGTCAGAAAACCGCGGTGAAATCAAAAGAAAAGTCAAAACATGATTGAAGAATCGGAAGAGGAGAGCGAAAATGGTAGTCCAGAGATTTGAAAGCTTGGCCAAAGGAAAAATACTCGTCACAATGTCATGTCAAGATTGTCGAATTTTTTGAGACGGTCGAGAAGGTCGGAACATCGGTTGGATAAAGACTTGGAGAAGGAAATAAAGTCAATCAGTGAAAGAATGTCAAAATTGGAAGATACCATGGAAGATTTGATCAGTGAGATTAAAGTATTCAGGAATGATTTTTCAGTTCTGTCGAAGAAGTTGGTCGAAAATGGGGATTTTAGCAAAGAGACTGATATTAGTGTGAATAGTGGAAGGTTTAGGAGGGCATGGTTTGATAAGATGGAGGAATTGAGAGAGGAAGGAATTGAAGATTTGTAGTTACTTTTAAATTTTGATATAATTGATATTTTGTGTTTTGATGTGTTTTTTCGATTTTGTCGAATAGATGTTGAAATAAGTGTCGAAAGATAGTTAAATGAAATTTTTAATGTTGTGGAAGATTTGGATATTTTTGATGAAATTCTTCGATAAGGTCAAAAGCATGTTTGAGATCTTGAGATCCTAACCACTTCGTCTGTTCCTTCATAACCTAACCAAGCAACTAAATATCATAACGAATCTTTATATCTTTTATCGAATTTTGAATCCAAAATTTCTCGAATTTCATATTTGGGTTCTTCTTCAACATAAATTGGTGGAGGAGGAGGTTGTTTTCGATTTGGGAAAGTATTGGGATAAAACAGTTCTAACATTGAGACGTGAAAGACAGGATGAATTCCTTTGAGATGATTGGGGAGTTTTAATGTATATGAATGAGATTCTGGTCGAGTGATGATTTCAAATGGGCCTAATAATTTTTCCGATAATTTTTTCAATGGTCGAGTCGTTCGAATGAAGTCAGATTGTACAAAGACTTGAGAATGGATCGGAAAGTTGAAAGACTCTTTTCGATGTATGTCGGAATATTTTTGATAATGTATTTGCACTTTCTGGTTTGATTTGAGATGTTTATGTAGAGCTTCGAGATCCGTCATATAATCGCGAGCTAGAGCAGAAGCTAGATCTTTTTCAGGGTGAATTTCTAACAATGGATGATAACCTTTATTAGCAAAAAATGGTGTTTCACCAGTTGTTTCGCAAGGTGCATTGTTGTAAGCGAATTTGGCTAAAGGAAGTAATTCAGCCCAATTGTCTTGTTGATAATTGGAATATATTCGTAAATATTGTTCGAGAGTTTGATTGACTCGTTCAGTTTGTCCATCGCCTTCAGGATGATATCCCGAAGTGAAATGTAGTTTCATGTCGAGTGCTGTTCCGAGAGATCGAAAGAAATGCGATACGAATTCGGATCCTCGATTGGAAGTTACATTACTTGGGACTCCATGTTTTGAAAAGACATGTCATACGAAAAGTCGAGCGAGTTCGGGAGTGTTGATTGTAGTATAAGTTGGAATGAATATTGCTTGTTTCAAAAGTCGATCGACAATTACGAGTATTGAGTCGTAACCATTTGAGGTCAGTAATTGTTCGATAAAGTCCATTGAGATCGAATGCCATGGTCGAAGAGGAATCAGAAGTTGCTTAAGTAATCCAACAGGTCGATGTCGTGGAGTTTTCGATTTTGTACATGTTACACATGATCGAATAAAATCTTGAATATCTTGTCAAAGTCGTGGCCAAAAGAAATCTCGATATATTGTGCGATATGTTTTCATTTGACTGAAATGGCCTGCAGTAATATGATCGTGTTGTGATTGAAGAACTCGTAGTCGGAGAGTTTGATAATCGGGAACGTAAATTCTGTTTCGGAAACATAAAAAGTCTTGTTTGTTCTTCTGCCAATCTTCTTCAGTACCGTCAGAAACCTGTCGAATTTTGTCGAGAGTAAATTGATCTTCTTTTTGAGCTTTGAATATATCTTTCAATAGTTGATCCGTATCCATGATGAGAGTAGCTTTTCTGGCTATTGGAAGATAATATGTTGCACGTAAGGAAGCTTGAATTTGCTCATTTGTAAAGACCGGTCGAAGATTAGTCGGATTCTTTTTTGAGTAGTCGGGTTCATTCAGATAAACGTCATTTCTTCTGGAAAGAACATCTGTTTTCAAATTTAGTTTTCCCGGTCAAAATCAAATAATCAAATTAAAGGTCGATAAATATTCTGCCCATTGAGCTTGTCGTCGAGACAAAATTCAAGTTGTCACAAAATATTCGAGATTCTTGTGATCCATTAAAACTTCAATTGGTTCTTTTGTTCCTTTGAAATAATGTCACCAAATTTTAAAAGATTCGAATATTGCTAATAATTCTTTGTCATAAGTGTCATAGTTGGTTTTGGAAGTCGAAAGAGTTCTTGAATGATAAGCAACTGGATGAATTTCATTATTGGGAGTCTGCATAGAAAATATTGAAGCTATAGCATGATCAGAAGCGTCAGTTTTCAGTATAGGTTTATAATCTGGATTCCAATGAATTAAAATCGGAGCTGTAGTAAATTCTTTTTTCAAATAGTTAAATGCATGTTGACATTTTTTGTCGAAATGCCATTGAACCTTTTTTTGAGTAAGTCGAGTCAACAGTAAAACGATTTCAGAATATCTTGGAATAAATCTTCGATAGAAATTCGCGAATCCTAAAAATGATTGAATGTCGTAGACTTTTTGTGGTTCGGGCCAGTCTTGAATAACTTTGATTTTTTCTTCGTCCATATATACGCCTTGAGGAGAAATAACATATCCTAGAAACTCGACACTAGTTGTGTGAAATTCACATTTTTCGGGTTTTGCAAATAATCAATTTTGTCGAAGCCATCAAAGAACTTCTCGAACATGTCGTAAATGTTCTTCGAGATTGTCAGAAAATATTAATATGTCATCGAGATAGATAATTACCCAAATATCAAGTAAATCTGAAAATATTTCATTCATTAATTGTTGAAAGGTTGCCGGAGCATTGCATAGTCCGAAGGGCATAACCAAATATTCGAAAGATCCATATCGAGTCCGAAAGGCTGTTTTCCATTCATCACCTGGAGCAATCCTAACTAAGTTATAGGTGCCTCAGAGATTGATTTTCGTAAAATATTTTGCCATTCGAAGTTGGTCCAAAAGATCTGGAATTAAAGGAAGTGGATATCAGTTTTTTCACATAATTTTATTAAGTCCTCGATAATTGACAAAGTCGTAGGCTTCCATCCTTTTTCTTAATGAATAAAATCAGTGCATCAGTGGGAGATTGCGACGATCAAATAAATTTCTTCAAAAGGTTCTCTTGGAGATATTCTCGTAGCACTCGAAGTTCTGTCTCAGATAACAAATAGATCGGACCCATAGGTGGAATAGTTCCTTCTTCTAATGGGATAGTGTGATCATAACTTCGATGTTGAGGTAAAGCTTCAGCTTCTTTTTGTCGAAAACATCTGAGAAGTCGAAATATTCAGTTGGAATGTTCAGTATGTTGAATGAAGTCGAAGTCGTAGTTTTTGCACCAGAGGCCCTACAAGTCTTGAAAGATTCGTCGCGAATAAAGACCACAAAAGTTTGAGAGTCTTTTGCTTTCGCAGCTCATAAGAAAGTCTTCTGATTGACTATGTTGATATTCAGATTGACAGTCTCGGATTTCAATTCTTCACGGATTTTCTCAGATGTCGATGAATGACTCGCCGAGGTCGAAGCATGCTTCTCTTCCGATAACGTTTTGATTGACAGTTGAATCGGATTCGGATTTATCGAAGGTGTTGAAGTAGGTTTGAATGATATATGGCCAGATCACCAGTCAATCACAGGATTGTATTGCTTCAGCCAGTTGAGTCCTAATACCACTTGACAAGACGAGTCGAGATTGGTTAAAAAAAATTGTAATTCTTGAGTTTGCCTGGATGAAAAGTAAACTTGTAATGTAGTCATATACGTGATTTGTCCTGATGTCAGAGTCGATCCGTCGATTAATTTCAATGATAATGAATTTTTCAATTGGTCGAAAGATAGATTATTTTGTTGTGCAAACGTTTTGTCCATAAAAAGATGACTAGATCCTGAATCAATTAATGCTTTCATTCTCAAAAAAATTTTCAATTTAAGTTCAATAATTAAAGAATCAGAAACTGTTACCGCTTGTAATATTACACAGGAATCTTTTTTGGCATGATCGAGTCTTCTTCAATACTCTTCACATGCCTGAAGAGTATCCCGTTTCAATTTTCCAAATTAACATTCGATGTTTGATTCGACTGGTCAGATTGAGTTGTCAAATCTTGGACTTCAACGATTCATCCTTTTGCAATTTGACGAGTTTTTCTTTTTGGCAATCCCTTGCTGAATGGCCTTTTTCTCCACATAATATACACAACCCTTCTTTAAATCTTCTGTCTCATTCGGCAGGAAGTAATTGTCCATCAGGTCCTAAAATTGTCAAAGATGGTTTCACTTGTGTCGAAGGCCTAAATGTTCTTGAAGTCGAAGTTGTCGGTTTTGAAGTCGAAGGTGTTCATGATGTCAAAGGATAAGTTGTAGGTGTCATCAGTTGTCTTCTTTCAAATCTTCACGGAGTCGAACTTGATTCTGTTTCGCATTGTCATTCATTCTCTTGCATCCAATAGTAAGAATCAAGTCGATGGGCTGCCGTTCGCAGTTCAGCAAAACTTTTGGGCTGAACTTGAAGCTTCACTATTTCGTCCTTAATTTGATTTGGAAGTCCTTTATAAAATCATCGTCGTAAAGCGAATTCGTCGTATTGAGTTTGAGCAGCAAGGCTTGTAAATTGAATCAAATACTTTGCAACGTGATGATGAGCTTTCATTCAAAGATTGTCAAGTTTTTCTTCAGCTTCTCCCTCTGCATCAATTTCTCCGAACTGAGCATATAATTCATCTAGAAAATTGAGATAATCCACAAGGAAAGATGGTGGAGGAATTGGGGGATTTAATAGAAAAGGTTGCCACCATTCTTGAGCCATTTTCTGGAAATACAAAGTTACCATCGTAATTTTCGATTGATCGGATTCGAACGATTTTGGTCGAAAAACCATTTCACATTGAGCGATAAAATTCTTTAACATTGAAGGTTCTTCTCCAGTAAACTCTTCGGGCTTATTCACTGTGATTTCAGGCTCCTTCGAAGACATCTGGTCCTTCAATACTTTTCCGAGTGCATCTCCAAAATGTCGAAACATTGTTTCATCTTCAGACATAACAGGTTCAGGAGGTGAAGATTCAGGCAAAGGCGTTAACGGGGATTTGGATTCTTGAATTGGTAAGATCGGTTCTTCTCAAATTTCTTCAGGTTCTCGGATTGAAGTCATCGTAGCTCTTCGAGTTTTGGTCAAAGGAGAAACTGGAATTTGCGATGGGCGAATGACTCTTGGTGATGGAGTGGGAGCCACGGATTGGAGTGCTGTAGAACTCGATGCTTTGGTAGTCTCAGATCACGTCCTGGGCTTCATCAACAGCTGATAGTCGAAATATACTGTCACAAATCGATTATTCTTCAATAAAGTCGAATAATATTCTACTAATCAAACTCGGAAGCCTCATTCGACGAAGTATATATTCGCCCTGTCGATGAAGTAAGATGCTATTACCAGTCACAAGAACTCACAGAAGTATTTGTTGAAGAAGTTACGACAAGATAGATTACTAATATCACTAATATACAGATATTTCGACTGACTTCCCTCGCTCCTTTCATAGCCCTTTTATGCTTTTCGTCGTATCATTATGACTATGTTATGAACTAATAATGAAATCATACATGACATTGGAATGAGACATGTTGAAAGAGATTTGATGGTGTCGAATAGTGTTCGGTTTTGTCGAGTTGAATTCGATAGGTCGAAGAGTTGTCGAAAGTTACCTTTGAATGTTGTGACAATATTGTGATATGTGATGGTTGTGACAACTGTCATTGTTATTACCTAGATACATGTAAAACAACATATCACAAGTTCATTGGGAGTGACACATCTGTTGGCTCATGAATTGGTTCACAAGTTCAAATGGACTGTGATTTTGGGAAACATGCTGTAGGTCAAATTTTGGAGTTATAACATCATAATCTACTAGATATATAGTAGTAAAATATGTACAGGTATATGAAGTTATAAGACAATTGGTCAATTATTGAGAAAGCTACAATGTTCACACCTTTCAGCAATATTTCCATGCAAATCTAGCATGCACCTTATGTAATGCAAAATGCTGTAAAAGCAGATAGGTATTCAGACCACTGGGCTTGCCAGCAGGTCAAAAGTTTCATGGTTGAAAAATATTCCAGGTTCTTGTGATCTGTGACAATGTCAACCAGAATTCCCACACCCTCCAAATAGTGTTGCCACACTTTGAAGGCTTCAAAAGTGGCTAGGAGTTCCTTGTCATGGATGTCATAATTGAGCTCCAGTCCAGTAAAAGTCCAGGAGAGAAGAGCAACTGGGTGCACTTCTCTGTCAGAGTCCTGGATAGATAAAATGGCTCCTAACACATAGTCCAAGGCATCTGTTTCAACAATGAGTGGGATGCCCAGTTTCCAGTGTGAAAGGATGGGAGCTGAAGAAAAAGAATCCTTCAAAAAATTGAAAGCTGAATGACACTTATCATCAAAATTCCACAGAGCATCCTTACAAGTGAGATGAGTAAGGGGAACCATGATTTTGGAATATTTGAAGGTAAACTGTTGGTAAAAATTGGAAAAGCCAAGGAAATATTGTATGTCTTTAACCTTTCGGGGTTCTGGCCAATCTTTGATGACTTGTACTTTAGCTTCATCCATGCAGAGTCCAACGGGTCCCATGATAAAATCTAAATATTCCACAGAATCCATGTCAAAAGTAACATTTTTACCATTTGCAAAAAGACCATGTTGCCAGAGTCTTCAGAGAACCTCACTGACTTGTTTGTCATATAACACAGGGTCCTCAGAGTAGATGAGAATGTTGTCCAAGTAAACAATGATGCATACATCAGGCATGTCAGAGAAAATATCATTCATAAAACATTGAAAAGTGAAAGGAGCATTGGTGAGCCCAGACCAAGTGGAAGGTATGTTTGAGGTCTATCTTGGTATAAATCTGGGCATTCCACAGAGCATTGAGTAGAACAGAAAATAAGTGGGAGTGGATACTCATCTTTCCATGTACATAACAGCATTGAGTCCTCTGAAATCAATGCATAGTCTAAGGGATCTGTCCTTCTTTCTCACAAAAAGAACAGGTGCTCCAAAAGGAGACTTTGATGGCTGAATGAAACCTATGGACAAATATTTGTCCAGGAACTCCCAGATTGTGGAAAGCTCCATGGAGTACAGTGGGTAAATATGTCCAAGGGGAGGCTGGGCCCTGTCTTCAAGATCAATTTTTAAATTGTACTGTCTGTGGGGAAGAAGCCAGTTAGCTTTCACTTACTAAAAACATCCACAAAGTCATGATATTTCTCCAGGAGGCCCTCTAGGTCTGTGATGTGCTCAAATTCTAGAGTTGAAAAACATCTGGTTGCTTCATCAACTTTCAAGTTGATTGTGACCACCTGGGATCTGTCCAATTTTGTAAGAAATACGCTCAGTCGACACAGATAGTGACTCGACTAATATTTACTACCTGTAAGAAATACGCTATGTTACATCAAGATAAGAGTCTGAAGACAGGATATAGTTGTGGTAACGTACCTCAGTCGACACAGATAGTGACTCGACTGAGGTATGGGTATTGAAACGTTCGAGACTAAATAGTAAAATATCTAAATTATGTAGATGATGGTAGTAAGTCGTGGTATATTAGACAGGGGATAATGTGGCTTGGTATAACCGTATACGGGGTGGTATAACCGGATACGGTGTGAGGTAGCCATTGCTCCGAGTGCGAGAGCCTAAAATTCAACACTCCCCCTGGCTCGACGCACTCTCACAGAGTCGCAGTGCAATACATTGCTGAGTGAATGTTGATTTGGGCAATGGTTTTGTGAACATGTCGGCGAGGTTGTCAGATGATGCGATGCAACAGACTTTGATGTCCCCCTCCTCGACCCGTTCCCGTATGTAGTGATACCATATATCAATATGCTTAATACGTGCATTGTGTTTCGTATTCTTAGTTAAAAGAACTGCGCCTGAATTATCATTGTAGAGGATTGCTGGCTTCAGCTGTGGAAAACCGACTTCGTCCATTGCAGCATACATCCATAAGATCTGCTCATGGCTCAGGTGAGTGCCATATATTCCGACTCTGTTGTTGATAGAGCGACTGTTGGCTGGTACTTTGATCCCCAAGCAGTAGGTCCCCCCACCTGAATAAAGACGTGCCCAGAACAAGATTGGCATGTGTCAGTGTCCCCTGCAAAATCAGCGTCGACATACCCGACTGGCCTGACATCCTTGAGTGAACCCCCATATGTAATGCCGTAGTCGAGTGTCCCTTTGATATATCGTAAGACGTGGGTCAATGCATTCCAGTGAGCCTTCCTGGGGTTTGAAGCAAATTTGCTCAGTGTGGATATGGCATATGAGAGATCTGGATGTGTTGCGATTTGTGCATACATAATCGATCCCAGTAACTCTCGATATGGCTTATCAGCCATGAAGATGCAGTCCACAGTCATCTGAGGTCCCTGCTCCCTGTTCAGTATAATGCCTGGGGGTAGTGGCGTGCCGTGAGGGTTTGACTCTGTCATTCTGAAATGCTCAAGAATGTGTTCAAGGTATGCATGTTGTGATAGCCTGATTGTCCCACGTTCCCTGTCTCAGTCAATTTGGATTCCAAGAACTAAATTTGCATCCCCCATATCCTTGGTCTCATAGGTCCAGCCTAGTTCTTCCTTGGCTCTATTTGCCTCTTCTTCAGATGATGAGATTCCAGTTGTGTCATTGGTATATGTGGATGTTATCATGGTGCTGCCGTTTGCATGGCGGGAGCGTACTGATGGGTCGGCTTTTGACCAGTAATATCCCAACTCACCCATTTCTCTGTCCAATGTCCCCCACCAGTTATTGGCACCATCCATGGTGCCATATAATGTCCTTTCTAGTCGCCCAACCTTCCCTGCCTCCTTCACGCCATCAGGGAGTTTGATGTACATAGTGGCTTGTGGAACTGAGTTGAGGTATGCTGCAACATAGTCAATTTGCCATGACTCCATGCTTTTGGCAGCTGCAATGGCCAAATTCATCCACAGTGACTCATACCAGACGACAGAGGCATATGTTTCAAAAAAATCGATGCTGGGAATTTGTGTAAATCCTTTAGCTACGAGTCTTGCCTTGCGGGCAATAAGTTCGCCGTTACCGTTGTATTTGTGTGCAAAGGTCCAACACGTTTTTACCAGTCTAGCATTTGCAGGACAATCCACAACTGTCCACACCCCGTGTTTCCTCATGACTGCTAATTCTTTGTGGATAGGGCCTGCCCATATGTCAGGACGCATCATCGCCTCGCTGTATGTATTGGGGAGCCACATGTTTGTTGGGTCTGGCACTGTCATGGCGTCAGTATGGAACGCACTATGTACTCTGTTGTCAGCCCATGCCTCCCCTGCCAACTGGGCTTGCTGTACATTCATTTCTGAGTTGAGAGAGTCCTCAAGTGCCTGTGTTGGGACAGATATGCGTGTGGAGCAACATGGTGCAGATTCCATGCTGGTCAGTTCAGTGACAAGTGGGGATGAGATATTGGTTGGGGTGATTGAAGGAGCGTGGTCTTGTACTGGTGCCAAACCTCTGCTCGGTTCATCTGGGGTCTCGTTAACCGGTGTGGCAAGTGTAACGTGGTCAAGATTCTGTGTTTCCTCCTCACCCAATATCTCAGTTAGTGTCTTGCAACTGTGACCTTCCTCAAATATGACGTCACACGAGCAAAAGATACAACGTGTTTCTGGATCATAAATTCTGTAAGCATCACGTCCGAAATATCCGATATGCACCCCTTTGATGGATCTTGGGTCCAGTTTACTGAGCCCACCTCCTGTTTTGACAGGAATCTTAGCATAAGCTACACAGCCGAGGGGACGCAGGTGAGAAATATCAGGTTTCTTCCCATGCCACCACTCAAAAGGAGTCAAATTGGAGTTTCTAGTAGTAGGAATAAAATCCATCACATATATGATTGCTGCTGCAATTTCGCACCACAGTGCAGGAGGTAATTTATTCTCATACAGGCAAACGCACACTCGCTCGATAATGGTGCGATGGCACTGTTCAACAATGCCGTTGGAGGAAGACGAGTACGCAGTGGTGGTTTCATGTATAATCCCTTGTTCGTTGAGATATGTGGTCCACAAGGAATTGGAGAATTCTGTGCCTTCATCGGTATGTATCATGCGCACCTTCATCCCTGTCTGACGTTCAGTGAGCGCTGTATAGTGCTTCAATGTGGCTAGGGTTCCTTTGGCTTCCTTACTGGACAAGAAGAAAACTTCCAGGTGACCCCTGTACCCATCAACACATGGCATCATATAGCTTCTCCCACCGATGGACTGGACTCGGGATGGTCCCCACAAGTCAACATAGGTCCGTTCCCCTATAGCTGTTTCACGCTCATCATTGATATAGAATGGGTGGCATGTGTGCTTCCCCATTATACATCCTTTACATGTCCCCAGTTGGGGTATCATGGTGGTTACCTGCATACCATGGACGATGTTATGCTTGGCCATTTGTTGTACAGTATCATATCTAGCATGACCAAGGCATCAATGCCAGGTATCTATGTTGGTTGGTCAGTCGTGGGATTTGGCTGCAAAAGTGTGTGTAGTTGTCTTGACTACAGTTGTTGGGTGCATTGCCATGTCCGGGGATAATTGCATGTTATCCAGGAGGGGACCAGCTGGTGGAAAGATGTTGATCTTGTACATTGTCCCTTCTCCCCTCCCATACATAAATGGGCGGCCATCTGAGTTGATAAAGGTAACACCACTGCCCCCGAAAATCACGTAACATCCGCTGTTATCAAGTTTCCTGATAGACATGAGATTGTGAGACAAGGTCGGGCAGTGAAGTGTGTCCCGAAATGTAAGATTGATAACGTGTCCATCATATACGAAGCACTTGTTAACTGTCCCCTTTCTGCAGATTGAGAAGGTGCTACCGTTGTTAGCCATAGTCCCGTTCTTCCCATTATAATTCTTGTAGGTTTGAAAATCATTTATATCAATAAAAAAAATGATCACTCACTGCGGAGTCAGTGTAGGTGACAATAGTGGATACTGTTGGATCTACCTGCATCTTAAGAGCGCAGAATTCTCCAGATCTGGGCGTGAAGGGAGTGGAGGGTGCAACCACCACGTTAACTGTTGATTTGGTAGGTATGGCGTCGGTCAATGGTTTTTGCTGCTGCGCGGCTTGACTTCCACCAGTACCGGTCCCCTTCTTTCTCCCCCAATCAGGAAACTGACCTTCCATCCCTCCTCTGACTTTGAAACACTTCTCGATTGTGTGTCCTACACGTTTACAGTTGGGGTTGGAGCAGACATCACTAGACCGATTGGATTTAGTGGTCGCAAGAGCTTGTGAGGTTTGAGGTGTGAGTTTCCTGTTTCATGCAATTGTTTTGTCATATAAGGTGAGGTGTGATATTACTTCTTTGGAGGTCTTCAGTGAAAAAAGAGTTCCAATTACTAGATCCCACTCCTTAGGCATCGACGCAATGATGATTGTGCAGAAGGTAGAGTTGTTCATTTTTCCCCCTTGCACATTGACTTTTGCCCATCCTTTGCACAGTCATGTGAAATGGGATACGATGTCCACGCCATCAATATGTTTGATTGCACACAAATTGTTATCGGCATTAAGCAATCCTATATCGGAGGTTGCGCTGTGTATTGCTTTCAGGGCAGACCAAGCCTCACTTGCGGTATCCGACAGTTGAATGCCATTGCCGATAGGATTTTTGATGTTCAGGTCAATCATTGCCTTTGCATATGCATCATGCTGTTCCCATTCCTCAGGTGAAGGATTGTGTGATCCCCAGTAAGTCGTTGGTACAGGTGTAGTATTGGGGGCAAGTTGGGAAGGTTTCTTTATGGTCCCATCCATATACCCTCGGATGCTGTTACGACTATGTCGCAACCCTTCACGTGCCGATGGCCCCCAATGGTATATCGTCGTAGTTGTCTTGTCTTTAATCAAGACGAGATTTCGGATGCCGTCGGGTCCCCGATGCTGACGTATGCTTTTCTGGTCAATCAAACCCGACTATGCCTTTCTGTCTGATTATGCTTTGATACGTCTTTTTCATTATGTTGATCCGTTCCACTCTATGTTTCACATATGTCTATCTATTTTTGTAGTCCTCGAACTATTTCCTTTTATCGTAATTTTGCTCTCGGTTATCATCGGCCTCCGAACTAGTCATAAACTTCCCATTCCTAGTCAAGCTTATTGTTAATGCCATTTTCTGCCTTCCCCCCCATTAGTATTTTCTAGACGCCTGTTACTTGTATATGAACCCGCTGTAGTTGTAGTTACTAGGCAATCAGAATATCGACTCAGAATACCCCCTTACGTCTGCAACAGTCTTATACTAAGAATTCTCCTATCCACCTTCGCGTGCGCTCGCCCACTTTCAGCCCCGACCCCCTTGGCCCGACACTCAACTTGTCCTTCAGTTCCGATCGGTATCTCACTGAAAGGTACTTCTTAGGATTAGTCTTCGCCTGTCCGAAATCTAAGGACACCCTACGGATATTTGCGAGGGCACAGCACATAAGCTGAAGCCAAGTCCTTCTGATCGGTCCCCGTTGCCCACCGACATTAGTCAGTTTTCAGTTCTTAACAGATGCCTCGTGCACCCGCTGCAGACCAGATAGTGTTATGCCACGTGAACCAATTGTGTCCATTGAGGCGATCCTCAGGTTGCAACATGAATAGTGCTGGTTGGTTCGATGCCATGTTTGTTTTAGTCAGGTTGGTCAGGGTCAGGTTCAGTTGGTCAGGGTCAGGTTCAGTTGGTCAATGTCAGGTCAGTTGGTTTGATCGGTCAATTGTGATTAACAGCTTTGGACGGGGCCCATAACCTGTAAGAAATATGCTCAGTCGACACAGATAGTGACTCGACTAATATTTACTACCTGTAAGAAATACACTATGTTACATCAAGATAAGAGTCTGAAGACAGGATATAGTTGTGGTAACATACCTCAGTTGACACAGATAGTGACTTGACTGAGGTATGGGGATTGAAACATTTGAGACTAAATAGTAAAATATCTAAATTATGTAGATGATGGTAGTAAGTCGTGGTATATTAGACAGGGGATAATGCGGCTTGGTATAACCATATATGGGGTGGTATATCCAGATATGGTGTGAGGTAGCCGTTGGTCCGAGTGCAAGAGCCTAAAATTCAACAAATTTTGTAGCCCTAATAAAAGCTGCTGCATTAATAAGGGAAATTGATGGGATTACCATGGGTTCCAAGGAAGCCAAAGATACTGTAGGGGCCACAGGTGCCAAGATGGTGGGGGATGATATAGTTATATCAGGTGCTGTGGGCATCCAGAAAGTAATACTGCCTGATACCCAGTCAATCAATGGATTGTGTTGGGTAAGCCAGTTGTATCCTAGGATGACCAAGCAACTTGAGTGAGTCCGACTGCATCACATAGAAAGTGACCATCTGAGATGTTCTGCATGAGAACTGGATAGACATTAAAAACCCTGTCTTAAAGTAAATTACCAGGGCCCAGGACACATATTGATATATTATGAAGAATATACAAAAAAATCATATCTATTTTATGCTAGTCAAGTGTGTCTTTGATTGAGGTGTTCGCGGCAGTCGCAACGCCCTGTTCCCATGCCCCCCTGGGACAGGACTGGACAACAGATTTTGAAAGTCCGGCCCTGTGTCTATACCCTCTTACAAAGGTTTTTCACGTCTGCTGCTTCTGCTGCTCAGGAAGGTCGGCGATTTGGAGTAAAATAAAAGGAGGGTGTTGTAGTTTCTGTCCGGTTAATGTGACTGGTACCGGTAGGGACGCCAGGCAAAAGAATCCAGTCACTGCAACCGCTGTTTCCCACCGGTCATGTAAGTCATTCCGTGAACTGAGCGAGATCATACAGTTTTATTCGGATAGTAACTCCAAGAGATTGGCCTGGATTTGATCAAGATGAATTTAATAATACAGGGTATATTCGAAAGTACAATTATTTGAAGTATACCGGCATAAGCCTCTAGTTGTCAGGTTGTTTACTTTGAGCTGCAATTTCCTACTCTCGATCTCAAGGACAAAAGCCCTCGAATTTGCGATAGTATTATGCCAAAATTGTGCGACGGATAAATACTCTTCCCAGCAACATACTGTTATCGCAACCAAAAAATCTCATAACTGTGCCACACGAGCTTTGTTGGCTGAGACGATCAACAGATAAAGAGGTAGAGCTGAGTAGGGAAGGGAATATTCATTGTTGAGCTAAATATTGCAAATAAAGAAACTCACCAATGCTCGAAAGCCATACTGAAGAACTGCAAGACAAATATTATCCAAAGCTTGATAACATGAAAGCAAAGAATATACCGCAGCGCTGAGGCTGTTTTCGTGTTCTGATTGATATAAATGTAGTTGAAGAGCAGGCGAGTCACCACAAAGCTTCCTGATATTACATTGACAGTCTTGGTATCGATACCAGCAAAGTTAGCCGCGAGCTAAAAGAGCACCAATATACATTTTAGCTTATAATTCCCAACCTTACTAGAAAGAGTAGACACGTACGGTTGCCGCAGCCCAGAGGGGGGATATCTCGTTCCCATTCTGCGTTGGAAGATTTGTCAACGAGATAGAGTCCGGTGCGCTACAAGACACGAACGTTATGGGCCCCCGTCAATCTTCCAACCTTCAGTGCTAACTCCGCAGACATCCCTTTTTTGACCAGGTAGTCGTAATCTTGACCGCGGGGGTTGGAACTGTTGTGTGAGTATCACTCAATATGGATGAAAGCGGAAATAAGTTATAACAGCATTACGGACTTGTCCCAACCGACAGTGCTCTGGATGAGCCTGAACTTCACATTATGAGGATAAAACGCCATAATCCACGCAATTGGGATGGAATAAAGAGACAGCGGCGTGGTAAACAGCGACATATTGGTGAATTACGAGGATTAAGGTATGGGAGGCAACTTTCTTAGTATGTTGGATACTCTGCTTTATATGTGGGAACAACGCGTAAAATGATTGCCACGTGGTAACTTGGGGTTACTTTGGATATGGGGTATTGATGCTATCACCTCGGAGGGCATACTGCTGTTTTTTCGCTTCTCCACAAACTGCACTTTGCGCTCTAAAAACGGTCGGAACGTATTAATATAGTGTACTAGATATGATGTGTCAATTTTGGTGTGGATTGAACAGAGATTGAGCAAGGTATTTGATGTGGACGGAAACTGTCCGATGTGTGAAACCTGTTCGGTCCCGCGGCTTCCGAGTTCTGCCCCTTGACCTTACAACATGTTATCAATGAATAAAATAGGATTATAATTCTCGTTTGAGTTCTGCAGCTTGTAAAAGGTAAAATGATAGCACATATACTAAGGCTGCCAACCGTACCGTATACGGGTTACGGCCGAACCAGTACCACCGCATATCTCATGTGCAATAGGCTTGATAGTACGGGACGGGTCGCCAGACGGCCGTAATACGGCTATGCGGCTTAGATTCAGCAGAACAACAAATTCATAAAAAGTTACAGCTCTGCAAGTATAGAGAATAATTCCTATTAATTACCTATAAAATCATTTATTACTTGACCTGTGTGACGTAAGTGTTGCCAGACAAGCATCAAAGTCCGGATAGAATCCGGTTGAAGACTAGCCTTCCGTAATGAAATAGTATCTTGTCCTGAAGATGTTCTCTCGACAGCAACAGCAGAACCTTTGGAAATTGATATCAGTAATGGCGCTAGACATGCAGTGTAGGACTCACCCGGTATAGCCAAGAGATCGCGGGCAAAGACAAAGAGGAATTGGGATCAGCGCCCAATCCACCAGCTGACAGGGCCGCATGAGTCAAAATCTTTGCGGGGGAGCTTTGAAAGATTCATCAAGCTCATCCCTCAAACCACGGGTTTGTTTCTTGTAACGGGCAGTAAAGTTTACTTTTTATGCAGAGAGTCATCTTTGTGAGACCGTGAATTTGTTGGATTGGCTGGAAGGGGATCAGAACGGGGAAAGCAGCATGTTTGCCCCTGTAATTCTCTTTGAAGTATTCAAGGAGCGACACCCTAGAAGACTAGAGATACTCTGTAACATTGTGTCATTAAAGTGATCTGCTTTCATTCCTCCGTATGATATACGATGGTCAAACATTAGCGAGATGTTATTTATTAAATATAATAAACAATATAATAACGAAGACCTACATGCAGCCTCCTATAACAACCACAAGACTACAAATAAGCAAGCCGGGCAACATCCCCAGTTGCCGTGGAATGGCACTAGACTAGCCAGGTACTTATGATCGACATTATGCGCCCTGACGACACCCTCTATACGGGATGGTACGGTACAGCCACCAAATTAAGGAGACTTCCTAGCATACTTTTATATCTTCAGTTCATCACCACCTGTTGGGTGATAGATTCCAGCTAGGTGACAACTTCCTCAGCGTCGATGCAGATGGTGGATGTAGACAGGATGAGACTACAAAGTTCATGGCCAACATAAAGGCGCGAAACTTAACCGGTATAAAAGCACACTATTTTTGGTACTTCCCTTGTCAATTGATAGTATTTTATGGTATGCTCGGGGTCTAATACTACATCAAAGCAAGAAGAACACCTTTGAGATATAAGTGTGCCAGAGAATAGTTAGCGTGTGCAATTAAAGAGTGGATCTCTCTTTTTAATACCCCAAATTTCTTATTTCATGCCAGGCAGAGCTTGTTTCCAGCTTTAACAAGAAGATACATGGGCAAGCCTAGTGGGGCCACTTAAAAAAGACACCAATACTTAAAACTTAAACCACTCACTGATGCTCGAGAAGAACGTAAGGGTACTTCCAAAGCTATATATTAGTGAAAAGCGCCGCTAGATATTGAATGACATACCGCAGCCAAGATGCAGTCGGCGTTGTCTGATTTATGTAGATGTAGTTGAACAAGAGACGAGCCAATACAAATCCGCCGGATACAGTATTGAGAGTACAGGTGTCTACTCCAGCAAAATTGGCCGCAAGCTAAATGATAACGGTGGGTCAGTTTGTATTTTAGGTTCAAAGATATCTTTAATGTGTACCACCGCCACGGCCCAGAGGGGGAAAGTTTCATTTCCGTTCTAACAAAAAAATTAGACGAGTGATTAACAAATGAAGTATTACAACGTACCTGATGAGCTGCAGCCATCCTATCAACCTTGGCCGCCAATTCTGGCGCCATTCCTTTCTTTACCAAAGTTTCTTGGTTATGACTACGAGGATCAAGGCTATCGAGAGGAATGAATCAAAACTGAATATCATAAGTAGCAACGGTAAAATACTTGTTCCAGCCAACAGTTCTCGCAATGAGACTGAATTTCGCGTTGTGAGGGTAAAAGGCCATGAAATACGCAACGGGGATGGAGTATAGAGATAAAGGGGTGCTCAGCAACGACATGATGGTCAGAGGGAAGGGGTATGTGGGAACGAAAAGACCACTTCGTGTCGGTAATAACGAATACCCATATTATTGTTGGGAAGCGTGTAGTCAGAACGGAAGAATTAGTTCAGAGGGTCCATATGGACCCATAGTGGTAAGTTTTGTATAGTACATAGTACTAAGGCTCAAATTTGTTGTAAGTTCTTGACATTGAGGATACACAAGATTTTTCTGTGTTCCTTGTGGTGGATCTGTTGTTTTCACATAGTATATTTGATGTTAAGTACCACATGTTTAAATTTTAATGTATTTAAACAGCTGTAAATAGAAATATATGAGAGGAAAATTTGGTTTCCTAAGAATGTTCAAATTTTTGGAAATGCGCTGTTATACATTCAAAAGAATTTTTGGGGACTTTATAAATTGAGCCGTGTGTGGAAGGTGCCTATATAGACCAATTTTTAGAGTGCCCAGCTATACAGTTCGACTCAAAACACTTCATATTTTCCGTGAATTTTAGAGGATATTCTGAGCTCGAGAATTCGAGCCTCAGTGCTGTGACACTACGTCTCATATACTGTAGTTGAAATTATGTAGGATCAAATGGTAGATCCCGTTTTTGTGGATTTCAATTTGTCATTGGCACTGCGCTACGGGCTTTATTTTCGGGTTTAGAATTGGCTCAGAATATTAAGATCCATGGAACTGCCTTCCGCCGAAACATTACATTTTGGAAGCGTCTTCAGCAAGCTTCTGGGATCGAGAATTGATCCTTAACTGTGTGGATCCTTTTGTTTTTACGTACAGAAAGTAGCCAACAACTTGAAACCAACTTCCCCGTCGACTCGGAAGAGTTACCACAGTCGCAGGTGCAATTGGGTTCCTGTGAGGCACCCCTCACTTTTTCTTAAAAAGTATACGTGGGTTTTGTGAAACCATGATAGTGTATGGGCATAAAATAATGGCAAAGATACTGTTTCCAGGCGGGTGTCTAATTTAAGCTTGGTCTCGTGACTTCTGACAGTTGGCGTCTTTTCAAATTTCCTGGCGTCAGAGTAAAAATCATATTAATGACGGCTCAGGCTCAAGAATTACAACCATGTGCTTCTGGGGTCTTCGCTGAAAACTTAATATCTTCACTCTTTTATTTTTGTCATTAAATATACATACCCTTTGTAGTATGATCCCCGTCTGAAGGAGTAGACTCAGAGTATGAAACAAAAAGCAGAGGTTTAATTCAGTAGTAAATTAACCTAAGTGATGGGACTGTGTTGACTCGGACAGGAATGCCTTCATAAATGAGAGCGCTAGATATTTCTTCACAAAACTACCTGAGAACTCAAACAACTGTCAGCAGTCAATCAAGGAAAGAACCGAGTCTGATCACCATCAAGAAGAGCTTATCCCCCATTATCTCATCAGTGCTGTCCTTGAGAGATCAACATATTCGTATAATTCTTCGGGATTTCATGGAATCTCAGGATGTGTACAGGCTATGTACATCTCGTGAACATTAATGACAAATAAGTTGACTTGAAATTGACCTTATTCAGTGAAGTGCAGGAATACTCGCCAACGGGCAAACAACGAACGAAGTTCTGTTGCTGGCAGTCGTTATCCGTGTCATACAAGCAAAGTTCTAGTGTTATAGTATTAAGCCTCAGTCTCTCTTCCATATCACCTAACATACCATAGTCTTTATCCCAATCCAATCCATCGGAAACACTACCATCAAAGGCGATGAAGCCTAGTCCATGCTCGCTGGTGAAAGTGTGGCACGTGTCAGTGTAGAGGGTGACATATACCGTGCGCACAGGCACTTTACAATCATCGTTGTAGTACAGACGGAAAGGCCAGCTTAGTGCTCCCTGCATAAGGGAGAACATGAAAATGAAAAGCGTTGCAAGATTCATGACTCTCAGTTGAGGTGGTGTTGGTAAAAGGATCGAAATGATACGACAGAAAGCTCCGCTTCATTTTATATTATAGCCCCTCAACTTTCAGCCTTTCTTCAATTGAGTCTCGGAAACTTCCCAATTATGTATACTCAGCGCTTTTGTCATCTGGCTGCGGCGTAACGTGTCACGCTCCAATAATTAGAACATCGGCTGCGGTCTATCTCTGCCGCCTACTTAGTTTCTTTATTTATTATCTCTGTCACATTCAGTCTAAAATTGAAAATATCTAAAATTTGGTTGTTATATCAGTCGGAAAATAAGCTCAAACGATACATTATATACCCAACCACCTTTACTTTGTGGTAATACAGTTGATTAGGTGGTCATAATGCATAACGCTTGTCCCCACCAGCTGATGCAACCAGAAGTGTCACACGTGTGTGTGACAACAAGTCTAATGTAAATTAGAATATTATTTTTTGCAAAACGACAATTTCAACAGTGATTCAGTTTCAAGAGTAGTTTTCCCCCTTTGATTCCAGCAGTATTAATGCCAATCTGGAATGCCCGCCTCGTTTATGTAACCTCACCTATTCAGATGCCGTTTCGCCACGCTCACCATATTTTAATTAGTCGATGCCTTCACACTAACTTCATATACATTCATACTACAAGTTATGAGCCCTAAAAAGCTGTGGTTCCACAAAAAAATCAGGCATTATCGTGTTCGGATTGAAATTCAAAACTTAAATATACGTCACATGTTTTAATAAAAGCTCACTAATGGTGATCAATGTTTGTCAGCCAGCGCCTACAAATGTGTTTAAACCAAGACCTTAGCGATCTCTGATTTTATCAAATAATGGCACCAGAATTCTTGGCATAACTCAATGTTTCTAACATGTCAAATATCGGTAAAGATAAACAGGAGCAGGATGGAGGGAAGTGTGTTCGACTCGAGCTCAAAAATAATTTTAGTCAATTATTTTGAGCTCGGGTCGATTGACTCCCCCTATTCTGCTCCCATTTGCTTAATTCCCCGATCTTTAAATCCTTGATATCGTCATGTAGGCCTGTATAATGACTTAATATACATCCGGTTTTTCCCCCCTAAACCCCTCTTTCAATGCCTGAGTCATCTGGCCTTTAGCACTGTATCCCTTTTTCTTTCTCCTACATTCGCGTCCCTCGGCATTGTCAGCCACCTCCGTATTATCGGGTGTAATACTCCAGATTGCTATGGATTACTCTAGCCTGGGCACGGGATATAGCACGGAATACCTGGAGATGGCCGTGCTCAAGAACCACCCACTAATCGCTCACCCAAGTGAGATTCAGGGGTCCATTGAATCTGCAGATTCCAATCGGGAGACGAGCGATTATTCTGATGCAGTGCAGTTAGATGAAACTGATGATTCCCACGATATCATCTACTTCAATGGCGAGTCCACTATATTGACCACCGCGATGACCAGAGCTGCCCCAGAACCTATCCCGGTGCATGTGGGTTTCTTTTCGTTGATGTAATGTCCTGTTGTCTCAATCGTTTCAGAAAACGTTGGATATTGCCACCCCAGAATACAATATAAACGATCACGGTCTCCTGTATGATTCACTCCAGGGGCAGCACACGCTTTCTCCATTCTACGACACTGAGCCGCCCATGCATCAACAGATGTATGTATCTCTGGCCGAGGTTTGGGGGACTCCACCGCCCATAATGGAGGTACAATCCCCTCCCTCTTCTCCCAAGGAGGAATCCGACACCACGCTCCACTCCGGAGCATCCGAAGACGGAAATAACCTGCACAAGATCAAGAGGAAGCCCGTGTGCTACAGTAGCAGCACAGGCAAGGCCAAAGGCAACCGTGGTCGGCCGGTGTTTACGGCGGCAGAGCTTGAAGCGAAGTACGGCACGGTGGGCAATCGTAAATGGGAATGCATGGTGTGCTGTCGCCTTTTCACGCGCAACGACCACATGAGACGCCACATGAGCACGTCCCACGGCGAAAGCAAGGACGGTGAGCACCCCCATATCCTAGTTTCCCTTATTCCTGGGCCTCGTCGCTGACTGATGCCATGCAGCATTTGCATGCCCTGTCGTGGGATGTTACCACACGGCGACGAGATCTGACAACTTGCGCAGCCACGTCTTGAGTCATCACCAGGACGATATCCCTGAGGAGTATATATCTTCGCACCCTGGCAAGCGTGGTCGCGGGGGCAAGAAACATTAGCTGTCGGCCATGACAGATCCTGATCATTGCAGAACGCGAATTTACTAGTAAATCATCAACCCTATGGACCTTCTTTAAGGATGTTGTAGATATAATTGATAGTATTGATGGGCGAGTCGCTCTCTTTTGTTTTCATTTCAGTGTATCCTGCTTTTGAGTATCTAGTGCATCTCGCGCCAGATTGCTACTTTGCCTTTTTGTTGCATTTTCACTTGTCAAGGCGCACGCTATGTAAGATAGTACAAACTGTTTATTAATGAGAGAATCCCATTTGCACATTCCTATGTACGAATGAAAAGAGCCTCTGATCCTCCACATAATGTTGGGTCCAACTTTCAGCTTAGTGACCAGAGAACCATGTCACTGAAAATGTATATCACTGTAGATCTTTTGATACTCTTGGGCACTAGGGTATAATTGAATGGAGAAGCTCCTTTAAACTTTAAATATAATATGCATAGCGTGTATAAACATGTGATCATCACAGACATTGCAAACCAACAAGGGCGACGACAATTAATTAGTCGCAATATGTGTGACTATGTATGTGAATATAAAGAGACAGTGTAAGGGTGGTTGAGGGGGATGTGAACGAGTCGGGAGAAGAAGCAATTAGACAGTAGACAGGTGCATAAAATAACAAGCCAAACTCTAGAGCATTAAAAGGCAGATGAGATCGCTTCTGCCGACCTACCAGAACGAGTACGTTTCGCCGGCACAAGTTCTTGATTGAAATCACCTTCGGTGTGACTAGAAGACTCCATGTGTTTGTGCAGCTCTCCCTTTTTCGTAGTCCTGTAACTACAGTATTCAGCGGGACAACGAAGTTCTGTACAAAAATGCATTTTTTAGTGGCGGATACCAATGGGAATTATGATCGGGACTTACGACGTAGTCTTCTTCGCTTGCTCGCAGGCATCTTAAAATCGTCGGGCAAGTCACTAGAATTATGAGTCAAGGCATGTTGTCGCAAATTGTCGACCCTGTTCGCTTTATACTTGCATCCTGTTGCAGGACAAAAGTGATCTGTAAAAATCCGATCAGTCGCTGAGGCTATGTCACGAGCCGGGTGCAAGACGAACATTTTGCACCGATACCGTGCACACTTGCCATATGGCGGACCTTGTGTTCCCCACGGTTGAAGCACGTAGAGCAATAGTCACAAACCTCCCTCCGAGGACCAGCCATACCATCTAGTGCCGCAAGTTCCGAAAGCTTGGGAGCAGCCCTTCCGCGTGTATCACTCTTCCTTTGGATTATAGGCGCCGTTGGAGTCCTCCCTCTGGTACGTTTCCTTTTTCCGGAGGTATTCGGGGTGTATGTGCCGCTCTCGGCCTTGGGTTCGTCGCTCGTAATTTCAAGAGAAGGGGTGACCGGCGCACGCTCGGGGCTCGAGCCGACATCTCCAAAGGCTACACTCATCGGCTGATGTACCGGAGAGTCGGTATGGTACGTCGAAGGGAGGGTTTCAAACACTGGTAACGGAGGCATATTTTCACCGGGCAGGAAGAGGGGACCGGCGATGGGACTGAGTACGGTAGATCTGTAGTTGTGATTGGTATTGGAAAGAGATAGATCCTGACATTGAGTTAAATCAAAGTGTCGGGTGTGGATTGTTTGCCAAGACTTACAAAGAGGATCCCAGGGACAGAGCTAGCGCCAGCTCGAGTGATCGTCAGCGGATGCAGCGTGTCTGGGAGAAGTGGGGCATCGAAGGGGGTGTTCGAGTCATGGAGATAACGGGAAGTGGATGCAGTATTAGAGCCATCATAGGAACAGAGATGTTCGGCTGCCAACTTGCCCATCTGGGATTGAGCCTTCAAGGCGATATCTTTGGTCATGTCGACGTTGGGGAATCTCATATCCATGTCCAAATCCAGATCAAAGTTGACATATTCCATAATAGTGACGCCACAGAACTCAAAGCGGCTGATTCCGACACGCGCGACCACGGCGAGAGGGGAGAAGCTGGGAGATATGGGTCAATAAAGGGGCTAGCGTGACTAAAGACCCAGAGTAAAGGGGCTAGGAGACACTTATGAGGAGCGATGTAAACGAATTAAAATTCCTGAACCGACCCAATTCCTTACTGCAAGATGAAGCAACCTATTTAAACCCTTGGACCAGACGCTGCAGTCTGCCAGTGGCACTAACACAGCATCTAGCTTAGACCCACTTATCCATTATTTGAATTTATAATATACACTGCCACAGGGTTATAAGACCCATGTATAGCAGGATCCTGTTTGTGTTGGTGTGGGTCACAGACTCCAGATTACTAAGTGAAAGGAACAACACAAATATGAACAAAAGAGCATCAAGATAAAGGAAACGTCCGAGAAATTATTTAAAAATCTTTCAGAAGCAGGAAGGGACGGGACGGTTTGTACTTTTGAAGATCGAATTTTGACTCCGCATAGCACGGGGGTATGGATCAAAGTTTTTTGAAATCCTTCAGTTTTGTGAGCTGTCCCTTTATTTCGCTACCTCAGATGACACGACCGGTTTTCCTCCCTCTTGGCCAGAGCGACAGACACGTTGCGTACCGGTATTTTTAATTCTATTATGGTGCTGGGGCACCACGTGCGGTAGGCAGTTGCGCGTGCTAAACGGTAGAGGTTTTCTGTTAACATGGAAGTTCAGGTGGGCGCAAGCGATAGATGCTTGCGGGCGTCGTCATTCCTAGTAGTACAATCCTTGGACCAGTATTAATTCAGCCATACCTGTGCGAATCTCACAACTAAACGAGTTAATATACTATTTCACGGGATCGCAAACGTTGTTGGTTCCTCACCTTCGGTTTTTCAGGGTCGGCGAGGGCTTCGACTCGGAGTCGTTCATTTTCGATGATGTCTTCGAAAGCGTCACAGCGTAGAGAATATTGATGCACCATTATGAATTTAGAGTTGAGGGGTTATTCGACGAGAAGATACTGCAAGATTTCATAGAAATAGGGGCCCCAGGGAAGGTACACGTCTCATTCTCTTGAACCGCTAAAAAAGCTGAAGCTGAGAATCCGCAGAGCAAGCCACGCGTTGATAGTAGCCATTTAATGTTGCCTGTTTGCTTAAAGAAAATCTCATCAAATAACGTATCGAGTGTCAGATTTCCTAGACTTACGAGCATGGAATTTTACAAAAAGGCAGACTACAAGTAGAGTAGACCTACATGCAAGTTGAAGGGGGAAATGAGGGCAACCAACAAGCAAGAGCGGGCATATGGATGCAGCCCGTCAACTGGGCCGCTGACATAATATAATCCGACCCCACAAAACGCGTCAAGCAGATCTCCCACCATCATGCCACTCTTTTCTTGGTTTTCAAAGGCAAGTTTTTATGCACAAAAATGGCCTCATTATAAATACCCACAAACACTAACGCGCCAAATATCATAGACATCTCCGGCGGAAGACTACGAGCAAGTCCTCGCGTCAATCGCTCTCTCTATTCAGAAGCGGCAGACGCGGCTTTCAGAACTTCGTCTTCGAGAACGGAGAGCTACGCTCTTGGTTACGACGTGGACGTTTGCGGCGTGGGCGGGGTATGTTGCATTATGGTGGGCCGGCATTATTGGTGTTCGGGGACAGACGATGAGGAGCGTCGGTTGGGGGTTGCCCGTAGTCGTGGGGCCGGTCATGTGCGTAGGCTTGTGCTGTTTGGGGTTATATAGAGTCGAGTGCTGATGCGTGGTTTCTTGATAGAATATTGTTCACGAGGAGGATTGTGCAGTTGTGGTATACGCAGAAAGGGAATGCGGAAGGTATATCCGTTTCGGTTATAATTAGACCTTTGCTTGAATACTGACCTTTTCCTCTCTTCAGAGAAGACACTGAAGGAGCTTCTTGTCCAGCAACGGACTAAGATCGAGGAAATAAAGAAGAAGACAAATTACTATTCAACGAAGAGTCTTCTGGATCGATATGACGAAGGGCCTGCTTCTAAGGTATAACGTTACTACTCGCACCCGCACGATGCAAAGGCAAACGCCAGCTGTTTTCCCTCCTTTCAGAGCAGGCAAGCCGCCTCCCAAGCCAGCCAAGCCAGTCCAAGGCGTGGCGCGCCGCAAGCCATCAACACACAAGGCCCTCCTTCCGCCACTGCCTCCGCTGTGCAGTTGCATCCGCAGACCCCTGTACGTGGCGGCCAACAGCCACCAGCTAACTCAAACATACTATATTCCCGTAAGCACAGCGCCGCTTTGCTCCTGTTTGACATCCCGGAATGGCTAATACACGCGGGCAGCAGCGCTGCCACCACTGCCCCCGCCGCAGAAACAATGGTACGATAAACTGGCCGATGCTCTTCTCGGAGACGACACAGCAAGCACGGGTGCATCGCCCTCGTCGCGCTACGCGTTGATTTGTGAGCGGTGCTTCTCGCACAACGGGTTGGTGAAGGAGGAGCAGTGGGAGGATGCCCGTGAGTCCTTTTTTTGTCTTTCAAGCGCCGAGCCACGCTTTTCTTGAAGGAGGCTGACGATTCGCCGTTCATGACACCAGAATATTTGTGTCCGAAGTGTGGTCACTTTAACCAGTCTGCACGCGCGCGGAAGGCTTTGGCGTCCCCGACGACACCGCAATCTGCCGTTTCCGCTGCGAGTGCACTGTCTGTGGATCCTTCTTCGTCTGCATCTACGTCACTTGCACCCCAACCTTCCTCACCTGCACCACCTGCACCTGCACCCCCGGTTACGCCTCAAGCACACGCCGCTGTGCCACGACATCTGGCGCATTTAGCGTCCCCGAATAGACCACACGAGAAATCGCCATTATCAGAGTCAACAGTGTTCGTTGAGAAATCGGATGCGGATGAGGATGACGCTGAGAGGCCTGATGTGGCTGTGGGAAACGATGCAGAGCGGATGGAGGTCGATTCGTGATGTAAGACTTGGGTAGGGATGGGTTGGCTTGGTTTGTTTTATTGTGTCGTTTTTTACTTTGTCGTTTTTTACTTTAGCCTAATTCGGTTTGTTTGCCTCGTGGTACTCTGGGTCTCCACCGTGTTCCGTATGTCATGTTTCAAAGGATTGGATTACAGTGTTTAAACAATGATTATATATATGTATATAACAGCGGCTGAGGCCTTTTCTTTTACCATTCTCCAACGTTAAGAACGTACAATAAATATTTTCATCCTAGAGATCGAGCACCTAGTCGCTCCACGCAACTATACCTCTCCAGCAGGCTGTGATTGTGATTCTGATGTACCCGTGTACACCACACTCTTTTCCTCCTTTACCTCTGAGCCCAGTCCTGGAGGGCCTGCCGGAGCACTCGACGAACCATTTGTTATTGATAGATGCGCGTGGTGGTGTGTCGAGACGTCAGGCGTAGCCTGGGAGTGGGCGAACTGCAGATGGGTTGACTGACGGGCCGTCACGTCTTCGGTGATGGCGCTGCCCTGCGCGATCCGGAGGATGATGAGGAGCTGTGCGATTCCCTGGGCAAAAAAAAAAGTCACGTCTTAAGGTGCAGGTTGGAGACGTAGGGCAGCAGGCGGGCGTACCTGGACATGGATAATCCACAGGAAAATCAGGTTTTCCACATTGCTGTGCAGCGCGTAGGTGACGACGTAGATGATGCCGAATACGGTGTACAGGGCGGAGGACTCGACGACCATGGCCGCGACGGAGACGTAGACTTTGGCGTGCTCTTCGCCGAGAGCCAGGGTGATTTGCTTCCGCAGCACAAGCAGGCGGCCCGCGACGAGGATGGTGTATATGAAGTTGGTGGAGACGGAGATGATGAGAAATGCGAGTTGGAAGCCGATGCTGGTGAAGACGGCGCCGTGGGAGGATGAGACGAGCGTTAGGATGGCCATGACTGGGTGGTAAAATGTGGGCTTGAGCTCTTTGTTAAGCTCAATTAGGAAAATGCCACTCACTGATGTTCGCTAGAAGGAGGGAAGACATAAGTAGTACAACAAGGATGTGCCAGTTCCAGATAACAAAACAGCGGTGTATCTGATGAGCGTGAGTAAACGAGAGAGACATGAAAATGACATATAATAAAGCGCACAAGCAGCATGTCCATTAGCCAGCTCATGATATAATAACTACGCCAATGATTAGTCTCGTCCTTGGACACGACAGCAACCAAACTGACCTGGTCAACGCCATCCTATTCTCCCAGAAACCCAGCTCATTGATGATCAAGCCCTCGGGACCCTGCGGGGAGTTCCGCAAATCGATCCAAATCATCTGACTATACTTTGCATTCGCCGCAACGCCAATGGTAGCCAGAGCGAACGTCGCGGCGATATATGCCAAGAGCAGCCAACGACTGCGCGTCTGGGCCTTGACGAGTTTGTGTTTTGGGCGTTGGAAGAGGGCGTGGACGCATTGGACCGTTAGCACGAAGAGTATCCCTGAAATATTCGTACACAACGGATTTCAACATTCGGCGGTTGACTGGTTTAAGTAGGCTCTTCACCGTATGATACCCCATCCAGCAGGATGCCGTTGAAGCGGGACCGTTCGAGCCATAGGTCTGTTGGTGCTGGTGCGGACATTTAGGACGTGAACGAGGGTTGTATTGATTGAAAGACTCTGAGGCGCAGATCCTTCCCAAACACCGCAGGATCGCCGAGGTTCTGGAGAAGATTCGGCGAGAAGAGCGCATCCAATATGTCTATATTTGGCTCGGCTGTGAGATTGGGTTTGTTGTCACAGCCACGAGAATGTTGTAACGATGACCAGTGGGGTACCTGAACTGCCTGCAGTCATATCAGGATGGGAAGGTATGCGCCAATGTGAGCAGGACACTTTGTTATACCGCGACGCTGGAGCGAGATTGCCAGCTCAGTCGTACGGGTATCTCCGCGATTCCTTCTAATTGGGAAATATGTTTTTCAATCAGCATTTTAATTCAAGCGGCGCTCGAATGTAGGTTGATGGCAACGAGGACGTGCGCTCAGCTAAATGAGCTCGTAAAGACAGTGTAGGTAAGGCACACCCTTGGCCATAGGTTGATCCCATCATACACAAGCTGATATCTTTGTCCACAGATCGATCAATCAATCCACTTTGAATTCATTTGGCCGCCGCGACAGGCCTCAACCTCCTCTTCACCTTGAGATCTCATCCCCATCATGGCTGAATCAAAGCCTACCTACATCTACAAGATCATCCCAGTGTCCGCCGCCCCACCAGACCCGCTCCCAGAGCTCCTCCCCATCAGCCAACTCGACCAAGTATCCGGATTCATCCATCTCTCCTCGGCCATCCAAGTCCCAAAAACCCTAAACCTCTTCTTCCCCGACGACGAACGCGTATACATCCTCCGAATCCCTTACGACCGCGTCGAGAAAGACATCAGATGGGAAGATGCGACTGCTGCTGTACGCGGTGAATATGGCGCAGAAGGAATATATGCCCATTTGTATAATGGACTGCGCCTCGGTAGCAAGGAGGTTGATCTAGTTGCAGTGATGGAGAGAGAACCGGGCGGATGGGATTTGGCAGCGGAACGCGTCAAGGCCTGGCTTGTGTATTGAGCTATGTGAAATTTCGCCAGATACAGGTTTCCGCCGTTGGAGTATTTGCAAACTTTTACTTACTCGATGACAGTTCAATTCAGAATCGTTTCATTACAACGAGGTCAAATTGTCCCCCAGATGAGGTGTGGCTTCACATGTATTTATAGTGCAGCGAATACAGACAGAGGCTATCAAAAAAAAAATTGCACCGGATCCATCGAAAATCCCTATTAACGGCCTCGTGACCATTGTTAATACAGTGCTACTGTAGTATATTTCCTGCATTCCCGTCGACCACTATTAATACAGTGCTGTTGTAGTATATTTGCTGCACTCCCGTCCTCGTGACTATTGTTAATACAGTGCTACTGTAGTATATTTGCCGCACTCCCCAACCCTAAAACCATAAGAAACGATCTGCTGCACGCGCTCGAAAAGGGCCATCACCATGCTCAATTTCGTGAGATCCATCGCAACTTGCACATCACGCAGATAGCGCTTATCTCATTACGTAATATTCCCGACATAGTACAACTCAATACTGGTTGGAGGATTTTGGCACAAGGAGGTTGGGGCGTGAAATCCATAAATTTCTTTTTGACATTGGATGATTTTTCACCCACTCAGGTGGCAGTAGAGTGTTTTATTATGGTATGTGGATGGTCATGAACTGCGGGCAATTGCGGTTGGTCTCGGGCAGCGAGTACCGCACATCACATGGAGTCTGTTCCGTTTGGTCTTTGAATTACCTCACGTCTCAAATATAAATCTTCCGTACCTCTGGTGACAGCTGAAAAAAAAAAACACTGCGTTAGTGAGTATTTCAAAAATTGCTCTTACATTGATCCTCCTGTCAGATGTATCATTCGGTTCATGACATCACCTGACACGCTGGCAATCTGATAAGCGAGCACCCAGGACCTGTCCACACTTTCACTCATTTCGTATCCCCTGCGATCAGCCTAAATCCCTTCCTGAATGTTTTAGCACCACCCAAACAACATGTGAGAAGCCTCTAGTTTTGGTACCTTACGATTCCATCAGCTCCAAGGGCTGCGACCCTATTGACCTCCACATTTGACGGCCGATGTCCCGAACAGCGGATTGATAGTTGGTTCGCAGGACCTAACAGCCGAGACATGAATTTAATGCCGGCGAAGCTGCCGTAGTGATGGGACATAACTACCTTGGCCTCGGTGATCAATTTTCACCCCCGAGGATATTTGACGCTGACGCTGCTCCCTGGTGTTTTTATAATGTGGACGAGAGTACTTCTTGCGTCTAGCCATGTCTACACAGGCTTCCACCGATTTATGGCTGGAGAGAGCACATTTTAGCGGGATTATCCTGGCCGCCGTGAGCTATGGTGAGACCGCCACGCTTGTCTCCTAGATCTATTATGGCACAACTAGCTCGCTATCCATCTAGGGGCCTTTGTCGTTCTTACCCTGCAGGCTCTAATGGCCATTTTCCGGACGCCAAAACGGAGGGTACCAAGGCAAATCACAAGATTCCTCCAGAGCCGGTTTGCCTTGTTGGCGTATCTTATTTCAACCCTCGTGCTCGCGACGGTCGGCGTCGCTGTAAACATTTACTATAGCCAGATCGTTTGGATAGACTCCAGGGGCTCGCAGAGACCTGAAACACTGATTTCAAATGGGCTGGCGTACTGGCAAAATGTGACCGCCTTGTCTTGGTATGGATGTCCTGCCTCCCCCAGATGATGTATGGCTTATTTCACCTTGATTAGTTATTATATGATGAGTTGGATCCTGGATGTGTTGCTGGTACTAGCTACATTTCTGCGCACATGAGCCAATTTTAAGCATTTGACTGTCTAGATCCATCGCTGTTTCGTTATATGGAACCGAAGCATCTATGTGGCTTTATTTATGTCCACTATGCTATTAGTAAACCTCAGTGAGTGATAATCCCGTCGGCCATCGCGTTGCTGTCCAAGGGTGCTCAATAAACTTGTAGTAATGGGCATTTTGACTTTGGTCACCTCAACAAAAGGCATAGAGTTTGGCTTCATCAAATATCAACTAGGCTATCTCATCGTCTCCGTATCCACCACATTTCTTTATACGATTCTCATCGTCGGACGCCTGCTCCTCTTCAGACGGCAGGTTGTCTCAGTCTTCGGGAAGGATCACTCGAGTATCTACGTGTCCGTTGCCACAATGATCGTCGAATCGGCCGCTCCGTATTCTATCATCTGCATGTTCTACGTGGTCACATTCGCAATCCACAGCAATGCCATCCACCTGGTCTTCTTGTGCATCACGCATGCGCAGGTGAGTTTCCGCGGCAATGTTGCGTCGTCCGAAAAGCAGCTAAACTCGTCTGTTGATCAAAAGGGCATAGCTCAGTTACCTATTATTATACGGGTTGCTGAGGGGAAAGCAATTAACACCGATCTCCCGGGGAGATATCCTACAGATATTCACCTTGCGCCTATGTCTTTCTACCGGGCAGATGGTATGGCAGCCAGCCAGGAAGTACCTGCGCGTCAGGCATCTGAAACGGCGCAGGGTTCGACGGGGGAAAAAACCCTTGGAAAACCCTCGGTGGACAATGTCGATTCGCTGGCGGATTCATTGAGAAAGGAGGGAGGGGGAGTTTGATTGATGAGACGGGAGTGAGTGGTTCATTATACGGCTATGCCATGGTTTCTATTATACCCCTTTCTGTACATTGTATCTCTCCGTAGTGGAGGATTCAAGCAATTTAAGCAATCACATAGAGTAATTGTTAATTTTAAACAACTCCCGAGAAGGCCTGCAGACTCTCCTGTTTCTTTCTGCAGCATCGACAACCCCAGGATAGTATCTTCTGCGCGGATAGATGTATGGCTTTGCCACTGGTTAGTCGCTTGGTAGTGGCTTTGTACGACTGATCCAAAATTCGTTGCTCCTGATGCAGATGCGAGAGTAGTACCCTCGCTGTAAGAAGGGTAGCCAAAATGTCAAGGATTATCGATCGCAGAACCTGAACTCTGAGAAGCCCTGTCAAGGGAGGGCGTTAGCTCCGCCGTGTACGCGTAGGAAAGCTCGCTGCTCGGGAAGGCGGGTGTCCCAGCGTGTGCGCAGATCTTCTTCTTTTTTGTGGAGGGTTTGGCATAAGTCTGGTCGTACAGCATAGCCGATATCCAAGCGTTATCAACTGGCTCTTGCCAGGACAGACTACAAGGAGGAATCCATGTATGTACACACTGCCCGACAGCTGGACAGGTAGTGTGATACCCCTGCCTGTAGCATGCAGCAGCAGAGCTCATTAAAACTCGACTAGGGTGGGATTCAAACCGCAGCAGACCTCACTGAAACTTGTCAGCAGGTAAGTGCTAAAGGCCCCCCTGCAGCCTGCTGCCCCATGTGTGCAGATCTCATTCGTTCAAGGATATTTTTATTTTTATTCTTATTAGTGCCGAAATACCGTGTCTATTAAAATGGTCTCCCTCTAAAATAAATGTCTTGTGGGGAGGTGGGTGGAAAGAATTAAATGAAGAGGATAATATAATGTGGAAACAGTCATTGAATGATAGTTTGACAGGTAGGGAGAAAAAATGAAAATATTTATAGAAAAAATTATTTTTGGCAACATGATAGCCATTTAGTGGGCTCAAATTGCATGAACAGGGTTATTGAACAATATATCCTATTGCATGTGTGTATGTTGAAGCGAGTCATACCATTGGGAGGAAATTATGGACGTCGAATTATTAGCATAATATCCGTCCATTAGTTGTCGAAATATGTTAACTATGGCATGTAAGAATTAAATATACTAGATACAAGAATAATACTCAGTATTTCCACGAAGGATGCCAATGACTGAAATGCACAATCTACGAAGCTCGCATTTATGCTAACTAAAAGGCCATCTTCAGGGAACAAAGAGCTTGTAAAGAATAATGAAATGTCAAATCGAATATGCCAGGGGTGTCTTGGCCCAAGAGGCTAGAGAAACGGGGGGGGGGGGGGGGGTGAAGGGAGAGCCTTTGCTCTTGACCCTGCATGAGTTCCAGCTATACCCGAGAGAACAGGACTATGATACGCTTGTTATAACATAACAAACAGACGAAGTAAGATTGTTAGAGATCAAGACTAATGCGTGCTCGATATTTCTGGAGTCCATCAATAATATTTTTAGATAAATGAGATTATAATAAGTATTGTGTTTCACAACTATTTTGGCTTATCCAGAGAAGAGGACGACAGTTTCCAAGTTATGTCATCTAATATCTTACGTATGTCTCACAGTTATTTCCTTCCGTCTGATTGTTCCGAATCCCCATAATTACTCATGGTTTGAAATTGAGAGTTTACAGGTATAATCGTGTGAGTTAGCAAGTCTTCCTGCCTTCTTACTCAACCTTACCTTTAATTAAGCACCACATTACCCTTCAGCTAGGTGCCCCGCGGGCCTATTACAGGGCAGCGCACAGACGTTGTCTCTCTGTTTCAGAGTAGAAGGCACTTAAGTATCAGACGGGGTATTTTCAGGTTCCTTGCTCGCAGTAAATGCTCTGTCAGACCCCGTCAGGTATGTATTTATTTATGTTACTTGATTCCCAGCTTTTCGCCTGACAGACGTATAGTGTATCTCAGTATATTTTTGCTTCTAAAGTAGAATCTATCGAATCTACAATCGTTACAGAGTATGAATGAGCGAGAGAGACACCAGTAATGCTATTGCCACTGGACCGAGATTTACCACAACAAGGGATTGGCACACTCCCACCGAGCCAATTCAGATCGTCAAACCGGAAATCAGTACAACCTGCACAAACGCAATCGAAGAATTAAGAAGTGGGAAAACATCCAAAACTGCCGCTACGGCTACGATTGCAACCAGTCCCAGTAGATCCAAGCAGTGCACAGAACGAGCGAAAGAAACCACTTTGCGCACATATATCGAAATCTCGGAGCGAGAGAGTCCAAGTTTTGAGTTTGAAGCAGGAGAGGAAGAGAGAAGAACGAGTGGAGGAGAGAACGAAATCTCGACGACTGACAGACAAAACAGGAAAGAGGATGGAGAACGATAACTGGAAAGTCAAAGCGAGCAAGGTCTATTGAGTCAGATTCTGAGAGTGACGGGAGACACAGACACAAACTTGACCCTTCGACACTCTACTGGGGGGAGTGGCAGAAGAATTTTTACCTTCTAAAATCTCCCCGGAGCTTCTCCTACGAAAATTCTCGCAAAACTATAAAACAGTCGAGACTTCAATCCTTACCTCACTGAGACGACCCGAATTCCCCGACAGTGAGTGGGATAACATTTATACGGTGTAAACCCGTCGATTTCGGCAAAGTCCTATCAACCATGGTCGTCGTCGGGTCAGGCACAGACAAATCGAGCGAATCGTAAATATTGAACTCCACATCATCTGCAGTTCGGAAAATTACGAATCAATCTGAGTAGAGCATGGTTTGAAATAGATTCGCACGAGCAATCCTATTCATCTTTAAGCACCGCGCCAGCGAACTTGCCCTTTATAGTGGGCACATCAACGAAATTATCGGGGCCCCTGCAAAACATCTCCACTATCGGATCCCCCTCTATGATCGAGCCATACGAACTCGATTCGGATACCGGAACGACATGCGATTGTCGAATATCAACAAATTTACAGAGCTGTATACAATGCATGTCAGTTCCATCAGATCAGAAGTGATCAGCAACCAAATCGGCTAGACTCCAGCAAATAGTAATAAACAACCAACTGGTAAAATCGATGAACCGTGTAGACGTTGGAACAGCATCAATGTAAAGTTTCCGAGAAATTGTGTCAATACCGTCATGTCTGCAGCGGATGGTGTACCTTCAGTCTCGAAATATATTTAGGGTTGGTGCTTACCTGCTCAGGTGCCCGTCGCGATTTTTACCAAACTGCGGTGCCACCGCAAACGATTTGCCGATTAGTCGCTGGTTGAGCGACTAACCCTCAGTCGAGTTACCCACTTCGTATCGACTGAGGTATGTTACGAATATTAGTTCTTTCGTTATCTTTCACTTGCCCTTATGATAGATATCATATTTGTTATACGTATAACTTTTAATATGAGTCGATATGTGGACGAGAGTACTTCTTGCATCTAGCCATGTCTACACAGGCTTCCACCGATTTATGGCTGGAGAGAGCACATTTTAGCGGAATTATCCTGGCCGCTGTGAGCTATGGTGAGACCGCCACGCTTGTCTTCTAGATATATTATGGCACAACTAGCTCGCTCTCCATCTAGGGGCCTTTGTCGTTCTTACCCTGCAGGCTCTAATGGCCATTTTCCGGACGCCAAAACGGAGGGTATCGAGGCAAATCACAAGATCCCTCCAAAGCTGGTTTGCCCTGTCGGCATATCTTATTTCAACACTCGTGCTCGCGACGGTCGGCGTCGCTGTAAACATTTACTATAGCCAGATCGTTTGGATAGACTCCCGGGGCTCGCAGAGACCTGAAACCTTGATTTCGAATGGGCTGGCGTACTGGCAAAATGTGACCGCCTTGTCTTGGTATGGATGTCCTGCCTCCCCCCCAGAAGATGTATGGCTTATTTCATCTTGATTAGCTATTATATGATGAGTTGGATCCTGGATGTGTTGCTGGTACTAGCGAAATTTCTGCGCACATGAGCCAATTTCAAACATTTGACTGTCTAGATCTATCGCTGTTTCGTTATATGGAACCGAAGCATCTATGTGGCTTTATTTATGTCCACTATGCTATTAGTAAACCTCAGTGAGTGACAGTGCCGTCGCCCCTCGCGTTGCTGTCCAAGAGTGCTCAATAAACTTGTAGTAATGGGCATTTTGACTTTGGTCACCTCAACAAAAGGCATAGAGTTTGGCTTCATCAAATATCAACTAGGCTATCTCATCGTCTCCGTATCCACAACATTTCTTTATACGATCCTCATCGTCGGACGCCTGCTCCTCTTCAGACGGCAGTTTGTCTCAGTTTTCGGGAAGGAACACTCGAGTATCTACGTGTCCGTTGCCACAATGATCGTCGAATCGGCCGCTCCGTATTCTATCATCTGCATGTTCTATGTGGTCACATTCGCGATACATAGCAATGCCATCCACTTGGTCTTCTTGTGCATCACGCATGCGCAGGTGAGTTTCCGTGGCAATGTTGCATCGTCCGAAAAGAAGCTAAACCTGTCTGTTGATTAAAAGGGCATAGCTCAATTACCTATTATTATACGGGTTGTTGAGGGGAAAGCAATTAATACCGATCTCCCTGGGAGATCTTCTACAGATATTCACCTTACGCCTATGTCTTTCTACCAGGCAGATGGTATGGCAGCCAGCCAGGTAGTACCTGCGCGTCAGACATCTGAAACGGCACAGGGTTTGACGGGGGGAATAACCTTCGGAAAACCCTCGGTGGACAATATTGATTGGCTGGAGAATTCATTGAGAAAGGGGGGAGGGGGAGTGATTGATGAGACGGGAGTGAGTGGTTTATGATACGGCTATGCTATGGCTTTTATTATACTCTTTCTGTACATTGTATCTCTCCACAGTGGAGGATCCAAGCAATTTGACATAGAGGAATTATTAATTTTGAACGACGTCCGAGAAGGCCTGCAGACTCCCCTGTATCTTTTTGCAGCATCGACAGGATAGCATCTTCTGCGCCGATATATGTATGGCTATGCCATTTGTCAGTCGCTTGGTGGTGGCTTTGTACCACTACTAACGACCCGTCTAAAATTCGTTGCTCCTGATGCAGATGCGAGAGTACCCTCGCTGTAAGAACGGTAACCCAAATGTCCAGCATCATCGATCGCAGAACTTGAACTCTGAGAAGTCCTGTCAAGGGGAGGGCGTTAGCTCCGCCGTGTACGCGTAGGAAGGCTCGCTGGTCGAAAAGGCGGGTGTCCTAGCGTGTGCGCAGAGCTTCTTCTTTTTTGTGGAGGGTTTGATATAAGTCTGGAGGTACAGTATAACCGATATCCAGGACTCCGTTATCAACTCGCTCTTGCCAGGACAGACTACAAGGAGGGAATACATGTATGTACACACTACCAGACAGCCGGGCAGGCAGTGTGGAACTCGCAGCCGAGCTCATTGAAACTCGACTAGGGTGGGATTCAAACCGCAGACCTCACTGCAACTTGTCACCAGTTAAAGCCCCCTGCAGCCTGCTGCCCTATGTGTACAGATCTTCTCATTCATCCAAGGTATTTTTATTTTTATTTTTATTAATGTCTATTAAAATGGTCTCCTTCTAAAATAAATGTCTTGTGGGGAGGGTGGGTGGAAAGAATTAAATGAAGAGGATAATATAATGTGGAAAGTGTCAGTGAATGATAGCTTGACAGGTAGGGAGAAAAAATGAAGAAATTTATAGAAAGATTTATTTTTGGCAACATGATAGCTATTTAGCGGGCTCAAACTGGCATTATCAGGGTTATTGAACAATATATCCCGTTGCATGTGTGTATGTAGAAGCGAGTCATGTACCATTGGGAGGAAATTATGGATGTCAAAATAAGAAAACTATGACATGTAAGAATTAAATATACTAGATACAAGAATAATACTCAGTATTTCCACGAAGGGTGCCAATGACTGAAGTGCACAATCTACGAAGCTCGAATTTATGCTAACTAAAAGACTGTTTTCAGGGACTAAAGAGCTTGTAAAGAATAATGAAATGGCAAATAGAATATGCTAGGGGTGTCCTGGCCTAAGAGGCTAGAGAACGGGGGGGGGTGAAGGGAGAGCCTTGGTTCTTGACCAGGCTGCATGAGTTGCAGCTATAGAGAGAAGGGGACTAGGACACGCTTGTTATAACATGACAAACAAACTAGATAAGATTGTTAGAGATCAAGACTAATGCGTGCTCGATATTTCTGGAGTCTATCAATAATATTCTTAGATATATAAGATTATAATAAGTATTGTGTTTCACAACTATTTTTGCTTATCCAGGGAAGAGGACGATAGTTTTTTAAGCTATTTCATCTAATATCATTTCCTTACGTCTGATTGTTCCGAATCCCCATAATTACTCATGGTTTGAAATCGAGAGTTTACAGGTATAATTGTAGGAGTTAACAAGTCTTCCGTTGCCTTCTTACTCAACCTACCTTTAATTAAGCACCACATTACCCTTCAGCTAGGCGCCCCGCGGGCCTATTACAAGGCAGCGCACAGACGTTGTCCCTCTGTTTCAGAGTAGAAGGCACTTAAGTATCAGACGGGGTATTTTCAGGTTCCTTGCTCGCAGTAAATGCTCTGTCAGACCCCGTCAGGTATGTATTTATTTATGTTACTTGATTCCCAGCTTTTCGCCTGACAGACGTATAGTGTATCTCAGTATATTTTTGCTTCTAAAGTAGAATCTATCGAATCTACAATCGTTACAGAGTATGAATGAGCGAGAGAGACACCAGTAATGCTATTGCCACTGGACCGAGATTTACCACAACAAGGGATTGGCACACTCCCACCGAGCCACTTCAGATCGTCAAACCGGAAATCAGTACAACCTGCACAAACGCAATCGAAGAATTTAGAAGTGGGAAAACATCCAAAACTGCCGCTACGGCTACGATTGCAACCAGTCCCAGTAGATCCAAGCAGTGCACAGAACGAGCGAAAGAAACCACTTTGCGCACATGTATCGAAATCTCGGACCGAGAGAGTCCAAGTTTCAAGTTTGAAGCAGGAGAGGAAGAGGGGAGAACTAGTGGAGGAGAGAACGACTCTCGACGACTGATAGACAAAACAGGAAAGAGGATGGAGAACGATAACTGGAAAGTCAAAGCGAGCAAGGTCTATTGGGTCAGATTCTGATAGTGACGGAAGACACAGACGCAAACTTGACCCCTCGACACTCCACTGGGAAATGGCAGAAGAATCTTTACCATCTAACATATCCCCGGAGGTTCTCCTACGAAATTTCTCGCGAAACTATAAAACGGTCGAGTCTTCAATCCTTACCTCACCGAGACAACCCGAATTTCCCGGTAGCGGGTGGGATAACATTTATACGGTGTAAACCCGTCGATTTAGGCAGTCCTATCAACCATGGTCGTCGTCGGGTCAGGCACAGACAAATCGAGCGAATCGGAAATATTGAACTCCACATCACCTGCAGTTCGGAAAATTACGAATCAATCTGAGTGGAGCTGGCACAACTAGCTCGCTCTCCATCTAGGGGCCTTTGTCGTTCTTACCTGCAGGCTCTAATGGCCATTTTCGGACGCCAAAACGGAGGGTACCAAGGCAAGTCACAAGATTCCTCCAGAGCCTGTTGGCGTATCTTATGTCAACCCTCGTGCTCGCGACGGTCGGCGTCGCTGTAAACATTTACTATAGCCAGATCGTTTGGATAGACTCCAGGGGCTCGCAGAGACCTGAAACCCTGATTTCAAATGGGCTGGCGTACTGGCAAAATGTGACCGCCTTGTCTTGGTATGGATGTCCTGCCTCCCCCAGATGATGTATGGCAAAGTCTTATCAACCATGGTAGTCGTCGGGTCAGGCACAGACAAATCGAGCGAATCGTAAATATTGAACTCCACATCACCTGCAGTTCGGAAAATTACAAATCAATCTGAGTGGAGCATGGTTTGAAATAGGTTCGCACGAGCGATCCTATTCATCTTCAAGCACTGCGCCAGCGAACTTGCCCTGTATAGTGGGCACATCAACGAAACCATCGAGGCACTTGCAAAACATCTCCACTATCGGATCCCCCTCTATGATCGAGCCATACGAACTCGATTCGGATACCGGAACGACATGCGATTGTCGAATATCAACAAATTTACAGAGCTGTATACAATGCATGTCAGATCAGAAGTTATCAGGAACCAAATCGGCTAGACTCCAGCAAATAGTAATAAACAACCAACCGGTAAAAAAATCGTTGGAACAGCATCAATGTAAAGTTTCCGAGAAATTGTGTCAATACCGTCATGTCTGCAGCGGATGGTGTACCTTCAGTCTCAAAATATATATTTAGGGGTTGGTGCTTACCTGCTCAGGTGCCCGTCGCCAAACTGCGGTGCCACCGCAAACGATTTGCCGATTAGTCGCTGGTTGAGCGACTAACCCTCAGTCGAGTTACCCACTTCGTATCGACTGAGGTATGTTACGAATATTAGTTCTTTCGTTATCTTTTACTTGCCCCTTATGATAGATATTATATTTGTTATACGTATAACTTTTAATATGAGTCGATTCACCCACTTCGTATCGACTGAGATATTATATTTGTGATGCTGTGTGACAAAGTCAAAAACACAGCAAAGGAAAGTTCTGAGAGCGCCTATCATGGACACCACATTTGACCCGTGTCCAGAATAGGCCATACGGCGTCCATCAGAGCTCAGCCTCGTTCGTGTCTTGAAGCCTCTTCACCACTGATACCCAGCAGCTGACAACCTGCAACCTTTTCGTATATCCTTCTAATTCTGAACATATAGTTCTTGCCTTAACTAGGCATTTTTGCCAACCATGGGGCCAAATCAGCAGAATGGAAATGAACCAGAGGCTTCTACTGTAGAAAAGCCAGGAGTATCATCTGCCCATCTTGCTGATGTGAGTTTTTTTTGAGAGCAATTGTATCATGTATTTGCGTCCGAGTAGGGCTACTCCCTACCATATCCATGAGACGACCATTTCTTGCCTTCACATAGCTTAAGAAGACTGATGCTCTGATCCAGAGACCAACTATACTCTCTCCAGATACCCAAGCACGCACGCTCCCTGAAACGCCGGAGGCATCACTGATGCCTGAGAAAGAAAGTACTGGTTTTGGCAAAATCACCGCACCAACAAGGCCATGGGTGAGAATTTTACCAATTGCGTAGGGTTTGTCTTACAAGTGACTTCGTAGAGCCCTGTTACACTGAGACTATGGTTTGCGGCTTCATTGTTATCTTTCATGCTTCTCGGGGCAGCTGGGTTAGAGGTCGCACTTCATTTTTCCCAAAAAGACAATGGTGAATTTTTTCTTCTTTTTTGTGCATACCTTTTAAGACTTGCAATAGGATGGAAAGTTTCAAGTGCAGCCTCAGCTACCAATGGTATTTTGCACTATGTCTACGTCAGTTGGACAGATAAAATTATTCGATGCCACCTGATATAATTCCATTAGACGTTACCTCCTGTTGCGGTGGCCATGATTGTCATTTCGCTTTGGGCTTGGACTGATGTAGACATTAAGAGGATGCAAGTGAGTGCTGGTCTGATGTGCGACCCTTTCAATATATTGAATATTCAACAGCCATACATTGATCTCGCATATGGAAATGCACCAGCGCAAAGATCGTTGTTACTCGATTATTCTAACAAGCATCCAATAATTGTATCGTTCTATGCGTACCGCCACAGTCATTTCGTAGTCGTTCTATCATCGCTTCTCGTTCTAGTGGGATTAGCAGTTCAGCCACTTGCTGCTTCGTTGTTCACTGTTAAAAATGTTTGGTGGAACGGACCCAGTTTGTCTTTCCTTTTTTTCTCTCATATTCACGCACTCTTGATTGACAACACTTACCAGACCTCAATGTGACAAACCCAAGCACTCTCGGACTTTCATCCACGTTCAATAATATGACAGCTTTCTCAACGGTTTGTTTCATGCTGTGACCAATTAATTTTCACTAACACTATGTTCTAAGGCCGCTGGTTTTGTCGCTTCCAAGGTGCTCTATGGTTTACAATCTCCAAATTTCATTGATCGCGATTGGGCAGTCGCGTCCATGGAAGTTCCAAGGGACGCCATCGCCAACGGAACCATGTTCGCGAATACTACCGCAGTTCAATCTACGGCAAACTGCAAAGCTGGCGATACGGTAACGGTCCAGTCATCCATTCGAGTAATGTAATCTGACACCTCCCAGGGCACGATAACCAGCAATGCTACTGGCGTTGGATTTATCCTGGCCGGTACCTCTGATGGATGTACCGTAAATATTAGCCTACTTACTAATGCCTCTCTTCAATATGGAGTTGACGTTGCCATCTGCCCTAATGCACCGGCCGATCCCTTTAAACCCGCTGTATTTTGGACCTTGAATCAAGCTTCCCCATCCGATCCCCCCCAATTCGCACTCATTTATTGTAGACCGACGATTGCACTATATAATGTCGCTGCCCAAGTGGCCTTGCAAACTGGTAACTTGATCAATGCTACTAAAACGTCGAATTCTACTCAACCCAACAACATTACTGATCCCAATGGACTTATGGGGGGCCGTGCTATGAACGGCGTCGCCTTTGATCTTACTAATGCAACCACGTATGTTGGACTATTTTGTTTCACTGAACTGTTTTTCTGATGAAAATTGTCGAAGTTTCGCGCAAAGCCGCGCACAAGTTGCAAAGACAGCACTCACTGCTGCCATCGTTCAGCAGGCGTCTAACTCTGACGGTGGGTTGCCAAATCAAATCCAAACCGAAGGATTGATTGCAATCACTAATGATATTTACGTTCGTACATTGACTTCTTCATTTTGATGACAACACTAATCCAGACGGTATCAGGAACTATACCTGTCACTCGTTGCGAAAGAAATCTACTTCGTTCCTGCCGACTCGATCTTGCAGGTAGCCACTAAGACATTCCAACCACGTGTCTTCCTTGTGTATGTCCTAAGATATAATTTTTCCTGCAATTACTTACCGGATAACCAGCCCGCTCACCACTCACATTCTCGCCGGCGTTCTCGTCCTCATTGCCTTGTCCGCCGGTATAGTTCATGTCCTACACCACCATGCTAGAGACCTAGTTATTATCCCCCGTCAACCCGGAACTATAGCTTCCGCTGCCGCCTTCACAGCACGATCAAATATCGGAGACGTGATCGACGGCAACATCGATGAAAAGACACTTATTCGCGTATTGAAGGACAGGCGCTTTAGGATTGATAAATCTACCGGTAGGATTATGATGGAGGGAGAAGAAGGATTTGAATATGGAGCTGCTGTGCCGATAGATCGACGAAAGAGCGTGCTCAGGCTTCTGAGTGGTGATACCCAGCGTTGATTATATTGCGTTTTTGGCTCTTCAAGTTGGGCTAAGTCTGTTTTCTCTGGTACATTTTTGAAACTATATATCTTTTTTTCTGGAAAGAAAATTACAACTTCAAGCTATGTAATTATACATTTTGTTCAGTATGAGTGTTGCATCACTGTCCTGAAGAGTCATCGTCTTTTATCCAACATAATCAGTCATACTGGTCCCGACTACGAGTCACCCATATGATTCGGCCCTAATGATGTCTTAAAGTCTTGGCAAATTACAAATTAGTCCTGTAAGTCATCAATCCCCCACATTTATAATTAACGTTTCCTTCACATCCCATTCGTAAACCTCGGCGCAATCGAATGCTACGATTCCACAGAGCTGGAGAAAATCGTTGGATTGGTAGTGGCTTGGTGTAGGGGTAGTTAGAGCCATTTCAAAAACCGTGTGGTGGACTTCTTATGTTATGTGGATTACTACTATGTATAATACACAAAGTGTCCTTATATTTATTGGGGAGGACCCAGCCCGACTAGATGATAACAACTGTGCACGATCCTAAAAATATGTTTATATGTCGTACAATTGCATGCGTTTTAAAAGTCCTGAACAAGTACTAAGGGTTATTGTGGTCACCGTGTCCAGTGTTTATGATCTTAGTTGAAGATTGAAACTATACGAAGTGTTAATGCATTTGAGTTCAACTCTTCAAATTATTCGAGCGCAAGAATGTCCAAAATGACTGTAACCTAGAGAAAATATTAAAGAGGGAGGGACTAGCTAGACAGGTGTTTGGGACGCTGCTGGTTTTGACTTAAATATTACATAGCAGAGAACTGCCAATATTTTAGGTAAGGGACGTGACTTAAAATTGCTAAAACAATTTCAGTTATAAGGTGTATAATAAACAAGGGGGGCATAATGGGTTCAAAGCATCTTTTGAGGTAAGTACTTCATCATTACAAAAATATCGAAACAAGGCACACAAGCCGTTTACGACGATTTTCCTGACTCCAATGAACGGGAGAAAGATAATACATCTCATGCAAATTATTCAAAACGAGTCTGTGGTTGAGCAGGGGACAAAGGGGTGGCCTGAATACCTTCCGCATGGGATTCTGGTTCCTCAATGGGTGCCTAATTATTGTGATGGCACCACTGGGTTCATGCCGTAATATTGGGAGAGTTATTAATTTTGGAATTAATATACTTAAGTGATATGTTCGTTATCTCGAGATGTGTTTTGAATCTCGCACCCCAATTGGCTCAGACTGTAGAGTTGTCAGAGTTGATGTGCTACGGCGGAAGCAGAAGATAGCCAATCATTGCTGCTGAGGTTCAATATCAATTCTTAATCTCCGAAAAACCTCTAAAACTTAGGGAAAATTCAGAGCTTTCTTTCAAATTTTTGAAAATGTGCAGGAAATTTCATGTATTTTGAAGGATTCCCTGGCAATTTTCAAATCGAAACCACATAAGATTTTTGGGGCGTTCTCAGTTGCGGAATGTCGTGTAAACCCACTTGTTCTTTGCTAGCTCGGCTGAGGACCAAAACTCTCAGATTTGACTGGCAGCGCAAGTTGGGCTTTTTTAGGAGACGACTCACCTCATATACTTTACTATCATCGCTATATCAAACCCCAACCCCAAATAGATCTGCAACGGAAAAGCCATTCTGCCAATTAGACATGTGACTATAAAGGCCGCCGATCTGTTCCTTTCGGACAAAATTCTCGAATGCCGTAGCCATAGTTTCAAATACGAGAGAAGCTGTAAATTCCAAATTTAAACTGTGTGAGCCGTTGGGCACTACTGTCTTCACGCAGAAAAAAAAGAAAGAAAAATGTTAAATGTGTAATGGCAAGCACTAGTGGCGTGAATTCAACATTACCACAGCAAAGTTCTCAGAATCAGGAAAATAACTTGGTTCCTCGGCCTGGAGCTTCTCCTGAGTACAAGGTCCACCATATGGAAGGCACAAGGCTTTGTCAAATTCTCCGATAATCATGAGGACCGGGGCTTTGAACCCGTTAGCTGGTGCATATACAGCACTGATCTGTGGAAGCATCCATCTAGATCCGGTGTCCTTCGTTAATTCATCCATTTGAAGAACTTTGGGAGAATATGATTCCGTGTCACCGTAGAAGAACGTCCGAAAATTGATGTCAGGGGAGGTAATATACCCGGGATCGAGACCTGAAAACCGTCCTGGGTCCACATCGCTAGCAGGCGTGGTCGGTGCAATAGGTTCATTAGTACTGAAAGTATATTAATGTAATTTTCTATCATAGGAAAAGAAACATACAGGAGTTCCCGCGGGTGAACGAATCCTGTCAGGTGGAATGTAAGAGAAGTGTGAGTATCGAACATAAAACATACCAGTGAGCATGAGCCCATCGAACGGAGAGGATCCCCCCTCAGCGACGGCGGCGTAGTTTAATATAACAGATCCGAGCGAATGTCCGATCCCAATCACTTTTTTATATGTTGTCTTATGGCCTGTAAGTAAAGAACTCACTCGACCGCTCTTAAGATCCCTCGCCAAAGAAGAAGTGATATTCGCAGCGGTGGGGAGCTGACAATCTCGCGACATTTTGGGTCGCGATGTTCGCCCCGTGCCGATAGTGTCGAAAGCAAACGAGGATATTCCTTGCCGGCATGAATACTCTACAAACGAGTAATTTTCATATCCGTTCCACTTAACATCCCAATATTTCGATGTGTATGTTAATCCGTGTACAAGCAACTGGATGGACCCTGGATGCAATCGAAGTTAGGTTAGGTATCCATTAATGATACATGTGACTAACCTTGGAATCGGTAGTCAATGTTAACTGGCTGGCAGAGTTCCCCATAGACATTGATATTAGTTTGTAGGTTGAAATCTGTAGAGCTAAGTCCGCGCGGAGTAGATGGATCAGACGGGATTGTCACGTTGACGAATGTGGGAATGTATCCGAAGTTGCATCTGCATGGTGAAGCAGCCTGGGATGGATCTGTTGCTTTCACAGACAATACCAGCAGTAAAAAAAGGGGGTAAAGTGTTGTCATATAGCCACAGAGTGGTAGAGATCGTTAAACAAGAGTACAGGGCGCACCACGTCAAGCCTAATTATATACTGTCCGAATTCAGAGAAATCGAGCTTGGCAGAAGGCACATGTCAAAGCGGAGTATTTCCAAGTCTTTCACCAATTCTCCCACAGTTTGGCGTGAACATTGAATGCAAAAGTTTCTCAAGGTTGCGTAATAACCTCGGAGTAATTATCCTTCAAGTTGTCGTGGCCGATTTGTATGTGGTCTTATAGTATTGGTTACACTGGCCATCACGCTTCAGACCTTCTGTCGGAGAATTCGGAGTGAAACGTCAGGTTGTCAAGAACTTAGTGACCAAAATTACTTGGTCATGACTTCGGGACAATAAAAATATACGTTATTCCGAAGAAATCCTCTGGTTGGTAGGTGTATTTTTTTTGGAAAAGGTGTCTTTCACCAATCCTCCCACAGTCTGACGTGAGCGTTGATGCCGAATTTTCTCAAGGCTGCGTGATAATCTCTGAGTAATCATCTTTATCATGGCCTGCTCGTATGGGAAGAGTGAACCGTAGACTTACGTTACACTGACTCTCAGGCTACAGACCTTCTTCTGGAGAATTCGGAGTAAAGTGTTAGGTTAAAGGGCTCAATAGAATATACGTTAATCGGAAGAAATGCTCCTGTTGGTAGGTGTATTTTTCTTGAAAAAGAAAAGTTGGCTGTTTGCATTACGTAAGGCACGTGTTAGAATATCCGGGAATATAGCATGAAAATTGCCAACCTCATAGCTTCTTCAAATATTGACCAATCACCTCGGAACTGTGGGTATATATTCTAATACTATATCTATTGGATTATAATGTTACAATTCTAAAATTCGACCCGTAGCACCATTTCCCAAAATCAGAGTCCGTTTGAGCTTGTGAACTCATTTGTGAGCAACTGCTGCACCAAACTGAATGAGCTCATAGTATTTAATTAGGAATGTAATTTTATTGAAAAATGACCGCTCCCAGCCGTTGTGGTCCGAATACCAGCCATGGAGCTGTATGAGGCTGGTTTGTATGCAGCTACTGGCTTACATGCATTTAGACTGCAACAGCTGGGAGCAGTTATTAATTACTACCTAATTAAATCCCCGATAACGTATTACTGGTTAATTCTATTTGGTGCAGCGGTTAGCTCACGAATGAGTTCGCAAGCTCAAATGGATTTCGATTTTGGGAAATACGGGTCGAATTTCGAGTTGTAACATGATAATGCATTAGATATATACTATTAATATATAATGTGTGTGTATAATTATAAGGTGATTTTTCAGCGGGCGCCTTACATAATGCAAACAGTTGTAATACTCGCCACACTCGGAAAACCAACTTTCCGACTCCAAATATCGTCTCCCAGTTAGTGTTTGACGGCTCCGGCGGGCCGGGCCGGGACGCAGTGAGCCGCCAAGTGCCCAAGTAGTCCAGCCTCTGTTGCGGAACCTGACTATGAGCAGAACTGTATGAGCGTTAGCTCTTCCGAATACGTAGGAAGACTTGCCGATCACAATAGTGGCGGCCTCTACCGCGGTGAGACAACGCCGCTTACTCAACCCTAGGTACTGCTCTGATCCTCATATTCCCCTGTCGCGATGCAATTTGTTCGAAGGCTCTTATATAAGCTTTTTACGTCAAGGATTTCCATTTTCCGTACAGGCGAACTATTTCTGGATTCACCCCCTTGTTCCAAAAAAACGAGGCACCACCAATACGAAAGAAGTGAACGAAAGTCCTTGCCTAGCCCCATGCTCCTAGAATAGAATTTATCGATCTAGCGCTGCGTTCTTGACAATTGGCTGATGTCGCCTTTGTCATCTGGCCAACAGAATAAAGGATCCTCGGGTCCCGCTGGCACAATTCTTGCCAAATTGATAAGTGGGTCAATGGGGAAGACTTCTGGCTGATTTGTCAAGAAAACTGATTTGATGTTCCCGGCTTTGGCTGTTTTAGCAGATGGTAAATCCAATCTAGCATAACGTTTACCGTTGGTGTCATGGCTGATCAGAACATCCCGCTTCAGGTGTTTCCTACTATTGAAATGAGATGGGCCTGGCACTGTGACCTCTCCGAAACGCATTAATGCGTAAGCAGCCACTACCCATATCTAAGCATCAAAGGTGTCATTCAAGTTCAGGGTTGTTTTAAGCGCGAATAAAATTTTTGACATTACTGGGGGAGGTCGCTTTCATGGACCCCTGTAAGTTCCTAGACCGCTTAATGACCGGTCAATCTTGCTTCTCTCGTCATCTGATAATGACCAACTCTGTGCAATGTGTCATACTCGAATTGCCGACAAGTACTTTTTTTGTGACGCTGATAGAAATAGTTTCGAAAGGGGCTCTGGCCATCATATCTTCTCCAATACATGTGGGGCCCACAGTGCGAAAGAATGTGGCACTTCGGAGCGTGCTGGCAGACATTTTTGCCTCAAAAATAGAGAAATTGTTGCACAAAATATGGAATTTGCGCAAGCCTGACTCATAACCGCCTGCATCACGCAGGGATGGTTCTAAAGCAATTGAGGCGTTCAAGTTCAATACTGGGTACGCGATTGTCGCTAGCAGTGGAGTGTTAAGAGTTTGCCATTTAAACAGTATTTCGTCTACTCTACAAGGTAGCCTAAGGACAGGAGGCGCCCGGTGCAAATGGCTAGAGGATGATGACTGTAAAGATGCGGCATAGGGTGTTGCAACCAGGACCAGTGCTACCATGATTGAATCCGATGTTCTAGGTGCCTGGGAATGCTCATCTCGGTGCATTTCTTCACGTTCAGAAAGCCTTTGAGGAAGTCGGAAACATCACCTCAAGATAGGGCAGGGCATCTCATATGTTGTCCCTTGAGGTGATATACAGTCAACTCCCTCATAACCCATACCCCTTGGGATAGGCCCAGAAGTATGTGTTATGAGGGAGTATGTGTTATGAGGGAGTATGGGTTATGAGGGAGTATGGGTTATGAGGGAGTATGGGTTATGAGGGAGTATGGGTTATGAGGGAGTATGGGTTATGAGGGAGTATGGGTTATGAGGGAGTATGGTATGGGTTATGAGGGAGTATGGTTATGAGGGAGTATGGGTTATGAGGGAGTATGGGTATGGGTATGAGGGAGTATGGGTTATGAGGGAGTATGGGTTATGAGGGAGTATGGGTTATGAGGGAGTATGGGTTATGAGGGAGTATGGGTTATGAGGGAGTATGGGTTATGAGGGAGTATGGTTATGAGGGAGTATGGGTTATGAGGGAGTATGGGTTATGAGGGAGTATGGGTTATGAGGGAGTATGGGTTATGAGGGAGTATGGGTTATGAGGGAGTATGGGTTATGAGGGAGTATGGGAGTATGGGTTATGAGGGAGGTATTAAAACCTGCTTAGCAAATTGGTTGCTCCATAATTGTATGGGTTATGAGGGAGTATGGGTTATCTGGGGTATGGGTTATGAGGGAGTCGACTGTATTCAGTTCTCAACTGTATACATCAGTAACATGGTATTGGCACCTGGATGGTCTTGGACGCTCCATGAGCGCTGGAGGCATGGGAGGAGGTCGCCCATTCTGGCAGCGTCGTGGAGTGTCTGGGATTACGTCGGAATGGCTTTGGATGTCCCGGATGACACTGGATCATACTGCCTCGTGTGTCATCCACATCCTCCTATGTTGTCCACAGACTTCCAGTGTTGTCCACAGACTTCCAGTGTTGTCCACAGACTTCCAGTGTTGTCCACAGACTTCCAGTGTTGTCCACAGACTTCCAGTGTTGTCCACAGACTTCCAGTGTCGTCCACAGACTTCCAGTGTCGTCCACAGACTTCCAGTGTCGTCCACAGACTTCCAGTGTCGTCCACAGACTTCCAGTGTCGTCCACAGACTTCCAGTGTCGTCCACAGACTTCCAGTGTCGTCCACAGACTTCCAGTGTCGTCCACATGTCTTGTATATTGTTTATATATTAATAAATTTTTCTTTTAATTGCCCCACTGTCCCAGTCAAATGGCTTTGAAAACTAATATTATTTAACTTTTTAAAAAGGTTGATTTTAAGTAATTCTAGATGCTGCCGGCAGTAACAAACTATCACAGTACAATTTCACTGATTTGAAACCTAGACATAGACATACTAAGCATCCAAGTCATCGGCTGGAATTACACTGTCATTTTCACTGTCATCGCCCGAGTCCATGTCACTGGTGGATGATTCCCAATGCTCTGAATTGGATTGGTCACCATTATCCTGTGGCTGCATTCCCGTTGTTATAAACATCAACCGATCCGTTCCACGAAAATGGTGTAGGCATGCTTGAGTGCCTGGGTAAGTTGTCAGTTTTCTTCATAGAGGGCTGCAGTCGCCTCTATGAAGTGCTGACTGATATTCTCAGCTAACTGGTGGGAGATGTCGGCCTCCTGGGCTTGCTTCCGTATGATACTCAAATCATACTCCATCTCCGTGCTGCGCTCTTGCAGAAACTTGACACACTCTTGAAGCTCGTCTCGCTGCGAGCAAATTTTTGTGAACACCTCCCTCACCTCTGTTATGGCACGGATGTCCCTCATGCTGGCGAGACTTGAATACTATGAAGTAAGGTGAATAACGAAGATATTGCAACGCCATTACTCAGAACACTCACATTATTCATGGATGGATCTATTGTAGATGGATCTTCCCCTCCTTGCAGCTCGGTGTGTAGTGCAGAATCACTGCTGCTGAACCCATCTGTGTTCAACACAGCCAACTCCACAAGTTGCCTTTCAGTTTCATACCAGACTATGTTGTCGTCATTTGGTAATGATCGCAATACTCTGGAGAAGTGAATCCTTTCATCTGTCATGGCTGGATTGTGCTGACTGACTTGTGTAGAGATGTGCAGCATAGTGAATGACTTCAGTATCTTGTCGTTGTTGTTGGGTTGAGGTGAAGCTAGGGTGGCTGTTGGGAGCTGTTTGGAGGGCTGGTGAGTTGTTTTTTATTGCCACATATCTACGCAGTTTGAGGCAGCAGGGGTGAGCAAAAACAGTTCATTGCTGCCAACAAAATGGAGCAGAGGTGGTGGTGATGGTGATAGACCTGTGAATGGCATTATGTAAATATAAAGAAAGGCAAAGAAAATTGAACATACTTGGGCTAACACTAGCTTGATTCATTTGGTGATCAGAAGAAAGTAACAAAAACAATGACAAAATAAAATGTAAGGATGGGTGAATTGAGAAAAGTACAAAAAAATTTTTCAATCGGAGTTTGAATGTGTTTGCAGTTAAGCTCCAAGTGCTGGAGTGTGCCGAAAGTATGTACAGGTGTTTGTGGACATGTTGTGTCATGTCTGATAATAGCTTTGTGAGTACATAGGAATATGTGACGGAAAAGAATTTTTTCTATTCAAGACAGAATTATAAAACAGAATTATTTCTGGGAGAGGGAGACAACAGCTATCCTATCTAACTATAAGGCGAGCAGTGCTACCTAACTAGATATGGGGTGCGTGGGTACTACAGGTGCACCCATGCATGTGTCGCTTCCGTGTGTGCAGGAGGAGTTGGGACATAAGCACTACTCATGGAATATGCTGGAGCTGCCTGGATGCACTTCTGGAGTGCTGGAAGTGCCCGGACGCTCTTGGTGGAGGTCTAGACTAGTAAGCGTTCTTTGACGGCTCTCAAGCCATTTAGCGCCCAATACCATTTTACTGATGTACAGTTCATTGTCATTAATTTGTAAATATTTGTCAAGATCTTATTCATCTTTTTGTTACGAGACTGGACCTTGTTCATTACTGCTACGACTCTGGTGTTGTCTGACTTGCACGACCGTGATTGGTGCTGGCTTTGAAATATTCCCACATCAGGAAAACGGAACGGCACGCTTGAACGGCCTCTAGTAAAGAATAGACTGTCTAGCTAGAACCATATTATTTATGCTGAATTCTATTTGTTAAGTTCAGAAAATCATCTAATATAAATATGACATAATGGAAATAATGTTAAGTTTTTGGTGGTGCTGTTCCTAGACCATATAACTTTCTGTTTGTCTGAGTAGGTGACAGTTAACTCGTTGTAAACAGATGAGTACTACAATACATGACTCATCCTTCTTATATAGCCAGTAACTGCTTACTAATATCCCCATATAGTTCGATTTCTTGCCACTCACTTACCTGAATTCCCAAAATCTAACACACTCCCTCAAGCAAAAGGAGCTTACAGTAACCATAGCACTCCCTGAAACCTAAGATCCCTGATGTTACCTGCCTGAACTCCCTGAGATGATTGCAACAACCTTCAAATTGCTCTCAAATGTGCTCCTTGAACCCCAAGTATTTCCACATAGCTGTCCATCACTTTGACTCCCACTCCCAATCCAATTGCAAATCCTATCCTGGATATTACAGGTGATAATGGCAAGTGGCAATGTTTGATAGTGATCCAGGACAAACCTGCTGAATAGTAAAATGGTGATTCAGCTCTTCCAATGGGTGGGCAATGATAAATGCGGATTGTAAGGATTGTCACTATGTGAATGTAGGCATAAATGAGTGTCATAGTGAAAAGGTGATGTGTGATAAGTAATAAAAATGATGTGTGATGTTGACAGTCAGTTTCTTGATACATGGTGATACATGGTGGTTATGTGGCAGCCTCATGGATGTGGACACCCTGACTATCGCGACTCAAGTGCTAGTGCTCACAATACTCCAACACACCCCCTTGAGCATAGAGACTTGAAAATATATCATGCAGCATTGAGGTGCAAATGATACGAACATGTGTGAGTTTGTGTGCTAGTGAGAAAGTCAATTGCCAGTTGTTGTCATCCTGTGTGATGCGCCTCAAAGTAAAATTCTTGATTTTCTTCTTCCAATTTGTCAACCCATCACCAACACTCCCTCACCCATCCAGCTAATCACCCAGTTCATCACTCCCTCCAGTAGGGCTCTTCTGTCCCTCTGGCTCACAATGAGACTGTGGTTGGCTACTACCTCAGTCATCCACTGGGTTTTCCCATGTGCCATACTTCCACATCCATCTCTATCACAACTGTTGTTGATTGCAATATTGGTGGTGCCTTAAAAAGGTGAGGACTTTGTTCAATGCCTCTGCAGGTCATTGTATGTTGAGTTGTCTCAATTTGAGGTCTCAATTGTTTGCAGTTCAGAGTGGTTAATGGGAGCCACCTGTGACATGTTTGACATAGACAGCAGTTCCTGGCTATTGCATACATGGCAGTCCTTGCATGTTGTGCCATGAGTCCTAATGCTTGCTATCCCTTGCTATCCCAAATCTAATGCACTCCCTCAGCATGAGAGGATTGCAGTGACCATTCCCACTCCCTCAAATGAAGGATACATACCATCCAACTCTCCCCACAGTCTGATCCTTCTTACAGCAATTCCATCCTGATGCATGGCGGTTCTCCAAGACATAACAGTCATAGTGTACCCTCTGACAAAGACACCCTGTCTTTCCAGTTCATGATTGACCTGTTGGGTTGCCATCCTCAGGCTCAATGGCTCTAGGATCTTCAGCACCTCAGTCAGCCAGATCACTGCAGCATTATTGGAAGTGTATTCAAGATGCAGGATATTGCAGTAGTAAGCAAAAGGTCTTGTATAGTATGTGAGAATGACAATAAGAATGAGTGGTATGTGAAGAGTGAAGTCCATGCAATAAAGGAACAATGGGATTTATGGAGGCAAATGGGAGGCATGTGATTTACAGTTATTTTCTTTTTGTTTGACAGGCTCCTTTGTTCCATAGACACATATAAATACCCACAGGAAAGTAGGAATCCAATAACAGCTGATTCCCATATAATGTGTCAACTAAGATATTATATTTTAACATAATGACAAGTCACTAGTGGCCATAGAGCATCCAGCTCAAGCCAGGCTAGCTAGCAAACACCTGAGATAGCTATTATAGATCCACTCCACATTAAAAAATACCATTAAGTAAATGGCTGAGCTTGGCCTACTATACAAGCTAGCTAGGGTATGTATGCATTTCCCAATTTCCTGATGCAGCTGCAGTGCCATTCTCAAGCCCAACTCTATCACTACCACCTCTGCCCAACCAATGTTGCATGAGCACCTACTCTGAAGCCTGAAGCCCATTTCTATATGTCCAGTGATTGTCTACCACTACAGCCATCCCAATGTGTGAAGAGTGGTGGAAGTTCTAACCATTCTATATACAAAGAATATTGACCGTTTAGGTACAACATGAAGATGTATTGACTATTTAGTTCAATACGGTTGAGTGAAATAGCTATATAAAGTAGAGTAGAGAGTTAAAATGAATAAGGAAAATTGACTGTTAAGTATGATTCTGAATGACTGCTTGAGTGTAGAAGAGAGTAATGAGAGAGTCAAATAACAGAGTAGTGCAGATGTAGTCTGCGCGGATTGAGATAAAGGTAAAGTTTCAACTGGTACAGTTCGAAACTCTGATTGTGTAGATAGTTAAAGCCCATCTGTGACGGTCGAGACAATACCCCAATCACAACTTACAGGACACTAACTGGTGTCTGGGTAAGTTGTGGTTGTGGGGTAAAAAGTGTCTGAGTTCTAACTACCGGTGCTAGAATACATAAGTCTGGCACGTATGTGCCCACAAGAGTCAATGTACCAAATGCATAGGCCATCAAACTAAATATATGCATATGATAAAATAGAGAGAAAATAGAAATAATAATGGAAATATAGTGTGGGCTCTTCTGGACTATATTTCGGAGTATATTTCACAGTATCTCTCACACAATGGACATACTGGAATCATCCCACTAGCTGATATCTACCACTTCTGAAGCAGGGATTGGTAACTTGTTTGGTAGGTGTTTTAAAATATATTGTATCCATAGAAGATCTGCTAAAGCAGCTGTGTGAGGAACTGACTTTGCTTGCTGTGAATGGAAACTGTTTGCAAAGGTTGAAATTGAGGGTAGAAAGGGCCAGATCCATGGGAAAATGGATAAGACATGAACCAGCTCCCTATGCAATTTCTCTGCCCCATTCACCATGAAATGTACTCTGTTCACTGACCACTGATGAATTAACTCAATGGTTATGTCAATTTCTTTGGACTACTATTGTTTTGGGAAGAGGCCCCATACACAACCTATGTATTTCTAGATAGCTAAAAATGGTCTGGATTTGGTCCAACTCCAAGGTACTCCAAGCAGAGCATTAGGGCTTAAAGTCTTCTTCTGGCTCCTGATTGGATGGTAGACAAATGGGTAAGAAACAATTTACCTGTTTGATTAGCCATCCAAATTTGGCTTTCTGATATAAGGCTAGCAACTGTTAGGATCAGGAAACCCACTGGGCCCCAGATCCTATCCCATAGGCACTTGTTATCTTTTACAGGATGACCCATCAACTGGATTCTGACCAGATATCCTGGATCCTCTAGATGCTTGAAGATCCTTTCCCCCAATCTGTTCCTGAGTCAGTTTGACTTGCATTCATTTTTTTGTTATTGTGTTCCCTGTACTTGTTCCTATTTTCTATATAGTCTAGGATCTGTTTGTAATTACAATCCAATCAGAAAATCAACTTAGCATGTTGCTGTACAATGTGCGGCACATGAGTCTTTAGAGCTTGCATGATGCCACACATGATGCACACACATTGTGACATGTGACTCATGACAAACAAACAAAACACAACAAAAATAAAATATATGAGCCCTGACAGAAGCCAAGTCCTACCTGCTTCCAGAACATCCATGGGTTTTCTCCAGATATCTATCTGCCCATAAGCCCCAAGCTTAATATCAACATATCAGCGATTCCTCTGAAAACTCCTGTACTTGACACTAAACCAAATATTACTGCTTGGTCAACATAGACTAAACCTTTCCAATAGATACACTGTGCATTCTGTTGTTCTGGTCTTTATGGTATTATTCTGTATGTCACTGATATGCTAAATGTGGCCACCACACAGCATTCTAGTAACACCAAAATTAGTGCTGCTACTTCCACAAACATACCCTATTCTGTCAGAAAATTGTCAGAGTTTATCCTGCTGCTTATGTGTGAATTTAGTGGGTCTCCTTGATGTTGGATGAGCAAATGTTGACCTTGGATAAATTAACAATATCTTACTGATGACTAACAATCTCAGTAGTGACTGGTTCTTAATAGGACTACTCTTAATTGCCTGAGAGCTCAGGAGTTAAGAGCACTAGACATGTAATTCAGACATAGTGGTCACTGGTTCAAATCCAGCTTGGGCCAATATTCTCACCCTACATACATATGTATATAATGTAACACTTGAGGGTACATATAATAGATTCTGAATGAGCTGGAAGCTGTCTGAACTCAGCTCTTATATCAGACCTAATGGTAATGTTTGGAATGGACCACTTTTTTAAGATCTAAGGTTAAATTAAGATCTAAGGTTAAATTAAGATCTAAGGTTAAATTAAGATCTAAGGTTAAATTAAGATCTAAGGTTAAATTAAGATCTAAGGTTAAATTAAGATCTAAGGTTAAATTAAGATTTAGGGTTAAAGACAAAGGGGAAGTGATGTTGGAGGACCAATGGGTATTTGTACTCAACTGGGAAGACCAGTTAGTTCTACAAAACAAGTGGAGCTTGGCTTCAACTTATGTGTTGTGCCCTCACATGAACTGTTAGGGTGCTCTGGTATTTTGAGAAGAGCAAGTGGTATGATTTTGGACTGCAGACATTACTTATGTAGCTGAAATTAACTGGAAGGCTGAAATGCTAAGGGTTGTTGGAATAAGAGTCATAGCTGGCTGATGACATCTTCAAGAGAATGAGGAGAAAGCAAAGGGACTTCAACACAAAGGAGGGTAATATAAGTTGATATTAGAACTGAAGAACTATAGCATACATGATAGAGTTTTCATACAAAGGTGTAATGGATGATCAGAAGGCTGATCAAGGAAGCAAGGAGTTGTGACAGGTCAAGGGAAGCAGGAAAGGAACAAGGATCAAACTAGAACTAAATGTGATGACACAGGTATTCTAAAGGTTGTGAGGTGGGAAATAATGGTTACATGTAGAACAGGTGATGGGAGAGCATTGGGATGGTGATGGTATGGAATGACCCAAAGGGTAATCTTCAGAAAAACAGGTGTTGGGGTGCTGCAGGCAGTGACACCATGTCAGGGGTACCAATAGCATAGTGCTGGAGGGTTATGAGGGTAAGATCAAGTTGTGGGGGTCCAAATGGTAGGGATCCTAACACACTTAGTTATTGTAATTCCTCAGGTAAATAGTAACCTTTAGAGGGGCCACCTGCCTCTTGTTCACTCAAAGTTTGGGCTCTTTGATGAATATTTGTGATTTTCAAAAAAATAAGCATCCATTCTAAATGCCTGTCAATTCATACAGTATATTGAACTTTCTATTAATCCTGATAAAGTGTATTACTAGTCCTGAACTATGTTATATTTACATAATATATGTACTTGCCACTTTGATTGAGTGGGATTACCACAACTCTCAGGTCAGAGCCACTTGCAGCTGCCTGTCCATGGCTATTCTCAAGGCAGATGGTGCAGGCATGGGTATTGGTGCAATTCCCCCCACTTGCATTGTGATCCCAAGGGCCAATTAAAACAGCACTGTTTGCTGCAGGAAGAGATGTGTGTGTGTTTGTTTCTGGAATTCTGTGCAATTGTTGTAACAGCTTTGCTAGCAGAAGTGTGCTTTTATATGCAGTCTGCTGGAAAGTTCCCAGAAATTCCACACTGAAACAGTAGGATTTTACCCCTCTGTGAATGATTTCTTTTGAGGTGCTCATTGGGGTGTTGATAGCACTTCTAAGGGATACAAGGGGTTTGTTAGGGTGAGGGGGACATTATTCACCCTTGCCAATTATAGAGCTATCCAATCCATGTAGAAATAATAGTTAAGACATTGGTATCCAGGGAGCTGTTAAGCTCAGGGTGTATGGGCAGATAGCCAGGATAACCTGCAGATGTTCTGGGAACAGGTAGGACTTGGCTTCAGCTTATGTGCTGTGCCCTTGCATGATTGTGTGGTCCAACTTCAGAGAGGAGAGTATGGGAAGGCCATGGGGTCCAGGAATACACAGTGGTCAAGAGTTGGGAAACCTGAGGGTTCCAATAACATCCTATGAGCCTTAGTTGGAGGGCCTGCAGGCTTTGAGAATATGCTGGTGCAAGTTGGGACAAACAAGTAGTTATCAAGCTGGGTAAATAGGTAGGAAACTAGGTGGATACTAAGTTGATTTTCTGATCAGATTGTACTGTAAGTGCAAACAGATCCTAGAATATATAGAACTAATGATTATTGTACTACTAGTCTAGTGAGACAAAAAGATAAAAAGGGCAAACAAGAAATGATGCAGGGTTGACCATACTAAGAATAAGGATTGAGATGGAATAGGAACAAGTACAGGGGACATAATAAATAAATAAATGAATCCATATCAAACAGACTCAGTGTTAAGATCTAAGTGGAATGAGGAGAGGAGGCTCTAAGTCAGGGGGCCAATGATGGAAATGTAGTGGAGCTTGGCTTCAACTTACATATGTGTTATGCCCTCACACAAACTGTTAGGGTGCTCCAATATTTCAAACAGAGCAGATAGTATGATAGGAATGAAGAGCAACACTTATCTCAATTGACCAGAGGGCTGAATTTGTTATGACCAGAAAACCCGCCAGACTCCGGGCACTAACTTATATGCACCTGCACCCTGCACGCACCAGTTATCAGTTTACCAGAATTCCCGCCAGACTCCAGATGTCAGACCTGTCCATGCTCAACCTGGGTCACTTCATGTATCAGTCACTGGAATACCCACTGGAACCCGCTCGTGTCTATCTCTGACCCTGTCCCACATACCAGTCACTGGACTCCACTTAGAAACCCTGTCCCACGTACCAGTCACTGGACTCCACTCAGAAAACCTGACAGCTTTCTAACTGAGCCCCATTCCCATTATGGTCAAATGACCTGTCACAATTCGGACTCCATTCCCACCCCATTCCCATTATGGTTTAACTACCTGTCACGCTTCAGACTCCACTCTGCTCCATTCCATTCCTAACACCAAATCTGGTGTTTGCTTATCTCATTTCATGTTTGCTAGTTTAGATTTCATTATTACTGGATTTGGTATGTTATACATTTCACAGTCTATATAGTCTGGCAGATGTTGTACATACAATCCAGTCAGAAAATCAGCTTAGATTCTCCCCAGTAATCTCAGTATATTTTCTGCTCTATTCTTCTCTTTGAAACACACTGCTCTTACTCATCAGAGCCCACGGGCTCCAACCCATCTATCACTCAACCTCTGACTCATCACCGCCCAACCTCTCAACCTCCAACTACTCCCAGACTCCCCAGGATTTCCCATCCACCCATCTGAAATTGGACAACATGGTGCAGCCTATAAGCTGAAGCCAAGTCCTACCGGCTTTCCCATGGGTTTCTCTGGAAACCCTCTGATAAGCTCTGCATGCAACTCAACAGAATTACTAAGAGTGGTAAGGTAAGGGGTTTGTTACGACCGTGTCACAACCCTATCGGCCCCGGGGTTATCGCCACTTATCAACATTTTCAAGTCACCATCTTGGAAACCATCGGCCCCGAAGCTGACGTATGTTTTCGCGAAGATCAAACTCCATTTACGCCCACATCAAAATAACTCGTATTGTCTGGTCAAACTTTGATATGTCCCCTTTATTATGTTGATCCGTTCAATCTTATGTTTCACATATGTCTATCTATATTTGTAGTCCTTGAACTATTTCCTTTTATTGTAATCCCGCTCTCGGTTATCATCGGCCTCCAAACTAATCATAAACTTCCCGTTCCTAGTCAAGCTTATTGTTAATACCATTTTCCGCCCTTCTCCCCATTAATATTTTCTAGACGCCTGTTACTTGTATATGAACACGCTGTAGTTGTAGTTACTAGGGAATCAGAATATCGACTCAGAATACCCTCATACGCCTGTAATAGTCTCATACTAAGAATCCCCCCATCCGCCTCCGCGTGCGCTCGCCCACTCTTGGCCCCGACCCCTTGGCCCGACGCTCGACTTGTCCTTCGGTTCTGATCGGTATCTCGCCGAAAAGAGCTCTTTAGGATTAAGTCTTCGCCCGCCCAAAATCTAAGGACACCCTGCGGATATTTGCGAGGGCGCAGCACATAAGCTGAAGCCAAGTCCTTCTGATTGGTTCCTGTCGGCCACCAACATTAGTCAGTTTTCAGTTCTTAACAGTATATTCTGATTTCACACTCGCATTTTCCATTCAATTCTGCCTCCGAGAAGAAATGCCAAGCCAAGCGGCGAAGCAGAATCTTCCACTCTCAAGTCTCCTTTCCTGTATACAGCCCGAGCTACTCAGAGAACCCCACTACCAGAAACCTCCGAAGAATCTCGCTTTGTGGAGATTACCAGCGATGCTGAAGAAGTAACTGAAGCAACCGATCCCGAAGCAACTGAGGAGATTAATAATCAACCAGTTACGGAACACGAACCCGAGGATGGCAACCAACCTCAGGCTAGTGGCTCCAAGAAGTCCGCAAAAAAGAAACCGGCTCTCACCCTGAAGAGACATGGGAATTGTTTTCAGGTACTCTAGGATCCCTTAACGAATTCCTTAGAAGCAATATCAAGGAAAAGGAACCTGGGCAAACCCGAGTCAACAAACCTGAGCCATTCACTGGCTCAAACCCGAAGAAATTGCCGACATTTCTTATGCAATGTCGATTCAACTTTCAGGACCGCCCGGCTGCATTCGCAACGGATGACCGAAAGGTAAACTTTGCACTCTCATACCTTAAGGATTCCGCAGCAGCCTGGTTTGAACCCGCATTCTCTGGCCTCACCTCCGAAGACCCTGATTGGCTTCACGATTGGGATGCCTTTGTCGAGGAACTCGAAACCAACTTCGGTCCCTACGACCAAACCGGCGATGCCGAAACCGCGCTTTCTAACCTCAAAATGAAAGACACTCAGCACATCACCGATTACATCGTCCAGTTCAACAACCTCGCCGCACGTTGCGACTGGGGGGATTCCGCCCTCCATTACCAGTTTTACTCCGGCCTTCCATCTCGCCTCAAAGATGAAGTTTCTAAAGGAGAGACCGGCAAGCCGAAGACCCTCCCTCTCATGCGTCTGAAAGCCCAAAACGCAGACGCCCGATACTGGGAATGACGTTCGGAAATTAGTCGCGAAAACCCATCGGACAAGAAATTGTCGGACAATAAGAACACCAACAAGTCTGGTAATCAAAACACCAACAACAGTGGCAACTCGACCTCCGATAAGAAGTCCAAAAACAAAGGGGCTAACGACAAAAAAAGGCAAGGGAAAACAGTCGAATAAGTCTCAAGACAAAGACAAACCCGACTTAACCGGCAAACTCGGCTCCGATGGCAAGCTCCTACCACAGGAAAAGCAACGCCGAATGAACAACAACCTTTGTTTGTTGTGCGCAGATCCTGGACACCGAGTCGCTGCATGCCCAAAAGCCACAAACGCCCAATCGGCCAATACAGCCACGACCTCACAACCGGCCAAGCCAGCTGAGTCGAAAAAAGATTAAGCAACTCTCTGGATTCCGTGCATTTGGAGAGTTGTGTTGAATCTCCTCGCACAGCAGAAAATTGTCACCTTAACGCATCCGCCTTGTATGATCCTAATTCTTTGTTCATAAACCTTACTTCGGAACCTCTCGGGAGCCTCACTTTTCGAGCTCTCATAGATTCAGGTTCAACCCATTGTTTTATAGATACAAGTTTTTCCCGAAAAAATCAGTTAAAAACCTATGCAATAGATCCAATTCCGCTCCGACTCTTTGATGGTACCTCAAACTCCGTAATCTCGCAAGCCTGCGAACTCCGACTTCGGTTCCTATGTGGAACCTGTCAGACAGTTACATTTTTTGTAAGACAGTTGGACCCGAGTTGCTCCGTGGTTCTAGGACATAACTGGCTCACCCGCTACAATCCATTGATTGACTGGGTATTGGGCAGTATTCATTTCCGAACCCCATCGGCACCCGATACGACTGGTCCGTTTCTGCCTGTTTCGGCAAATATGGCCTCTACAGCACCTCCGGCCCAGTGGCAAATCCGAGCTCTCTGCCACCCGTCTCTCTAATAAACGCCACAGCTTTTATGAGAGCCATCAAGTTGGACGGCTCCCGAGCATTTACAGTCAATCTTAAAGTTGACGAAGTCACCGGTCGCTTTGCATCCCCGGTGGCTGAACCGATCGCAGATTTGGAAGGTGTTCCCAAAAAATACCATGAATTTGCAGATGTCTTCAGTAAACAAAAAGCAGATTGACTCGCCCCTCACAGGCCTTACGATTTGAAAATTGATATTGAAGATGGTTCACATCCGCCCCTAGGCCCGGTTTATCCTCTCTCGCAGTCCAAATTATCGGCTATCCGAGATTTCTTGGACAAACATTTGGCTATAGGTTTTATCCGACCCTCAAAGTCTCCTTATGGAGCCCCTGTCCTATTCGTTCGGAAAAAAGATGGTTCCCTTTGACTTTGCGTTGACTTTCGAGGACTAAATGCGATCACTCGAAAAGACAAGTACCCATTACCACTAATCTCCGATTTACTCGATGCCCCTCGGAAGGCCCGAATCTATACAAAGATAGATCTCAAGCATGCCTATCATTTGGTTCGGATCGCCGAAGGTGACGAATGGAAAACGGCTTTTCGCACTCGCTATGGCTCCTTTGAATGGTTAGTAATGCCTTTCGGCCTCACCAACGCTCCATCGGTCTTTCAACGTTTCATCAACGATGTTTTTTCCGGCCTCCTCGACGTTTTTGTCATTGTGTACTTAGATGACATCCTCATATTCTCCAAAGACCCTACACTTCATGATGAACACGTTCGTGAAGTTCTCCAAAGACTCCGAAAACATGGTCTTTTTGCAAATGGTAAAAAATGTTCTTTTGATGTCGACACAGTTGAATATTTAGGGTTTATGATGGGACCTGACGGTCTCCACATGGACAACTCTAAGATTCAAGTCATTCAAGATTGGCCGGAACCCCGAAAGGTTAAGGATATTCAATCCTTTTTAGGCTTCGCCAATTTTTATCGTCGTTTCATTCACAACTACTCACAAATTACCATTCCGCTCACTCATCTTACTTGTAAAGATGCCCCGTGGAATTTCTCCGAAGAATGCCGATCGGCATTCCAGGAATTGAAAAGTGCATTTACATCTGCCCCTATTTTGTCACATTGGAAGCCCGATGTTCAACTCATCGTGGAAACTGATGCTTTGGACTATGCGCTTGCCTCGATATATTCCATTCTGGACACCGATGGTGAAGTACACCCAGTAGCTTTTCTGTCTCACACATTTTCGGCACCCGAACTCAACTATGACGTTCACGATAAGGAACTACTCGCAATATTTGAAGCTTTCAAGACATGGTGACATTATTTGGAAGGCTCGGCCCACCCGGTAGATGTTATTACAGACCACAAAAATTTAGTTTACTTTTCAACCACAAAAATTCTCACCCATCGACAAGCTCGATGGTCCGAATACCTCTCTGCTTTCAACATGGTAATTCGGTTCTGTCCCGGCCGCCTTGGTGGAAAACCCGACGCTATGACTAGATGATGGGAGATCTATCCTAAAGAGGGGAGTAGCGACTACGCCACAGTTAATCCGCATAATTTCAAGCCTATGTTTTCATCGGAACAACTGTCCGCGTCTATCCGAGCCACTTACCTCATTCATCCAGTCTTGCGAAGTGTTATCCTTATGGATACCAAAAAATTACATCAAGACATTCTATCGGCAATTCCATTAGACCCAGTCACCAAAGCACACCTCGATAACCCATCCGACCCCGGTCAACCCCGATGGTCATTAGACTCACAAGGTTTCATTAGACTTGACAATCGCATTTATGTACCGGACTCCCACACCCTTCGGCTGCGAATCCTACAACATAAGCACGACCACCCAATCTCGGGACATTTCAGCCTCAATAAAACCCTCTCACTCATTAGAAGAGAATATACATGGCCCGGCATCCGAGATTTCGTTAAGCACTATTGTAAATCTTGTACTACGTGTTTACACTCTAAATCACAGCGACACAAACCATATGGCCTACTCAAACAATTACCAATACCGGAAAAACCTTGGAACTCGATTTCTATGGATTTCATCGAGCACCTACCGGTATCCGAAGGTCACACAGCAATCCTAGTTGTTGTGGATCGGCTCACAAAGCAAAGTATTTTCATTCCAACATATGACACGATAACATCTGTACAGTTAGCTGAATTATTCGTCACCCATGTATTTTCCAAGCATGGTGTTCCGTCGCATGTCACATCCGATCACGGATCCGAGTTTGTCTCTCACTTCTTTAGGTCACTCGGGAAAGCACTAGACATGAAGCTACACTTCACTTCTGGCTATCACCCGGAAGGCGATGGCCAAACTGAACGCATGAATCAAACCTTGGAACAATACATCCGTGTCTATTGCAACTATCAACAAGACAATTGGAAATCACTACTACCGCTAGCCGAATTCGCATATAACAATGCACCAAATGCCACTACTGGCATCTCGCCTTTCTTCGCAAATAAAGGCTACAACCCCAACATCGCAATCCACCCGGAACGCGATCTCGCATCCCCCTGTGCTCAAGACTTTGTTATAAACCTTGACGAGCTACATCAAGAACTTCGTAAAACTATCGCAATGGCTCAAGAACGATACCAACGGTCTGCAGATAAGAACCGACTTCCGCCTCCTGACTTTAAGATCGGAGACCGAGTATTCGTTAAAGCCGAGTTTTTCAGAACTACTAGAGCTTCTAAGAAGCTCTCTGAAAGATATTTAGGTCCTTTTGAAGTTATAGCACAAGCCGGCACACTTTCATGGACGCTTCGGCTCCCCGACAACATGCGTGCAGTGCACCCGGTATTTCATGTATCTATGTTAGAACCTTGTGTTCCTAACAGTATACCGGATCACATACAACCACCACCTCCACCCATGATTATTGATGGGGAACCCGAATTTGAGATATCAGAGATTCTAGACTCAAAAATCGACAATCGCCGACACTCATGCAAATTACTTTATTTGGTCAAATGGGCTGGCTATGAAGGTACAGATGAAGAAACTTTATGGATCCTAGCTACAGAGCTCGGTAATGCCTCGGAAATCGTTCTAGGGTTTCACCAAGCTTATCCGAACAAACCCGGTCCTCTCAATTCTTTATAAGTCTATCATGTGGTATCCGACCTTTTTCCGACTATGCCTTATGTTTTCACACTATGATTTGTTTGTTTTAAAGAAAAACTGATATATTTTTACTATCTAAGTTTCTCCCTCTACAACTTCTCCCTCCTCCCCGGCCTCCAAACCCTCCCCCGCACCGACAGCCACCAATACCGCACCACTGACCTTTTCCGACACCCCAATCTCGTGCCCAATTCCATCACAACTCGAGACTTCCAAATACTGCTCAAGTTGACCACCGAGAGACTCGATAACACTGGTCTGTTTCTCCAGCCCAACGCCCAAGAGTCGCAATTGCTCGGTCATGAGCCCTTGTTGTCGCAACATCTCGAATCGGAACCGAGTCATCTCCGAGAAGTAGGTCTGCATAAGGCGGTTTTGCTCTTCTAGAGCATCGGCCTGTCGCTCCTGGAACGAACCATCGGCCCCCAGGAAAACACACCCAAGCTTCTGATCGGCGCACTCTTGACAAGTGCGGCCCCGACCATTGGCCTGGGGATGACAGGTTCGAACCCGTTTCGTGCACCGATTGCACTTAGGGTCATTTCCGGGCCCCACCTTGGGGGCCTGCTTTTGTTTCTATAGGAAAATTATTTAGAAAAAAGTTTTTACTTAGGGAAACCGAACCCACCTTGGGGCTCGACGGCCCCGGTGCATCCTCCTCGTCCTCCTCTCCCTCTTCGTCATCAGACTCCGAAGGCGTCACAGCCTTGCGCTAACAAATATTGTCAGTAAGGTTCGCAAAAGATACCAGAGCCGACTTACCTTTCCCTCCCACTTCTTTTTCACCGCCTCCTCCCATGCCCAATCGGCCTCCTGCTGCTTGTTCTTTGCAAGCACTGCTTCCCAGTGCTTGCGCGCGGCCTCTTCTGCCGCCTGTTTCTTCTCCTCAGCCTTGATGGCCGCCAACTCCTCCTTCTCCTTCCGCTCCTCCTCTTTACGCGCCCTTTTCTTCTGCTCAAGAATACGCCAACGCTCCTTCGCGTTCGCCGTACCACTCGGCACCGACATGGGCGCAACTGTTAACCTAACCGGGAAGGGTTTTGAACCCAAGCCTATGGTCATGGTGGTTAAGGGAAGAGAAGTAAAATTTCAAGCACCAGGACCCCTCGAATTTTTATATGTAAAATTTTGCCGAGTCACATGATGTTTTGACACACCCAGCCGTACCCGACAAGTTTTTACATATGGGATCTAGATTTTCGGCCTCCTTGGGATTTCGGCCAAAAGGGGAGATACTGTTACGACTGTGTCGCAACCCTATCGGCCCCAAGGTTATCGCCACTTATCAACGTTTTCAAGTCACCATCTCGGAAACCATCGGCCCCGAAGCTGACGTATGTTTTCGCGAAGATCAAACTCCATTTACGCCCACATCAAAATAACTCGTATTGTCTGGTCAAACTTTGATATGTCCCCTTTATTATGTTGATCCGTTCAATCTTATGTTTCACATATGTCTATCTATATTTGTAGTCCTTGAACTATTTCCTTTTATCGTAATCCCACTCTCAGTTATCATCGGCCTCCGAACTAATCATAAACTTCCCGTTCCTAGTCAAGCTTATTGTTAATACCGTTTTCCGCCCTTCTCCCCATTAGTATTTTCTAGACGCCTGTTACTTGTATATGAACCCACTGTAGTTGTAGTTACTAGGGAATCAGAATATCGACTCAGAATACCCTCATACGCCTGTAATAGTCTCATACTAGGAATCCCCCCATCCGCCTCCGCGTGTGCTCGCCCACTCTCGGCCCCGACCCCTTGGCCTGACGCTCGACTTGTCCTTCAGTTCCAATCGGTATCTCGCCGAAAAGAGCTCTTTAGGATTAAGTCTTCGCCCGCCCAAAATCTAAGGACACCCTGCGGATATTTGCGAGGGCGCAGCACATAAGCTGAAGCCAAGTCCTTCCGATCGGTCCCTGTCGGCCACCGACATTAGTCAGTTTTCAGTTCTTAACAGGGTTGCAGTTTGCCAAAGACACCTTCAAGGGTATTAGAATAGGAGTAATAGGAGTAAGAACTAGAAGGGGGTAATCTAAGTCAATATTCAAACTGGAGAACTGTAGCATACATGGAAAGAGCCTTATACTACAGTGAGACAGATGATTGGGGGGCTGATCCAAGAAGTGGGAGTGATTGTTAAGATCTAATCCAAGGAGGGGGAAGGGGCTCTAGTCAGGGGGCCAATGATGAGAAATGAGCTAATTGGGGGGCCAACAATAGAGATCATACTAGTTGGGAGGTCTGACTCTATAAACATGGTGGAGCTTGGCTTCAACTTATGTGTTGCACCCTCATATGAACTGTTAGGATGCTCTGATATTTCAAACAGAATGGATAGTATGATAGAGATGAAGTTCAACACTTAGCTCAATTGGCCAGGGGACTGAAATACTAAGGGTCATATGATAAGAGTTTGCAGCTTGCTGAGAACATCTTTAGGAGTATTGACAAAGGAGGAAAGGGACTGAAAAATAGTAGAGGGTAATCTAAGTTGATTTTTGAACTGAAGAACTGTAGTATACATGAAGAAGATTTTATACTATGACAAGATGGATGACTGGAGGGCTGATCAAGGAAGCAAAGGGTGAGATGGATCATCAGAAGCTGATGACAAGCCAGGGAGACTAAATGTAATATACCAAACAATATTAAAGAAGTCTGAGGTGGCAAGTGAGACATGTAAAGGGGGGACAGTGATGGGAGAGCAAACAGGATGGAGATAAAATGGAATGCTAGAAAATCAACTACTATAATGAACAAAGTGTCAGGGGCACCATGAGCAGCAATAACTTGGGCAGGGGTTCTGACAGTGAGACAACAAAAGATTTTGAGTCTAAAACAGGTCATGGGGGTCCAAAATGATGGGATTCTAACAGTGATGATGAGTTAAAAAGAAGTATAGGACAGGACAGGGATCCAAATGAGACTCAATACAATATAAAAAAGTATTCTAAAAAGGTATGAGGTGGCAAATGGGATGTATACATGGAAATGGTGACAGGGGAGCAAATGGGATGGAAGGCTAAGGGCTAAGCTACAAAGAAACAAGTGTCAGGGGTGCTGCAAGCAGCAATACCATGAGCAGGGGTACTGATAGCAGGATCCCAGAGGCTTATGAGACTAAAACAGGTTGTGGGGGTCCAAAACAATAGGGATCCTAACACTCAGGGACAGATCAGTGTAGGTTTGTTACTAGGAATGTACCTAATAACCTGTGTGCAATAGTCAAGTCATGATGATGGTTACTAACACAGTCATTCAAATAACCAGTCTATAACCAAAGACATTCAGAGTGTAAGGCTAAAGATTGGTCCTAGATGATGTAGATGTAGATGTATTCAAAAGGCTGATGTAAGCCTAATGCATAGAAGAACTTCAACAGAAAGGGATACTGCAATATCCCTAACTGGTTGTAGGAGTGAGAGTAAGAGTAAGACTTAAGCCTCTGACTTAAGAATGAGCTTTGCAATGAGATGTAATGAAATTGCTGTTAATTTTCATGGTGCTATTCTTAGACTGCATAACTTTCTGTTTGTCTGAGCAGGTGACAGTTAACTCATTGAACAGATGAGGACTATAACACAAATCTCATCTATATACGGAGGCTAGGGAGTCTACATAATGGGTGTAGACATTCCCAAATCCCTGATATGGATCAAAGGAAAACGTTCCGGGGTGGAGGGAAGGGGTGAATGGCTGGAACCGTCGCTCAGCTCTCGCTGTCGCCAGTCCGAGCCGTAGTCGTTTATATCCTACCCCGGCGGCATGGACACCGATCCCGGTGCACTTGAATTCTTCTGTGATGACTGTACCCTCTCCAGGCCCTTAAGGCTCATATTACGAATTGTCACGGCCATTATCCCGCGCGATTCATATACTTTTGTTCGCCACTCTAATTTTTTAATAAGGTTTGTAAAGTAGATATAATGCTACAGGATCATGCAAGAGAAAGTGTGTATTAATGGGTGGTTACATATGATACAAACAGGTTGAGATCTTGACCAACATTCATAGTTGGATAAAAAGCTTAACGTGCGTGACTCACATTCTTTCAGTCTTTAGCAAATAAGAAGTGGCTGGGGGTCTACAGCAGAAGTGTTAGCTGTTGGATTTCGAGCATCATCCAAGCTCATGTTCCTTTGTTCTCTTTCCCTATTGTTCCATTATCCCCCCCTTTTTACATTCCAATTGCCTTCCCATGTAGCTTTCTATTTCTCTTAGGGTTTATATACGTAGCTACATGCGAATATAGCTCCCTGCGTGATTGCGAGGGTCTTCTGCTACCCGAGTACGTGATAGAGACACGCGTATTTCAACATTGGCCCCATGTGATTTCACTAGATTTGGCAGGACATATGCAATAACTCTGGTCTTTACTAAAAAACCGCCTTCCACCCCCCAGAACCATCCCAAAACCATGAAGCACAAGCCATCAACCCGCGATGATACCTTTTACTTTGTAACATTCTTAGTAAGTCTTTGATCAAGTGTAAGGATCAAGTATCTTGTACTGAATCAATCATAAATAGGTTGGGGATAGGCTCTTCAGAGTCCCCAATGCATGTTTATAGAAAGCTTACCGATTTCGCCGCGATGTTTTCGGACCCTCGGGGCTCCAATGGAGTGCGCCTTGAAGAAGATCCTGAGGCATTCAAGGACATACTGAAGCCACTCTATCCACTGTGATATGCCCTTTTTTTTTTATGACGTGTCTTCTTGAGCCAAAATGCAGCAAACCGCTCCTACAGATGAATGGCTATTGATCTTCCATCTGGCCAAGAAGTAGGATAGGGACAACATCATCGTTTTGACAGTGAACAATGTGTAGGACAAGGAAAACGTCAAACAACTGGTTGCTGTATTTAGAGTCAGAGAGACACATCATCCCGAAATAGGGCATATTAGTGGATAAAGTAACCTTAACAAGGTTTTGAACCCCTGAGGATCCACTTGCTCAAGCCGCACTGGATTCTTGTCACTTTGGCTCTCGGAGAGTCATTGGAGCCCTGGGGGAGCGAAAACATCGCCGAAAAAATCGGTCAACTTTCTGCCAGTACGTATTTAGCTGGTGCCTGGGATCATCCATACCTGCTGTGCATGGTAATTAGTCTCTCCCATGGGAACATGGTGTATATAGGTTAGGATACCATCATTAATGTGCTTTCTAGACCATTCACTTCACTTGCTCAAAGATTACCTCCCATATTCGCAAGTGGACGTTGACGACAACTCTTCACAGGCCACGGTGTGAAAGAACTCTGCTCCATACTTATAGCTGCCATTTGACAGCTTTAAAAGGGTGATCTTGCCTGGCGTTTTCAACATTTGATTTTGGGCCAAATTCTGCAAGGATTATTACAAATTTGTTTTACAATGAAATTTTTTCATTTTTTGGTCTGAAATCAAATGTTGACAAAATCCGGTGGATTATCATACTTTTTCGGCTGTTTTGTCGCCAAGAAGCCTTTTAAATACGGGCTGTGATACCGACATAATTGGAACAAGTGGTCGCTGAAATGTGAGCTAAAAGATAGACCCTGCTAACTGATCATGGTTTTTAAATCACAAAAAATTTCAGAACACAAGAATAATGCTGTATCAATTGGCTCTGTATTTATAACGAATGACACGATAGATTTCCGCAACTGATTGCCCTAGGGCAATTTAAAGTCTGTTCTGGTAATCTTCCGGGTCAATAGCTCACATTAACCATCCGAACCGATCGTGTACAACCGTCTTAGTGTTGACGAATATACTCGAGTCCTATCAACGCCCGGACTGAGACCTAGTGAGGCTGTGATTGACGGCAGCCCTTCGATTCTCGAGGTGCTGTACATCCTACTTTTAATATGTATGCAGTCTGGTTTTTCTCATATTATCCTCTATCCTCTAAAATCCTCGACTTGCGATCCTACTTCATGGAAACAGTACAGCCGCATACTTCACAGTCCAAGCCGCGTAAGGCAGGGAGACACAGCCCAGGCGGTCGGTTTACCAAGAGAAATGCGCCATACCAACGCGTCTCTTTTCTGTTCTGGACGTGATGCACTTGAATCCCAAGAGATATTTTTCACCGTATTCCCCTTGGTTCTGCCAAATCGCTTTCAATCGAGGTGGCGAGACTAGGTTGGCTCGCATATATGGCGTGCTTGGCACAACAAGCCGTGAGGACACAGCCGATGAGCTAGAGCTATGCATCCGTAATAGTGAGGTTATCCAACGGCGCCTTGTAAACCAACCGCAGTATTTGTTTCAAAGGCAAAAATTCCTCGCCGGATTTGGATTTTAGGCTTAAGCCAGAGCCCCCCCCTTTTGGGGACTGCACAGCATTCGGTCAATTCGGGCGATTGGCGTTCAGCTCGTGACTTTAGGTTTGGCAGAGATCAAGATCACCAAAGTGGACCTACCTTCGTCTGTTACTTCTCACCTGGCACAGCACGTGCTTTCCTCCGCCATCCCGCAGGGTCCGGATGGCACTGGTTCCTGGGACGGAATAGGCTGGCAATTATTCTTTGGGCGGGGTTAATTTGTCTCAGGGAACTGCTCCGCTCTTTCAGTATTCTTCAACAATGACTCATGGACGGTGTTGTGCGCTGTTTGGCTCCCGCCATTGCCAAAGTTCGATGGACGCCCTCTGTCATTTGCCCCCCTATATGCGTCCTGAGCGGGCCTTTGGGCGGGCATTACCGCCTCGAGGAGGGTTCTTATCTGTAGAATCCACAAACCTAGTGCCCGATTCTGCCGGGGGGCCGAAATTTTTACCGTAGAGATACGTACATGTTCTTCAAATTGACAAACCGATTTACCCCGGAGTGCTTCCGATTTGTTACGGATTTTTTTGGGTAGGAGATGACGTTTTTTACTGGAATATGCCTTGGGGCCTGTCTCACTTCTCACCCTGCCCTCGGACGGTCGCCATCCACTCCACCCCTCGTCAGACTCGGAACTACTATCAAATCCTCGAGGTAGAAGTAAAATCTTTCGAAGGGAATGCATGTAGCACAGCATCGCACTCATTTCGCACTCATTAGGAGATTAATTTGCAATGCAGACTTGCTGAGTGACATCACGATTGACCCGTTCTTTGCTAAAGTTTCGTGTCAGACGTTCCTCGATTTTTCGCCGATGACGTCATCATCTACTGCTATCGGGTCTCGACAGTCCTTTTTTTAGCTCACTATCAACGCCAGATGCACAGAGAACCCACTCCACCATATGTTAACCCTATTTTCAATATTCACAGCATAAATACCGAATATTATTCTACATCATAATGTCATCCGGCCAAATTCTTACGCGGCCCATATAATTAAGTGGACCATTCGGATCAAAGCCATTCGGGCGATGCCGGTGGTAAGGCTCGCAGTTGTCTGTCTGCACGCAGGGCCAAATGCCAAGTTTAACCTTGGAATGCCCAAGTCGTGTTTGCAACGAGGCAGGCCGCACATTGCTGCAGATAGTTTGAGCCTGAACCCCACCGTGGCGATTGCCTTGGAGCAGAAGTCCTTAAAAATGATGAATATTTTCTGATCCTTACATTGTTTGACACGGGGTCGAAGGCATGCATCTGCACGTTTTTCCCGGCGTTACTCAATAGCACTTGTTGGCGATGCCTGGGACACGCAGACGCTGACATGACACATGACACATGGCATACAAATAATTATTATTTGGAGAAATCATAAGGCAGTAGGATAAGGCTGATAGTGGATACAAACTACGGATAGGTGCAATAATTGTGAACGAGTCATAGGGATACACATCAATACAGTCCAGAAATCCCCACAACATCTCCAGGACATTCAGTGATGGGGGCTAGTCCAAGGGCGTTCCAACGCCCACGGAAGTATAACGGATCAGGAGCCTGCCCAAAACTTAACCGTCTTCTCTCCTTGTCTGAGATGCAACACCCATTCGTCGCGCGACCGTCCCGGGCTCAAGCCCTGGAAGACGGTGTCCTTCGCCAGCCAATCAATGCGGCGCAGGCCGTTGCTGGACTCGTGTTCGCGGTCGCGGTGGGTCTGCTGGCGCTTGCAGCGACGGAGCCACGACTGTCGGACGCGCTCCCTGACGTCCGCAGGGGCACCCTCCCACTCCGGCCGTGTGACGTGTCGTCGCAGCTCGTAGTAGATGGCCGCAAAGACGTCGCCGACAGTCACCACGCCACTGTGGTCGGCGGGATCGACGTCAATCGGCCAGGGCAAGAGGCTGCACTTGAGTCGGAGGAAGGGCAGCGGCGGGGACGTCGCCGGCCTCGCGCGGTCGCGCGGCGAGAGGTTGTTGTCGTAGGACGAATTCAGCCGCTGGATGATCTGCGAGGGTGGCAGCGAGACGTCGAATTGGGTCACGAGGTTGGACGCGTGCGAGTGGAACGCGAGGAGTGGGTCGATGCTGACGCTGGAGCTTGCGTAGCGTGGCTGGGAGGATGGTGTGGAGGTTGAGCTGGTCGCGAGCACGGGCGACGAGGGGTAAGCTGCGTCGCGATGATCTCGCGAGGTGGTGTAGTACGATGGAGATTTCGTTGTCGCACGTCTGGAAGACGAGGTGTAGTATGAGGTATCGGTGTGGTGGCGCGACATTGTAGGAACTTGGGGGGAAGTGAGACAAAAAAAGGTCAGCCCTTTATACGGGGCCAGATAAAGAAATGGCCCAAGATACGAAGGAATCTGAGATACATGTCGGCAACTATGAACAAATGAAACAAGTCAGGTGTAACAGGACAACGCGGAGTTGGAGTGAACAGCCCCGGAGCAACCAAGCAGTCGGAGTGTAAAATTAAACCATCCGGCGTCTACTTCTTGTTGCCCGTAGGTATTGCTCATATGGCTTGCACGCACATGTCTGATACAATAGGCTCAAACAGAGTTCGGAACGTCGGGGGCCTGGCATTGCAGTGCATACCCTGCAGCACAGCATTGAGAGTCACTTTCTAAAGAGCGCTCTTTTTAGGTCAAGATTCGCCATGTCCTATGACTCTTGATTTGCTTACCATAAATTATTAAAATACAGGATAAATACCGAATCGAGATCAGCGATGCCTCGCATATCTGGTGGATTTGTTATTGCTTGTCCGTGATTCGCACGCGCTGAATATCTTGAATGCTTGGGCCGTCGCATCGCATACGCGCATCAACAATCCCCGCCAAGAGCTAGGTCAGAATGTATTTACAGTAAAATATGCAACTGCATTGTGTCCAGGGCCGCGTCCCGTAGCGTAGATTGCGCCGGTCACTCTCAGTGCTGACGCGGACAAACCAACCACTCCTCGCGGAGGTCGATTTGATATATCTCGACCTTTTCAAATTGATTCCTCCGAGCTTCGAGATAACTTTAAATAGCCCACTGTCGTCCAGATAAGGACGATGTTTGACAGTTAGCCTTCGGCGATTTGCCGCCGGCATCCCAAGTAAAGATATATATAACAAACCCTGTGTGCGAGCGTTCTCACGATCGAACAAGGTCAATGTGTGTTGTGATAGAGCACCTTGTACTCTAGTTTCCTGCGGGACGGCGTAGTCATGCCGATTGGTGTTGCTATTAATCGCCCTTTACGCCTTTGAGAGGAACATGATCCATGATCAAGCCGAGACAACCTATTTTGACAACTGTCGAACGAGACATATGCATCGCTTTGAGGCCCCCTTTCTCTACGACGTATCCATGTCTTCTGACGAGAATACTTTTTCCGGCAGACGGTACCTGCCAGGCCCTATCTCGGGTCCCTGCTTATATTCCAATCGTAAACTCCCAAAAACCCTAGTCATTAATAGTTGTACTAGCATTGACTCGTTCGTCGGTATATTAATAATACAAAGTAGACAGGTCCGAGTGCAACGGGTGCACTGCCACCACCGACAATCACCTTAATTTAAATAGCCTTCCGCCCATGAGGCTACCTACTTTCTATTGGTTGGTGACAATGTAATAATCCTCCTTGCCTGTGTTGGTGATATATGAACGCAAAGTCGTTCGGGCCGTGTGCCACCCATACTGGAGGTTGGCACTGAGCAGCCTCTCCTATGGACACGCGCAGCAGTGGATATGGCTGCAATGACTCCCCCGTATGACCCGAACTAGTGCCCTCCCTCGGCGCGCGCGCGGCCGAACAAAGGTGCCACACTCTGCGCACGCACACTTGATACACGTTTGTGTCCTCCATTTCAACGAAGCTTATTCGCCCAATTTTGCAGTGCCAACACATATCGCGGTTCTCCAACCCCTCTATATGGATCTTGGATCATGGCACTTGCTGGGAATATTCCAAAGGGCGGCCAGGACAGAAGCAAGAGTGTCTGATAGAAGGCCTAAGACGTCATGTGAGATTGTCAGTAAACAAGCAGATCATATCAAATCAGCACCCCTCTTATGGGAACGGTGGTAGAATCGCATCAGACAATCAGGCCTGTTAGCCAAGTGCGGCTTCTCCGGCTGTTATAGTAAATCGGTCATCTCCCCTAACCAACAGAGTTCGATGGACACCCGGGAGATGCCATGCCACTATCATATATGGAGGTCGTACTCTGTGATCACGACTATCAATGATATATGTGTGCGATGGACGGTCTATAATCGTATAATCCTATCTTTTGTGTATTTCTGTACGTATCAGTGGAAAGCAGTGCTTCTGAGGCGAGTCACACAGTCCGTTCCTTCCAGCTCAGAGTCGATCGGTTGGTGTGGTGTTGGCAGGCTAGTTTGCTTTCTCAACGCCAAATTGACGCAATGGCCCCTCAGAATGACGTGTAATAATGTTGGCGAAGCTGGTCTGGAGTCTGGATATTGTGAATGGAGCTGCTGCCCTGCCTACAAATAAGGGAATACTTAATTCATGACATCACCGCCTTGTAGTGTCAGCTCATTAAGATATTACTTGGCTTTATGCTATACTATCCAAAACTATAAGTGAAATACGAGGGATATGAAGAAATGCGGTTCAACTCTCCGATACCTACGGGTATTCGATGACATCCTTCTGTTCTCCCCAACTTACCAAATAGTACCTCCGCTAATTGCTCGAAGAACTCTTCTTTGGGAAAATTTTCAAGTTCATTTGAAATGACGTCCAGTGTCCATATGTCCGTCTATCTCATTAATAGGAGTGATGTTTTCTAAATGCCCTGATTTACTTCGAATCTCGGGCTCAAAGTTTGTTGCGCCAGCCGCCGCCAATGATGATCGTCGTAGAACTGGCTGAACATTACGTCATGTATATGCACACTCCCATTTTAACATATTCATAAATGACTGGTGGCACATTATGAATTATAATCTCCCCCGGTCGTCTAACAAAATTGAATGTAATACAACAAAACGTAACGGTATTTGGCAAAACATTGACGCAAAACAATGTTACAACGGAATTCATGAAAAACGATTCGATGACCAGTGCAATAAATACTCTATCCAGATTATGCTAGAAACCCTCTTGTAGACTCTGCCAAGAGTATCTTATTTTATGTACCGCTAAAAAGACGTATACTTCCAAAAACGCTTATGTAAAGCAATATTAAAAAATATGACCTATTGTATCCATTTTGGGAAGTACCTTTACATTCCTAAAGCCCTTATATGACATACTCAAAAATAAATTTAATAATTGGATTCTCTGGTGCATCAAATGAGTCCTTTAGTAAACGGGATTATGCAAGGGCAGTACAAAAGGTGTAACAATTTTCTTAAATTTGGGTGTGGATAGCTTTGCAGACAATCCTCGCAGAATTTCAAGTTTTGGAAACACTGTGTACTGCCTTGAGTCCATTTCTCAAATGACTTATTTCATTGTACTGTAAGGGAGTGTAACTCCCTATACTGTAATTTGGTAATACTTGGTCCCATTGTTGTCCACTAGTATTGTATATTATGTACATGTGGATTTTGAATAAAGTAGTGGTTTGTTCCCTCCACCACTCATTCTAGTATCTATCTGTGTCTGATGGTGTTTGGGAAAACATTGACGCAAAACAATGGTACAACGAAATTCATGAAAGAAGATTTGATGACCTAAATATTCTATCAAAATAGTCTTCAAATTATGTTAGAAACTGTCTTGTAGACCCTGCCAAGAGTATCTTATTTTATGTACTGCTAAAGACGTACTTTCAAAAAACGCTTATGTAAAACAATACCAAAAAATATGACCTTTGTATCCATTTTGGAAGTACCTTTGCATTCCTAAAGTCTTTATATGACATGCTCAAAAAATAAATTTAGTAATTGGATTTTATGGTACATCAAATGAGTCCTTTAGTAAACGAGATTATGCAAGGGCAGTACAAAATGTGTAACAATTTTTTAAATGTGGATAGCTTTGCAGACAATCCTTGCAGAATTTCAAGTTTTGGAAACAGTAACACTGTGTACTGCCTTGAGCCCATTTCTCAAATGACCTATTTTGTTGAGTGTAACTCCCTATGCTGTGATTTGGTAATATTTGGTCCCATTGTTGTCCACTAGTATATATTATGTACATGTGGATTTTTGAATAAAGTAGTGGTTTGTTCCTCCCCACCGCTCATTCCAGTATCTGTCTGCGTCTGCAGATTTTAGTTTTACAGTACCCTAAGATACCAGAGCTGAATATATTCTCAAGTACATCACATAAGGACACCTCTAGCAATCTGATTAATTTACTTCCCTCGCCCGCGCAGAATTCGCAGACAATAACCGCAACGCGAGTTCCCAACGCGCCTATCATTAATATCTAACCAGATGGAGTCAATTCATTGTTCCAAATATGTCCAGTCTTACGATCAGACTTCATCCTCAGAATAATAATGCCCAAGGTCTCCAGATTCCTGCTAGCGATGGCTGTCATCGGCCGGGCTGCTGTTGCCATTACAAAATTAGATGTTCATTATAGCAGCAGCGAGCCCGGTCCGCATGCCTGCTCGTGCAGCGCAGGATTTGTGCCGGTGCCCATCGATGTCTGGATTCCAAGCGATCCCACCAATCCAGCCGGGCTCAATACGAGTGACAATCGTCGCCTCCACACGACCTTTGACATCTTCGGCAAACTGTGCCAGCCCGTTTCCAACCATCCCAAGTTCGCCCGTGCGTAGTCTATACCTCAGCCCCATAAACGGCGTCTGCATCTGCGTGTGTCCTGCAGATGCCATTCAGCTGCTGCTGCACGGCCAGTCGTACAGCTCGCAATACTGGGACATCGAGTGGAATGGCTTCCAGAACTATTCGTATGCCGCCGCGTCGTGCAGCCGCGGCCTCTCCTCGTTCCTGTACGACAACACGGGCGCAGGGCGATCCACGCGGCCCGAGAACGCGACTGACTGCCAGATGCCCACGGCGAGCGGCGTGTTGTCGGCCGTAACGCGCGATCTGAAGAGCGGGAGGATCAGCCGGCTTCTGACCGGCCGCAGTGTCGCATACGAGCGCGTCGTGGGCATCGGCCACTCGCTGGGCTCGGTCGTCATGAATTTCGCCGCGATTAGGGAGGGAGAGGCGTCTTTGTTTGATGCGCTTGTCTTGACAGGTATGCACGATGACCACTGTGATCCTTCATAGCCGGCGGGCAGGCACGGTCTTACTTATCCGTCCAGGACACCTGCATGACCCGCACTTTCTGTGAGTGAGGGCAGTCCCTTGGGCAGCCTGTCGACTGGTTTACTCACCCGCCTCGCACTAGTCTCGGGTCGCCCATCGCCACAGTCCCCGCGAGTGAAGCCGTTCCGGGGAGGTTTGCGGGGCTCGATCCGGGGTACATCACCACCCCCAACATATCTGCGCGCGCGCTCTTCTATGGTCCTTCACCCACCGCATACTCACCCGCCGTTCTTCAGCTGGATGAATTAACGAAGGATGCCGGCTCGCGATTCATATCGATTCAAGATCGCTTTGTGTACGCGCCAGCGTATGGATTCAGCGCTCCTGTTGTGGGGATAATCGGGCAGTTTGACCAGGTCCACTGTATCCCCAATGGTGGACCCTGCAATCAAAGTGAATTGGAAGCCTCAGAAGCCGCATTCTATCCTGACGCACGGAGTTTTCAGATGGTAACGTGACGTCCAAACCGCCGTCGATTCTCACTTGGTCTGATGCGCCATTTCAGATCGTTGTGGAGGGTTCTGGACATGACATAAACCTTGAGTTTCCGGCGGGCGAGGTATTTCAAACGATGATATCGCTATTTGAGCGATTTGCATCGCAAGAACCGAAGAAGTTTTGAACTGTTCATTTCTACCAACATTATGACATCCTGCGAGTTTCGTTACATTTGAGCTTTGGAAGAGATCGGAGAGTCCCGATGACAGACGTTGGCGAGTTGCATGTAAATTACGAGCGTATCTTTGACCCTGAATTTCATATCAAAGTTCGCCTAGGCTAACAAGGTATGGATCTTTGAATACTACATAGACCCGAGCGATGCATTAGGACTTTGTGTCCTTTCCGAATAAGGAAGAACGCCTGTCAAAGTTCATAGGCAATTACTGGTAGATAGAATGGAGGCAGCCTCGATACACGTGTATATGGAGCTTAACCCAAAAAGCAGTTGCAATATGTAGTTGTAAGCGGTTGATGAAGCACGCAGTTTTGTTGCGCTCCTCGTGGTCATACTGTGTTAGCACATGGTATATTTGATTGTCTAGTATATTTAAACAGCGATACATGTAGTTTTCTCACCCCTTCGAACATGGATACTCGCAACCAAACGGAGTTTTCGCAATAACCTTAATCAGTAGTATGCACCCGCCATGATAGGATTTAATTGCCGGGCTTGCAATTGTCGCCGCCGATCCCGATCCTTATCTTCTACCCCGCACTGACGCACGAGACCTGGTATATGAACTGTCCTCGGGGCCTGAATCTTACAAAACCGGACCAGAGCTGTGATTTTTGGCCATTCTGATTGATTCTGATCCTCAAGGGCGAGGATCGCAGCACCGCTTGTTATCGATGGGTTAGTTCATGCCCACACTGATAGTTCCCGCATTGTCCGTTAGTCACACGCCCTGCATGAACGTTCATGGGCGATGCTCATTTGTAACCACCTGGCTGCAAGATCATTCCGTTCTTGGCTTGCCTGAATCGCGAAATGCCACTTAGTTGCTGGTTCCAAGCCGACTGAAACAGAGGGTAATAATGCTAAAGGACCGTGTCCAGCAAGTATGTTCGGATCAATATTTGAGACCATTTATTACCCGGCTACCACTGGGAAGTATCTCGGAGCGGAGGGCTTTGTCGACCTTTTGAGGCCACCATTTCAAATGGTGTGACATAATCATATGCTTGTGGAGTCCCACTCGGTTCCGACCCACTCCGGCTTGTGACACCAGGCGGGGTGTGAAGTCACTGCATGGTATAATTACTATGTAGGGTTAAGTAACTGCGGAAGTCACGCAATCACGGAGCCAGCAGCCAGCGATCTAAACAAGACACGATGATGTTTTCTAGACAACCCCGGGCCCGTCGATCACTGCATAAATATTCTCCAACTCAATACGAAACGTATAAGCGGGATACATGACTCGGATGATAAATGCCAAGGATACTGCTGCGAAAAAAATATTTTGATATATGGCTACGGTGCCCTGTTTGGCCATAACAGCGCGTGACATATGCGCTGTGCACAATGATTACCGAATATATTGTCGCCTTCCTTGGCTGCGCCCAGTAGTAAGTATACTGGTCCTGGTGGCCCATCACCAGCCCAGCCCACGGGTCCTTTATAAACTTTGCCGGCTTTCGCTTCTCGCATGGTCCTTCGAAACGTGTCCGAGTGACTATGAGCGCGATTGACGTCATTTGCAATTGAAACTTGGTACATGATCTTACTCTCACGATTTAATGTATGCTCAAGGTATGCAGATTCCTGATTGCAGATTAAGGTTCAAACATGTGAGACACTGGCATCGGAAATTTGGGCACTAACTCCTATGCTTCTCACCACCGCCTTACCGATTTGGCCGCGGATATCAACGTCACTTGATTTACGTTATTTTAGCCTACCCCGCATTAACGCCCACACGGCATGATAAACGTGGTGTAAACGTGTTGCCCATAAATGGTACAGTCGCCGAATCTGGTGCACAACCGCTAAGATTGAGTTGCTAATCGGATGTTGTTGTTTGCTGCCCCCTATTTCACCAAAAGTCCTAATGTGTATCCCGCAAAATTTATCAGTAATTATGTAAGGAAGAATTAACACCATTGCACGCTGCCATCAACTCTGAAATGCACTGGTAATCAGTGTTACGCATTTAGATTCAGCGCATTAGAGCGTGTGCTGACACCAGAATTCGATCCACCAAGATTCAGTTAAGGAAAGTAACACATTCGCACCTTTTTGCACATTTAATCAGCCCGTAATGCGGTAAAACACACTGTTATTAGAGTAATATACATTTCAATACATAATGAAGACAAGCCAATATTTGCTAATAGCCTCCACGGATGGCTCGTGCATGAAAAAAAAAGAAAAAAAAAAGAGATGAGAACGCGGTCGCTGCTGGTGAAGTGTGGTGCACAAATGTAGTGTCTGTACCAGATAACCTATCCATAAGACTCCCGAGGCGAGCACAAACAACGCAGGGCAGATTGCTGCAGGACTGGTGGTGGGGCAAAGAACTATCCTGTGAATGCTCACGATCCGATCTAACGCGCAGCGAGTTGGGTGACAGATGCCCTCACTAAAAAACGAGCCAAGGCGATAACCTAAAGGGTGACTTTCGGCGACAAGCAACAAGTTGGTGCAGGCGACGGCGGCTGTTCAGCGGAGACGAGGAGGTGAAGCTTTCTCCGTGAACGTCTATGAACACAGCGGTGGGTCAGGTGCAGACCTCCTGGTGCTCATGGATTGGCAAGAGACGTGCCGGAGATGGTTGTGCCTTACGAGGTACCAGAGACCTCCAGGTTGGGGGCATGGGGCTACGCAGCTGTGGGGCGAACAGTCACTAATCCACACGGGGCTTTGGGAGAAGAAATATGGTGGATTCATGGCCAAGACAGACCCTACGTGCTGTACTCAGGAGCGGGAGCGGCAGAACAGAGTGTAAAGATGGCGATAACGCGGATGGGGGAAGAAATAGCATATTATCCTTACAACTCAAGAAGCCTATCGTGTACTTGAGCATGGAAAGTTAGGTGTGAGAGGGGAACCATGGAGCCAAGATCCAGAGCGGATGGCTACATAAACATGACGACAAAATCCATTGAGCGTGACTTTGTGGTTCCCAACACGAGTCGCATAACATGTTCATAAGCAGCATTTTATCGGGTGGCGGATACGAGTCAAGGTGGGTTTGCACACGGCCGATGATCCAAACCCCCAAGACCGACCAGTCATGATACAGGGTACCTGCGTCGCCGCCTTATTTGCCATGATGTCCGTCAATGACATGACTACGCCACTCATCGAAAAGGACGATATTGTGTCTCGATGTGTCGTCGTGGGGAATGGATGGGAAGGTGATGGATTGTGTAGAAGTCAAAATTAGAATAAAAGGGAATAAAACGGTCAATGGGAAGAACAGATCATGGTAATTGAGAAGGACGGAGACGGCACATGTTGAGGAACCAAAATACAACGGAGAGCTCACACGCTTATGGGCGTTGTGTACGAAATATCATAATATATGCGTGAAGATAATGTCGTTATGACACCTGAAAACATGAAAACGAATAAAATGCTCACAATATTACCAAAATGGTGTTTATTGGTCTTGGTTGGCCTGGAAGTAAAGCGTCCAGTGTGACAATGGCAACAAAGTGGTATTCGGTAAAAAAGGTCTCGTGCATGCCTTAGATGATATCAAAATACTTGAAAGCTGGTACACCGTGACGGCGGAGAGAAAATCATGCGACACGCAGCTAGTTGACTCCATTGATAGATACTAGTCAGTAGATGTAAGCTATTCATGCCTCGATTGCCACTTCACGGCCAGTATATTTCTTCGCCGAGGCCTTCATTTGTCGCAGCAACCCCATCATTATCCTCCCGTCAACAGCTACTCCTGTTGCGGATTCAAGGGTTACTTGGCTGGAGGGGGGAGTATAGCTTCAAAATTTCATGAGATTCGTAAGGCGCTTGTTCGGCCCTACAGTGTGGTATTGTGGGAGGTAGTGGGAGCGTGGCATGTGCGACATTCTGACAGACATGACAGATGGTGGATAGGCACGCGCAGCCGTAGGCGGACCATCGACGATGAAGCCAGAAGTGAAATCACTGCAACCCGACGGCGATCCACAATCCTAGCACGCATATCGGGGGAGGGGGGAGATGGTGTGGAGGACGACCAAAAAAATACAGGTACAAAGGGTGAAGGGTGGATGAAGGGAAGGGGCGAAACGTAATGCGTTGTGGTTAATGGGGGTCAGATAGATGGCGTTAGAACCTTGATACCATGCTGCTCTGGAGTTGGGAGCTGAAGAGATATCGTGAGGGCTACAACTGGAGGCCTACATGGCCCAAGGAGAGGAATATCATGCGATCAGCAATTTGTATGGACGAAACGGAATACGCTGAGAAATGCAGACGGGCAAACATCAAATAAATGGATACGAAGATCGACACACGTCACTCGGAATGCTCCTTCAGAATCCCAAGACTGCCAGTCATACATCATGACAATTGCCACCGGGACCCTCACGATGCCAGTGAACATCCAAGGTTCCCCACATTTTTGGCAAACATAAACAATATCTTCGGTCAGCACACAGCTCAGTTGGAATATTCGAATGGACTACACGATGCAGTGCTGTGTTGAAGACGTCACAGGTCGACGTGTCATCTCTCTACAATCCATCCTTGAAGCTATTGGAAGAAATAACTTGAAATTTAGGTTGCTGCATCTTGTTTTATATAAAGGAAGGCTATGTACGACTATCACGCATCCATTGGTAGTCAATCAAACAAGAGAGACGAGATGAAAGGCTGCTGTCTAATGCAGCCTTACATTGGCATCGGTCCAGACATTGATAGGACCAAACTGTATTCCTCGAGAACGGCGAGTACGATACACGATGATGACGGTAAGTAAAACGATATGAAAAAACTACTATGCGCGTCTGTGATAACGTAATCAGTATGTCGTAAGCCACCAGGCTTACACGAGACATTGTATGGTCATGCAGAAAATTTTATTTCGCGACACGCTTTGCCTAGGAACAATACAACTACTCCAGTGGGTTTCTTTTATTTATGGGGAATACTTATTAAATTATGGCTAGAAACGTCTGATCACATTTCTTGCCCACGGCTAAGGTGGCATTATTCTTAAATTTGTAGGTGTTTAATTTCGAACTACTATGTTTTGAGTTCAAACTGGGCTGTGTGTGTGCATAGGCTTTGATTCATGCCAATCAATGCAACAGACCTCACCTTCCTCATCACGAGGAATAATCCTCTCCATGAATGGTATACTGTTCTTTGGGACCCCACACCAAGGGACAGCTGTTGCCCTCTCTCATCAGGAAATTGGGAAATCTGTAAATACTCTAGCTAGCTAGTAAAGTAGTCCAAGCTTGGCTATTTACTTAACAGTATTTTTTTAACATCAAGTTGGTCTATAATAGCTATCTCAGCTGTCTGCTAGCTATCTTGGCTTTGGCTAGGTGCTCTAGGATCACTAGGAAGACTTGTCATTATTTCCATTATTTCATTTTATATTGGATTATTTTCTTAACAAATAGATAGAATTAAATATGGTTAATTATATTGAGTTATTTCTAGTTAAGTACAAAATGGGCAGGATACAGAAATGGTATGTACATATAAATATACATGGACAGCTGGTCATTGGCTACCAAGGGAAAATCAAATAAATAAATAAAATGAGCTATAAACAACTTTCACACTCCCAGTAACAAAACAACCATTATAGTTGGCTGTCAGGAAGACATGTAGTGTCTGTTGTTTTAAAAAATATAGCCCAATGAAGAAGACAACAGCAACCATGATGTGTCTTGCTACACAAGCAGGGATGGTAATGTGGCAAGCAAAAATAAGAAAGGAAAAAGGAAAATCAGTATACTGTAGGTAGAAGTAAGGATAAGAGTGTTGGAATATGAGGAATCATCGATTAGTATGACCTCATACCTTATCTTATAACTGCTTAGGTTATCACCAGTTCATGGATTTCCGTGATATTATTATTAGTTTAGTGATGGAGTTCTGAGTTCCTTGTCCTGTGACTGAGCACAGACCCATACACTAACCCTGTAATATAGTATATAGTTAGCCCCAGTTGAGGAGTAGAAACCTCAACTGGAAGCCTAGTTATAGCATCAGTTTATTTCTACACCGCTCTACTTAAGTCGCAGTTTCTGCCCTACATAGAGAGTCATTCAACTTGCTCCCCAGGCTTGCAGTTTATTTTAACAAAGAGGACCAAGGCAGATACAATGTATGGAGGCAGAGACAGTGGTATAGAGGTGGAGGCAGGAACATGTAGAGGTTAAGGCAGAAAAGAGTGTGTAGAGGTGAAGGTCCAGGATACCAGGATACAAGTGTGTATAGTGTTGGTTGTAGGGAGAGAGAAAGGATAAGGTTACAGAGAGAAAGGTGATGAGAGCATGAAGGTAAAGCAAGCAAGGCCACTCCACTATAAGTATGTCACAGATTGTTTGAACCATGACTGGTGGTCACACTCATGCCCACCTTTGTGTTGAGATAGACTTGAGTGCCCAAGCTTACATCAAGCCTACATGACAATGCTAAGCAATACTGCCCTACTTTATGTCAAGTTAACATGACCATACCAAGCCATTTTATACCTTAGATATGTATACCACTATTGTATTTCTTTTTTTCATATAGCCGAAACCTATTTAGCTACCACAGTAGCAGCCTTATACCTCAGTCAAACCACTCTTACATGTTGACTGAGTACATTATTATCTCAGTTACAGTCAGCTCACTAAAAATGTATCATATCATATTTGTTGTTACAGGTAATAAATATAGTCGAACCACTCTTACATGTCAACTGAGCATATTTGTTACAGGTCATGGGCCCCACACAAAACTGCTAATTAAAAAAAAAAAAGTATCCTAGAATTAACCACAAAAGTTTGACTGACACCAAACCCCAAAACCCAAAACCATTGACCAACCCAGAACCCCCAATAGACTGACAAGATCTGACTGACCCTAAACCCTAAACTCACCCCTACTTGTACTAAAATGTCCACACAGCCCACACTATTCATGCTGCCATCAGAAGACCATTTCGATGGAAGCAACTGGCTCACCTGGCAGAATACCATTTGGTCTGCTACAGGTGCATGAGGTGTCCAAGGATACAGTACCTGGATGGGACCATACAGATCCCTTCCCCCATCAACTGCAATATCATGGCTATGCTGACAAGCTACTGGGGATCCAAGAACCCCTCACTGAGGAATGGGAACAACACAATGCATATCATATGCAAAGGCAATGATCGACCTGATTGTGAAAAATCCCATTGGTCACAGTATCCAACTCACAGACACCACACATGAGGCATGGTCTGCACTAAAAAAAATCCACAGTATGTTGTCTGACATAGGTTTGTTAAACACTGATAATGAACTTCATGCAATCAAACATACTGACGGTGTGGATATTTTAAACCATTTTTCACAATTGTGGGAATGATGGGCAAAGGTCAATGCACAAGGAGGAAAAATGATGACTCGACCTTTCATATAATCATCACCACCTCAATGCCCAAGGAGTGGGACCTAGCCATTGGGATACTTTTCTCACTGAAAACATCACATGAAGTAATTGCAAACCTCAACTTACATGATACAACACTTGCTCGACACAGATAACAAACACCACAATCATCACAAGCTGTCACAACAACCAGACCCAACTGATCAACTGACATTTGCTCCAACCTGAACTGCAAGCATGTAGGGCACACCATTGACAAGTATTGGATTAATTGAATGCTTGTACTTGATTAATTCAATAAACTTAGGTATGGACCTTGAATAATCTATGTAAGTGTTGGCAGGATTTCAGTAAGGATACTTATTAGGTTTATTATGTATTTAATAAGCCTAGGAGGATATCTGAAAACTATTAAGTATACCAAATTCTAATATACTCTAAAGGTCATTTAAACATCTGGGATGTGATTCAAACATAATTTGGTTTTAAAAAGTTTTAAAAAGTTTTAAACTCTCTCATACATTACAAACTAAAGAATCTTTCCGGACACAAGTAGACAATAAAAAAAATTAGTAGTTTGAAACACTAATACTTTTAAAAAATAGATACCTTTAAATAGTCCATTCCATGCATATGTATATCATTGGCACCTCTAAATACATATGTATTACTTCGGAATGGATCTGTTAATCTAAACAGATTTCTACTTGATTCAACATACCCAGAATATATAGGGGGTTTTACTTAATAAAGACAGCTGTGGTATGAAAAATTTCCAATAATATTTTACATATTTTACATGGAAATAACTTCATTACAACTTTTAAAAAACAAAGTACTAATAAAAGTATTAGTAGGCATCTGTAAAAGGAAGGAAATTATATACAATGGAATTTGTTAAATAACTATGGGTTGTATAAGATGTAATATGGAGAACTATTTCTGATGGTTGTTTTTTGATGATATAATTGTTTCAGAATAGATATCACTATTTAAAGATGGAGTTTTGTAAAAATAAGACTTTATTAGTAAATATTTGAGATTATAGTAATTATAAACACCCTCCCTAAGGGGTAGCTGTGAGGCTGCCATCTAGGTATGGTGTTCCATTTTCCTGATGATTTCTACAATGAGCATGTCACATTTGCCATGAACAGTGACAGAGATAGGGCCACTAGAATATCTAGCTACAAGATATAGGCTACTTAAATTCCTTCATTCTATGGGCCATTTAGGCACCCCTTCCCAACTCCCTGATGCTGCCTCCCAAATGTTGCATGTGCTTCTGCCAGCTGATGAAGATACCTGCCCATAAATTATTATGAAACTTGGGAACCAATTCAGAGATGTTGGAAATATAGTTATCTCAGTACAATGGGATTAATGCTCATTTCAGCACAAAGTTTCTTTATAAAGCATATGAAACTAGCCTGCATGATGGCACATCTATGTTAGCACTATTTGGTTGGTACCTGCTCACACAGAGTACCAAAGTCCTCTGCTTGTGTTTTAGCTGAGGTTCAGTTGGGGCTTCTCTCTCTAGTTCAGTCATATTGAAGAGACAGTACAGTATAGTTGAGGCTGGTGTAACAAAGCACTGATCAGGATGTCTTTCTCTTATTCTCATGTCCAACAGGAAGTTCTCTGTCACAACTGTCACAGTCACAACATTGTCACAAAATATTCATCTTTGACAAAAACTTTGACTTGATCTTCTATTTGACATCTTTGACACCCTCAAAAATATTTGATGAACATTCAACATATATTCGACTTGTCTCATTTCGACATCATATATGATTTTATTCTTAGGTCATAGTATAATCATAGTTTAACAAAGAAAGGCATAAAAGGGCAATGAAAGGAATGAGGGAAGTCAGTCAGAAAATCTCTCCATTGTACATTAATTGTCTGTATTGTTAATCTACTCTCGATCTTATCTTTTGTAATCATCATAACTTTTCAACATTAACATCTGTGAGCCTTCGTGACTGGTATTAGCCTCTTACTTCATCAACAGGGCAAATCTATACTTCATTGAATGAGGCTTTTGTATTCAGTTTAGTAGAATATATTATGATTATTATTTGACTTTATCAAAGGAATTTCAATTTGCATCAGTATTTTCTGACTATCAACTGTTGATGAAGCCCAGGACATGATCTGAGACTACCAAATTGTTGAGTACTATGCACTTCAATCTGTGGCTTCCATTCCTTAACCAAGAGCTATTTGATATCAAGAATTCCAGTATCTCTGTTAACTAAAACCCAAAGAGCTACAATGTCAACTACTATTTGAGTTACATCACCAATTCGAGAATCCAAAGAAGTTTGAGAAGAGCTGATCTTCCCTATTCAAGAATCTGAGTCATTTTTAACATCTTTACCTGAGTCTCCACCCCCAGAACCTGTTACTTCTGAGGATGAGACAATGCTTTGAAATTTCAGAGATGCACTTGGAAAAGTATTGAAGGAACAGTTCTCTTCCTCTTCCTCGAAGGAACCTGAAATTACTGTGAATAAACCAGAAAAGTTTACCAGAGAAGAGCCTTCAACATTAAAGAATTTTATTGCCCAATGCAAAATGGTTTTTTGATCTTGACCAAAATCATTCAACTCTGATCAGTTGAAAATTACAATGGTAACTTTGTATTTCTAGAAAACAACTTGAGAATGGTGGCAACCTTATTTGCTGAATCCTCCAATTCCTCCTCCATCTTTCCTTGTGGATTATCTCAACTTCTTGGATTAATTATATGCTCAGTTTGGAGAAATTGATGCAGAAGGAGAAGCTGAAGAAAACTCAATAATCTTTGAATGAAGACTCATCATCATGTTGTGAAGTATTTGATACAATTTGTGAGTCTCACTGCTCAAACTCGATACAATGAATTTGCTTACAACAACAATTTTACAAGGGACTTCCAAATCAAATTACGGATGAAATAGTGAAGCTTCAAATTCAACTGGAAAGTTTTACCAAATTACAAATGGCAGCCCTTTGACTGGATTCTTATTATTGGATGCAAGAAAATGAATGACAATGAGAAACAGAATCAAGTTTAACTCAGTGAAGATTTGAAAGGAAACAAACAACAACACCTTCAACTTACCCTTCGACATCTCAAATACGTTTGACTTCAAAATTGATGACACAGACTCCACGAATAATTAGGCCTTTGACTCAAGTGAAACTATCTTTGACAATTCTAGGATCTGATGGTCAGTTACTTCCTGCCAAATGGGAGAGAAGATTTAAAGAAGAATTATATATACTATGTGGAGAAAAAAGGCCATTCAGTGAGGAATTGTCTGAAAAGAAAACTCAACAAGTCACAAAAGGAAAACTCATTGAAATTCAAGATTTGACAACTCAACCCAATCAGTTGAATCAAGAATCAAAGGTTCAATTGGAAAATTGAAAAGGGATACTCTTCAGACATGTGAAGAGTATCAAAAAAAAACTTGATCACATCAAAAAATATTTCTGTATAATATTACAAGTGGTAACAATTTCTGATTCTTTAATTATTGAACTTAAATTGAAGAAAATTCTGAAAATAAAAGCATTAATTGATTCAGAGTCTAGTCACATTTTTATGGACAAAACCTTTTCTCATCAAAACAATCTATCCTTCAATCAACTAAAAAATTTGTTATCTTTGAAATTAATTGATGGGTCAATTCCGACATCAGGACAAATTATGCATACAACTACACTACAAGTTTATTTTCCATATGGGCAAATTCAAGAATTACAATTCTTTTTAACAATATAGACTCATCTTGTCAAGGAGTATTAGGACTCAACTGGCTGAAGCAATACAATCCTGTGATTGACTGGCAATCTGGCCATACTGTATATCATTTGAACCTACTTCAACTCTGAATCTAATTCAAATGCCACTCAAGACTTTATTGGAAAAGAAGCATGCTTCAACCTTGGTGAGTCATCCATTTACTTCTGAGAAAATTCATGAAAAATCAAAACCCGAGACTATTAATCTGAGTATAAACATAGTAAACCAGAACCCATTCTTCTGAGCTGTGAAAGCAAAAGATTTACAAACTTTTGTGGTTTTCATTCACAATGAATCTTTCAAGACTTGTAAGGCCTCTGGTGCAAAAACTATGACTTCAACTTCTTTTGACATACTGAATGTCCTGACTGAATATTTTGACTTCTTGGATATTTTTGATAAAAAAGAAGCTGAAGCCTGACCTCAACATCAAAGTTATGATCATGCTATCCCATTAGAAGAAGGAACTATTCCACCTATAGGACTGATCTATTCGTTATCCAAGACAGAACTATAAATACTATGAGAATATCTCCAAGAAAATTTATCAAAGAAATTTATTTGATTGTTGCAATCTCCCACTGGTGCACCAATTGTATTTGTCAAGAACAAATATGGAAGTTTACGACTTTATGTTGATTATTGAGGACTTAATAAAATTACTCAAAAAAATTGGTATCCACTTTCTTTAATTCCCAATCTTTTGGATTGACTTTGAATGGTGAAATATTTTACAAAGATTGATATTCGAGGTGCCTATAATTTGGTTAGGATTGCCCCAGGTGATGAATAGAAAACAGTTTTTTGGACTCGATATGGATCTTTCAAATAATGCTCCAGCAACCTTCCAACAATTAATGAACGAAATATTTGCAGATTCACTTGACATTTGGGTCATTATCTAGCTTGATGACATACATATTAATATTTTCTGACCGTTGAAAAACATTTATGACATGTTCAAGAAGTTCTTTGATGGATTCAACAAAATTGATTATTCACAAAACCTGAAAAATGTGAATTTTACAAGACTAGTATTGAATTTCTAGGATATGTTATTTCTTCTCAAGGTGTATATATGGATCAAGAAAAAATCAAAGTCATTCAAGATTGCCCTGACCCACAAAAAGTCCATGACATTCAATTGTTTTTAGGATTTGTGAATTTCTATCGAAGATTTATTCCAAGTTACTCTGAAATTGTTTTACCATTGACTTGACTTACTTGAAAAAATATTCAATGGCATTTCAATGACAAACATCAACAAGCATTTAAATTTGAAAAAAGAATTTACTACAGCCCCAACTTTAATCCATTGGCATCCAGAATATAAAGCTATACATGAAACTGATGCTTCTGATCATGCTATAGCCTCAATATTTTATATGCAGACTTCCAACAATGACATTCATCCAGTCACCTATCATTCAAGAACTCTTTTGACTTCCAATATTAATTATGATACTTATGACAAAGAATTATTGGCAATATTTTAATCTTGCAAAATTTGGCAACATTATTTTGAAGGAACAAAAGAACCAATTGTTAGGACCAGAAAACCCACCAGGCTCCAGGCCCCATCCTGTATGCACCCAACTCTCTATACCAGTTGTAGCTAACCAGAAAACCCGCTAGGCTCCAGACCCCACTCTATACTGTATGCACTCAATGCTATGCCCACCAAGTTGAAGTTCACCCATGTACATCAAACCTGTCTATACATGTCCAACTCTGTTCCATGCACCAGTCACCAGACTCCACCTGGACAACCTGTCAGCTTTCTAACTGAGCTCCACTCCTGTTATGGTCAAATGACCTGTCATGCTTCAGACTCTGCCCCCATTCCATTCCATCCCTAACACCTAGTTTGGTGTTTATTCATCCCAATTTATGTTTACTTGTTTAAACTTTTATTATTACCAGATTTAGTATTGCATACAGTCCACAGTCTATACATTATAGTCTAACTGATATTTGTACATACAATCAATCCAGTCAGAAAATTGATTAAGTTTCCCCAGTAACTCTAGCACCTATTCTACTCTATCTCCACCTCTCACCTCACAATGCTAATGACCCCATCAGAGCCCACAGGCTTTCTGACTAGGTCTTTTGATATCAACACACATCAACCTATCAACTACACCCAGACTCCCTGGGTTTCCCATCTACGTGTTTGAAATTGGATGCTATGATCTCATGAGGGTGCAGCCTATAAGCTGAAGCCAAGTCCTACTAGAATACCCATGGGTTCCTCTGGAAACCCTCTGTTAAGCTCTGCACAACCCTTAACACAATTGACATTTTAATGGATCACAATAATCTCAAATATTTTGCAACAACTCAAATTCTCTCTTGACAACAAGCTCAATGGGCAGAATATTTATTGACTTTGAATTTAAATATTCAATTTCAACTGGGAAAATTAAATTTGAAAACAGATATTTTTTCAAGAAGAAATGATGTCTATCTTAACAAACCCAACTACTTGCAAAAAAATCCCACCAATCTTTGACCAGTGTTTATGAATGAACAGATCAATGGCTTCCCTTTGTGCAACATATTATCTTCAATAGTGAGAAAGCTACTTTGATCATGGACACTGATCAATTATTAAAAAATATATTGAAAGCCCAAAAAGAAGATCAATTCACTCTTGATAAAATTCAACAGATTTCTGACAACATTGAAGAAGATTGGCAACAAAATGAACAAGACTTTTTATGTTTTCAAAACAGAATTTACATTCCTGATTATCGAAATATTTGACTTTGAATTCTTCAATCAAGACATGATCACATTACCACAGGTCATTTTGGACAAATGAAAACATATCAAGTGATATATCAAGATTTCATTTGGCCCTGACTTTGACAAGATATTCCAAGATTTTATTCAATCATGTGTAACTTGTACAAAATTGAAAACTCCATGATATCGACCCAATGGATTACTTAAACAACTTCTGATCTCTCTTTGACTATGGCATTTAATCTCGATGAATTTTATTGAACAATTACCGACCTCTAGTGGTTACAACTCAATACTTGTAATCATCAATCAACTATCAAAACAAGCAATATTCATTCCAACTTATACTATGATCAATGCTCCTGAACTTCCTTGACTTTTCATATTACATACATGTCTTTTCAAAACATAGAGTTCCAAGTCATGTAACCTCCGATCAGGGATCTGAATTTGTGTCAGATTTCTTTTGATCTCTCAGAACAGCACTCAATATGAAATTACATTTTACTTTGGAATATCATCCTGAAGGTGATGGACAAACTGAATGAGTCAATCAAACTCTTGAACAATATTTACAAATATATTGCAATTATCAACAAGACAATTGGGCAGAATTACTCTATCTAGCTGAATTCACTTATCACAATGCACTTTCTAAGACAACTGGTGGAACACCATTTTTTGCCAATAAAGGTTATCATCCATTGTTAGAAATTCACCCTGAAAAAGCTTCCACTCTCACTCATAATTACAGTATATGACAGATCTTGAAGCTTTACATAAACATCTCAAATCAAATATCCAGAAAGCTTAATTACATTAAAAATATGCTGACATACATCAAAAAGAAGTAATTGCTTTTCCAATCCATTCTCAAGTTTTTGTATGATCTGACTTTATTCGAACAACTCAACCATCAAAAAAACTAACAGAAAAATTATTAGGCACTTTCAAAATCATCACTCAACCCAGATCTCATTTGTATACATTAAAAATTCCCAATCATCTCAAAGGAATTCATCCTGTATTTCACATTTCTATGTTAGAACCATTTTATCCCAATACTTTCCCAAATTGAAAACAACCACCTTGTTAGGACTGGGAAACCTGCTGGGACCTGGAATGCATCCTATAAGTATCCGACTCTCTATATTGCACAATCATATGCTCTGGACTCTGCACAGATAACCCAGACTCCATTCTATATGTCCTGACTCTTTGTATCATATGAACTATGCACCGGACCCCACCTGGACATTCTGGACCCCCTTGTTCTCAATCTGTCCTTGCCCAATTGTCATCTGGTTTAGTTTACTGCCATGTTTCCCTCTGGTTTATTGTCTTATTGTACTCTTGATATGTCCTTTTGTATGTCTGATTTAGTAGTACAATAACCTACTAGTCTATGTATATAGTCAAATAGTTATTGTACATACAATTTGATTATAAAATTGACTTAGTTTCTACTTGTCTTTTGCACTTTGCATATTCTTGGAACCCATGGGTTTCCCATTCACTCCTGTTTGAAATTGGACAATGCAATCTGAAAAGGCACAGCATATAAGCTAAAGCTGCATCCTTCCTGGAACTTCTGCAGGTTTCCCCAGAGACCCACCTGTGAGCCCCACACTTAACACACCTCCACCACCAATTTACATTGAAGAAGAACCTGAATATGAAATTTGAGAAATTTTGGATTAAAAATTCAACAAAAGATATAAAGACTCATTACAATATTTAGTTGCTTGGTTAGGATATGAAGGGACAGATGAAGAAACTTCTTGGTTAGGTTCTCAAGATCTCAAACATGCTTTCAACCTTATCCAAGAATTTCATCAAAAATATCCAAATCTTCCATGACATTAAACTTTTGACTCAAAAAATTTTGACATTATTTTGACATTTATCCAACATATTGGAAAACACTTCAAAATTGCAAGATCAGCCTCTGATCTCCCAAGACATCCTTGACATCATTTGTGGGAAACTGTGTTGTGGTGTTTGGCACAAGAGGTTACATCACAGGCAATGGCTACACAAGAAGTTGAGGACAAGTTTGCTATTATAATACAGCTTATAATCTGCTGTACCTCTAGTGTATGTGTAAGCACACATCAGGCATTCAATGTCACGGATAGGCTCTATACTCACCGAATGTTCCCAGGTGATCTCGGTCTGATAACCCGATTGCAGTGGCCCATGGCCACAATCTAATTGATACCTGTGTTGCCGATAAATCATTCAATGTCTCTGGATCAAGGATTGTGGTTACTGGGAAAACTGAGCACTGGCCGGCACAATGCAGAGTTAGCCAAGAGGGAAGTTTAGAATTGAGTGTACATTATCTCGACAAGGGAGGCTATACGGCCTTAAAGAGATTGTATGTGTGTGTGGGGAAAACAGTGTGTAAAAAACTGACCAACCTGATAGATGTTAGATAGGCCCACACAGCAGAGGTGGATCAGCAACCATGAAGCCATATGCAAGGTCACCGTAACCCAACAACAAGATATAATAGTGTGTATCCACCATATTGGCTACATATATGTTGAAGGATGATGCAGTGAAGAGACCCCACACAATGATCAAGAAAAGACAAGTTTAAAGGACAAATATGTAGATGATGGGAAGTGTATAAATGTTAAGAACTGAAAACTGACTAATGTCGGTGTCCGACAGGGACCGATCGGAAGGACTTGGCTTCAGCTTACGTGCTGTGCCCTCGCAAATGTCTGTCCGTAGGGTGTCCTTAGATTTCGGACGGGCGAGGACTAATCCTAAGGAGTTCCTTTCGGCGAGATACCAATCGGAACCGAAGGACAAGTCGAGCGTCGGGCCAAGGGGTCAGGGCCAGGAGTGGGTGAGTGCACGCAAAGGCGGATGGGGGGATTCTTAGTATGGGACTGGTACAGATGTATGAGGGTATTCTGAGTCGATATTCTGATTGCCTCGTAACTACAACTACAGCGGGTTCATATACAAGTAGCAAGTGTCTAGAAAATACTAATGGGGAGAAGGGTGGAAAATGGTATTAACAATAAGCTTGACTAGGAATGGCAAGTTTATGATTAGTTCAGAGGCCGATGATAACCAAGGGGGGAATTACGATAAAAGGAAATAGTTCAAAGACTACAAATATAGATAGACATATGCAAAACATAGGATTGAACAGATCAACATAATAAAAGGGACGTATCAAAGTTTAACCAGACAATACGAGTTATTTTGACATGGGCGTAAACAGAGTTTGATCATTGTGGAAACATACATCAGCTTCGGGGCCGATGGTTTCCGAAGTGGTGACTTGAAAACATTGATGTGGCGATAACCTCAGGACCGATAGGGTAGTGACACGGTTGTAACAGTATCTCCCCTTTTGGCCGAAATCCCAAGGAGGCCGAAAATCTAGATCCTGTACGTAAAAACCTGTTGGGTATGGCTGGGTGTGTCAAACATCATGTGACTCGGCAAAAAATTACATATAAAAATTCGAGGGGTCCTGGTGCTTGAAATTCTACTTCTCTTCCCTTAACCACCATGACCAAAGGTTCAGGGTCGAAACCCTTCCCAGTTCAGTTAACAGTTGCGCCTATGTCGGTGCCGAGTGGACCAGCGAACACGCAGGATCATCGGCACGTGCTCGAGCAGAAAAGAAAGGCACGTGAAGAGGAGGAGTGGAAGGAGAAGGAGGAGTTGGCAGCCATTGAGGCCGAGGAGAAGAAACAGGCGGTGGAAGAGGCTGCGTGCAAGCACTGGGAAGCAGTGCTTGCGAAGAACAAGCAGGAGGAGGCCGATCGGGCACAAGAGGAGGCGGTGGCAAAAAAGAAGCGGGAGGGGAAGGTAAGTCAGCTCCGGTATCTTTTGTGAACCTTACTGACATATATTTGTTAGTGCAAGGCTGCAACGCCTTTGGAGTCTGATGACAAAGAGGAAGAGGAGGACGAGGAGGATGCACCAGGGCCGTCGAGCCCCAAGGTGGGTTCGGTTTCCCTAAATGAAGGCTTTTTTAAATAATTTTCCTATAGAAACAAAAGCAGGCCCCAAAGGCGGGGCCTGAAAACGATCCTAAGTGCAACTGGTGCACGAAACAGGGTCGAATTTGCCACCCTCGGGCTAATGGTCGGGGCCGCACTTGTCAAGAGTGCGCCGATCAGAAGCTTGGGTGCATCTTCCCAGGGGCCGATGGATCATTCCAGGAGCGACAGGCCGATGCTCTAGAAGAGCAAAACCGCCTTATGTGGACCTACTTCTCAGAGACGACTCGGTTCCAATTCGAGACACTGTGACAACAAGGGCTCATAACCGAACAATTGCGACTTTTGGGTGTCGGGCTGGAGAAGCAGACCAGCGTTATTGAGTCCCTCGGAGGTCAACTGGAGCAGTACTTGGAAGTCTCGAGTTGCGATGGAGTTGGGCATGAGATGGTTTGTCAGAGAAGGTCGGTGAAGTGGTATCAGTGGCTGTCAGTGCGGGAGAGGGTTCGGAGGCTGGAGAGGAGGGAGAAGTTGTAGAGGAAGAAACTTAGATAGTAAATATATTGGTTTTTCTCTTTTAAAACAACAAATCATAGCGTGAAATCATAAGGCATAGTCGGAAAAAAGGTCAGATACCACGTGATAGACTTATAAAGAATTTAGGGGACCGGGTTTGTTTGGATAAGCTTGGTGAAACCCTAGGACGATTTCCAAGGCATTACTGAGCTCTGTAGCTAGGATCCACAAAGTTTCTTCATCTGTACCTTCGTAGCCAGCCCAATTGACCAAATAAAGTAATTTGCATGAGCATCGGCGATTGTCTAGGATCTGTGGCTTGAGAGCCGGATCAGAAGAGAGTGTGGAAAGGATATCTTGATGTAATTGCTCAATGTCCATAATCATGATGCTATGCATAATTGGATAGTAGAGGGAAGTTGCTTGAATAGATGTGGAAAGTTGTTGCGTTGTAAAAACCGGTTTCAAGTTATGCGGATTAACAACGGTGTAGTTACTTTCCCCCTCTTTAGGATAGACGTCCCAACATCGAGTCATGGCATCTGGTTTTCCACCAAGGTGTCTGGGTTGGAAACAGATAATCATGTTGAAAGCGGAAAGAAATTCAGACCAGCGGGCTTGCCAGCGGATTAAAAGTTTGGTGGTAGAAAAATATTCGAGATTTTTGTGATTGGTAACAATGTCAACGGGAGTTGTGGAACCTTCAAGATAATGGCGCCATTGTTTGAAAGTCTCAAAAATCGCCAAAAGTTCCTGATTATGAACATCGTAGTTGAGTTCAGACACTTTCAGTGTCTGAGATGTTAGTTTTTTGTGGTTACAGCTTGAGGTGCAGAATCAGTAGCACTGTATTATGTAATAATAATAACAGAGCTTCGTTGTCCACTGTGCACATCATCTGGTCAGCATTGTCATATTTCGGTCAGCATTGTCATATTTCGGTCAGCATTGTCATATTTCGGTCAGCATTGTCATATTTCGGTCAGCATTGTCATATTTCGGTCAGCATTGTCATATTTCGGTCAGCATTGTCATATTTCGGTCAGCATTGTCATATTTCGGTCAGCATTGTCATATTTCAGTCAGCATTGTCATATTTCGGTCAGCATTGTCATATTTCGGTCAGCATTGTCATATTTCGGTCAGCATTGTCATATTTCAGTCAGCATTGTCATATTTCGGTCAGCATTGTCATATTTCGGTCAGCATTTTTCAAAGTCTGGAAAGCAGAGCGGCATTTGTCGTCAAAGACCCATGGTTGAGTTTTACGGGTAAGATGAGTGAGTGGTACTGTAATATCCGAGTAATTCTGAATAAAATGACGGTAAAAGTTGGCGAAACCTAAAAATGACTGAATGTCCTTGACTTTCCATGGTTCAGGCCAGTCACGGACAACTTGAACCTTGGTTTTGTCCATACGGAGACCCTCAGGTCTGATAATGAAACCTAAGTATTCAATAGAATCCATGTCAAAGTAACATTTTTTACCATTGGCGAAAAGACCAGTCTTCAGAAAACTTCACGGACCTGTTCATCGTGAAGAGCGGGATCCTCCGAAAATACCAAAATGTCATCCAAATAGACTATAACACATATGTCAAGCATATCAGAAAATATATCATTAACAAAATGTTGAAAAGTGGAAGGGGCGTTGGTAAGGCCGAACTGCATAACCAACTATTCAAAGGATCCATAGCGAGTCCAAAAAGCAGTTTTCCATTTATCACCCTCAGCAATTCAAACCAAATGATAAGTGTGTTTGAGGTCTATTTTGGTGTGGATTCGAGCTTTCCGTGGGGTGTCGAGTAAATCAGTAACGAGTGGAAGTGGATACTTATCTTTCCGTGTGATGGAATTTAATCCTCTGAAATCGACACAGAGTCGAGGGAGCCATCCTTCTTTCTGATGAAAAGGACAGGTGCTCCGTACGGAGACTTTGAGGGACGGATAAAACCTATTGACAGATGTTCATCCAGGAACTCCCAAATAGACGAAAGTTCCGATTGGGATAATGGGTAAACTGGGCTCAATATCAATTTTTTAAGTCATAGGACCTATGTGGTACAAGCCTGTCAGCTTTTTGCTTACTGAAAATATCTGCAAAATCATGGTATTTGTCGGCAACTCCTTCCAGGTCAGCTTTTAGCTTGGATAGTTCTGGAGTCGCAAAATGTCCAGATACTTCATCAACTTTTAAGCTGATCGAAAAACACTGTGAACCATCCAGTTTACTCGCCCTAACAAATGCCGAAGTGTTGATGAGAGAGATTTTTGGAGGCGCAGAGGTTTTGGTAGAAGCTGTTGATGCTGTTGATGCTGAAAAGGCGTTGGCCGGAAAAGATGCTGCAGGAGGAACTGTTGTGTCAGGAATTCGGAAATTAATACTGCCCAATACCCAGTCAATCAACGGATTATATCGGGTGAGCCAGTTGTATCCAAGAACTACCAAACAGCTAGAGTCCAACTGTGTTATGAAAAAGGTAACCGTCTGGGATGTTCCACAAGGGAACTGGATAGACATGTTGCAGGCGTATTGCTAGTGCCGTCAAACAAACGCAAGGAAATTGCAGGAATAGAATGGAGTTTTAGATTATGTTTCGTGGCAAAGGTGGTATCTACAAAACAGTGTGTGGAGCCGGAATCTATCAGAGCTTGGAACACTAAATTTCCAAGAGGGTCAGAGATGAGTTTTACAAATAGTGAATCGGGGTTAGAGAGAGAGGACATGTTGAGATGGATAATCTCGGAGACATGGAGAGAGTCAACGCAACCCTCTGTCTGTGCAGATTCCAGAGGGTTGCTTACTCTTTTTTCCGACTCCGTGGTGGGTTTTTCCTTAGACATTGTAGTCATAGTGGAAGTTGCCACGCGGGCCTTGGAAGAGTTAGATTTAACAGTACAGTTGGAAACCTTGTGTCCAGCTTTCCCACAGAAAAGGCAGAGGTCATTGTCCATACATCATTGTTTCTCCTTTGGGGTGAGTTTACCATCAGTACCCAACAAATGGGAAATGTCAGGTTTGTCGGAAGTTGACTGTTTTTCCTTGTTGGATTTCTTGTCTTTTTTCCGGTCAGAATTTGATTTGCCAGTATTAGTGCCAGAGTTGCCGGTGTTATTGCCTGAGTTGTTGCTGGAAGACTTGCTAGTCGACACTTTGTTATTCTGAGAATGTTCCATTGGGTTCTCTCGAGAGACCTCGGCTTTTCGTTCCCAATAACGGGCATTGGATGTCTGAGCTTTAATCTGCATGAGTTGGAGAGTTTTCGGCTTTCCATCTTTGCAGATTTCGTCTTTAAGGTGTGACGGAAGTCCCATATAGGAATGGTGCCTGAGGGCAGAATCATCCCATCCACATCGTGTGGTGAGGGTATTGAACTTGATGAGATAATCGGAAACTCATTGATTGTCCTTCATCTTAAGCGTCATTAATTCATTTTCCACTTCGCTGGATTGATCATAAGGTCCGAAATTAGTTTCCAGTTCTTCCACAAAAGCATCCCAGTCATCGAGCCATACGGGTGTCTTGTCAGATATTCCAGATAGTCCAGGTTCAAACCAATCCTGAGTGGTATCCTTGAGATAAGAGAGCGCGAAATTGACTTTTCGACTGTTGGATTTAAATGCAGTGGGTCGATCATGGAAACTGAAACGGCATTGGAGAAGGAAATTCTTCAATTTTTTCGGATCCTTGCCAGTAAATGGTTTGGGTTCTTTGACTCTGGTGCGGGATGATTCCTTATTATTGTTAGGATACACACACAGGCCAGGTCTCCGGAGAAACCCATGGGATATCCGGTAGGACTTGGCTTCAGCTTATAGGCTGCGCCCTCGCTAGATCGTGTTGTCCAATTTCAAATGGACAGACAGGGATCCCGGGGAGTCTGGGCGGGGTTTGTGGGTCGTAGGTCGTAAGTCAGAGGTCGTGAGTCGTGAGTTGAGATAGTTGAGAGATAGATGCGCCGGAGCCCGTGGGCTCCGACTAGTGCGAGCAGTCTGATAAGAGTAGGGTTTTTAGAGCGGAAAATATATTAGATTACTGGGGGGAATCTAAGTTAATTTTCTGACTGGATTGTATGTACAACATCTGCCAGTTTATATAGACCATGGAGTGAATGACATACCAAATCCAGTAATGGTGAAACGAAACTAACAAAACATGAAACGGGAATAGTAAACACCAAATTGGTATTAGGAACAGAACGGAACAGAGCGGAGTCCGAATCGTGACAAAGCATAACCCATAATGGGAAACGGAGCGGGAGCGGAGTCCTAAATCATGACAGGTCATTTGACTAAAACGGGAACGGGGCTCGAGTAGAGTGGTGACAGGATTCTAAGCGGGGACCAGTGACTGATGCATGGGACGAAGACGGACATAGACAGAGACGGAGTCTGGGGGAAGTCCAGTGACTGATATGTGTTGTTATGAGGTCGAACGTAACAAGTCTTGATGTGACAGAGTCCGGGTGGGAAATCCTATAAACAGACGATTGGTGCTTGTAGCGCGTGGGGGCGTACAGGTTAGTGCCCGGAGTCCGGCGGGATTGTCCGGTCGTAACAGTATCCTCCCTTTATGCCGAAGTCCCAAAGAGGCTCTAGACCCAGATAAGGTTCTTGTCGGCTACGTGCATGTGTCAAAAGTCATGTCAGTTACCCGTATGTGTCAAAGAGTCATGTGATCTGGAAGGTAAGGTTCAAACGCGACGAGCCTATATAAAAATTTGAAAAAATAGAAATTTCTTCTTCTTTACTACCCCCATCATTGACATCATGGGACCAAAGCCCACGCCGCGCAAGCCTATGCCAACTGCCGGGCCCTCCACAGGCAGTCCGTACTGAGCGCCACTCACCGCTGCCCAAATTTTGGCACAGCGGGACGAGCAACGTCGACAGCGAGAAGAGGCAGAGCGAGAAGCCTGAGAGGTGGAGGAGGCCCTGAATAGGGAGTACCAGGCGGCGGTGGCCGCGGAGGAAGAGGCTGCAAGGCAGAGACAGAGGGATGAGGAGGAGGCTGCACGGGTGGCCGCGGAGAAGGCCAAGGTAGTGGCTGAGAAAGCCCAGGTGGCTGCGGAGAGAGCTGTGATAGTTGCAGGAAAGGTAAGTCCCAACATTTCGACTTGTCGTCTTTTTTTTGACTTGGCGCTTTCAGTGCAAGGTGGCGGAAATCGAATCGGAGTCTGAGGGGGAGCAAGAAAGCCCCAACAAGGTGAGTCTCGGTCCGTGGGAATACCGTGGAGCTAACCGTGTCAACAGAAAGCAAGGAAGGCGGCACCAGTCTGCCTACCGACTCGGAATGACCCACGGTGTTCTGGTTGTAATGACCGGAACACTGAGTGCAATCGGAAGTCCGGCCGGGGCCTGGGGTGCTATCAGTGCGCGCACCTCAAGGCGAGGTGCTCGCTCGTTCATGAGCAGGCCGCGGGGTCCAGTTCTCGGGAGAATAACAGGTTGGACGGGTACTCCAGTTTGGAAGAAGCCTTGGGACGGATTGCCGAGGGCATTGAGGCCCAGAACGAGTTGCTCCGAAAGAGCAACAAGGTCAGCGTAGTCATGGTGAACGATCTCCGCACAATCCGTGGGGACCACTTCAAGTTCCTCATGGAGTATGCTGGCTTTGTATATGACAAGCCGGAGGACGGGAGTTCCGAGGGGGCTGGGTCAGATGAGTAGGAGGTGCCCACAGAGATCGCGGAGCTACCCGAGGAGATGAATGAGGCAGGAAAGGCTGAGGTGGAAAAAGAGGTGGGGAAAATAGATAGCCCCATCAATGTAGATGAAGAATAAAAAATAGAACTTAATAATAATTGAACATAAAAGTAAAGCGTGAAAACATAAAAAATAAAAGTCAAAGCCAAAGTCTGCGGAGAGTCCACTTAAAGACTTGACAAGACATGTCAGAACCTGTAAAAGCAAAGAGAGACATAGGGTGACAGGGAATAATGAAAATGAGTCCAAATGTAACACGGGGTCCGCGGAGTGCGGTCAGAGAGACGATAATGGTCCAGGTTTGAGCGGGTAAGCTGTATGAAAGTCAGTAACAATTTCCATGGCATTACCAAGTTCCGTGGCCAAAATCCATGAGGTCTCTTCATCGGTGCCCTCGTAACCCGCCCACTTGACCAGGTAAAGCAGTTTACAAGTGCGTCGATGCTTATCAATTTTTGAATCTAAAATCTGTGAGATTTCAAACTCGGGTTCTCCGTCAATGACGACAGGAGGAGGCAGAGATTGCACGCGATCCGGGATAGTGTTAGCAGTACAAGGTTCAAGCATAGAAACATGAAATACCGGGTGTACCGCGCGCATGCTATCTGGAAGCCGTAGAGTCCAAGAGACTGAACCTACTTGTGCAATGATTTCAAACGGGCCTAAATATTTTTCAGCAAGCTTTTTTGATGGACGGGTAGTCCGGAAGAATTGAGCTTTGACATAAACACGGTCACCTATCTTGAAGTTGGGTGGCGGGATCCGGTGTTTGTCCACTGAATGTTGGCATTGCTCTTGGGCAGACAATATTGCAGTCCGGAGTTCCTCGTGGAGGTCCACAGTGAACTCTTGAGCGTGAGCAGAGGCAAGATTTCGTTCTGGATGTACTGTAATATTTGGATTATATCCTTTATTTGCAAAGAACGGGGAAACGCCAGTAGTGGCCGAGGGTGCATTGTTGTAAGCAAACTCTGCAAGTGGTAACAAGGTTTTCCAATTGTCCTGTTGATAGTTGCAATATACGTGGAGGTATTGTTCCAATGTCTGGTTGACGCGTTCGGTTTGTCTGTCACCTTCCGGATGATGTCTGGACGTGAAATGTAAGGTCATGTCCAAGGATTTTCCGAGGGATTTAAAGAAGTGAGACACGAACTCTGATCCTCTATCGGAAGTCATGTGGGATGGAACTCCGTGCTTGGAAAATACGTGGATAATGAAAAGTTCCGCTAACTGCATGGACGTAATTGTATCATAAGTAGGGATGAATATACCTTGTTTTGAGAGTCTGTCAACAACGACTAGAATAGCAGAAAAACCTTCGGAATCCAGTAGGTGTTCAATGAAATCCATAGAGATAGAATTCCACGGGTGTTCCGGTACTGGGAGTTGTTTCAAAAGGCCGTATGGCTTGTGTCGCTGAGATTTCGAGTGGGGACAAGTAGTGCAAGATTTACAATAGTGCTTAACAAATCCACGGAGTCCAGGCCAAGTATATTCTCTTCTTATTAATGATAGAGTTTTGTTGTACCTGAAATGGCCTGAGAGTGGATGATCATGTTTGTATTGAAGGATCCTGAGGCGGAGGCCGTTGGAGTCCGGTACATAGATGCGATCGTCAAGTCTAATGAAACCATGTTGATCAAGAGACCACTGAGGTTGCTCAGGGTCCACGGGATTGTCCAGATGAGCTTTAGTAATTGGGTCTAGCGGAATTGCCGATAGAATATCTTGATGTAACTTCTCGATATCCACGATGATAATTCCACGGACAATGGGATTGACGAGGAAAGTTGTGCGGACTGATGCGGTAAGCTGTTGATTCGTGAAAATGGGTTTCAGGTTGTGCGGATTTACCGTTGCATAGTCGTTGCTCCCCTCTTTAGGATAGAGGTCCCATCATCTAGTTAAAGCGTCGGGTTTGCCACCGAGATGGCTGGGTCGAACGCGGATAATCATGTTGAAGGCAGAGAGATATTCAGACCAGCGGGCCTGCCGGTGGGTCAAAGGTTTTGTGGTAGAAAAGTATTCCAGGTTTTTGTGATCTGCTACAACGTCAATAGGAGCTCCTGAACCTTCCAAATAGTGTCGCCATGCTTTGAAAGCTGAAAAGATTGCCAGAAGTTCTTTGTCATGAATGTCGTAGTTGAGCTCTGCTCCGGTAAAAGTCTGGGACAGAAAAGCCACGGGGTGGACTTCTCCATCAGAGTCCTGGATAGACAGACACTGGAGGCATCCCAAGGTTTTTGGAGTTTGAAAACCTTTCAAAAATCCTAATACTTAGCCAAATTTTCTCAGAATTCTTTGAACTGATAAATTGTTTGAAATTTTTAAGTTTCAGTATAATTTTCCAAAGTGGATAATCATATCTGAAAACTTTAAATATTTGTATCAGGAAATCTGAGGAAACATCATTAGTCAGAGTTTTTTAATACAAATATTTAAAGTTTTCAGATATGGTTTTCCACTTTGGAAAATCCTACTAAAACTTGAAATTTTCACAACATTTATCAGTTCAAAGAATTCCTAGAAAATTTGGCCAAATAGTAGGATTTTTGGAAGGTTCTCCAACTCGAAAAACCTTGGAGTGCCTCCAGTGAGAATGGCTCCAAGTGCATAATCCGAGGCGTCCATTTCAACAATGAGTGGGAAGTCTGGTTTCCAATGCAACAGAATAGGAGCTGTAGAAAAAGAACTTTTTAAAAGATTGAAAGCTTTTTGACACTTATCATTAAAATTCCACGGAGTACCCTTATGCATAAGACGGGTAAGGGGTACCGTGATGTCGGAATATCCATGGATAAAACGTCTGTAAAAATTGGCAAAGCCGAGGAAGGATTGTATATCTTTAACTTTTCGGGGTTCGGGCCAGTCTTTGATGACTTGCACTTTAGTTTCATCCATGCGGAGTCCATCGGGTCCCATCATGAAACCTAGGTATTCCATGGAGTCCGTGTCAAAAGTACATTTTTTACCATTCACAAATAAACCATGTTGTCTGAGCCTCCGGAGAACTTCACGGACTTGTTTGTCGTGTTCCGCGGGATTCTCAGAGTAGATAAGAATGTCGTCCAAGTAGACAATGATGCATGCATCGAGCATGTCAGAGAAAATGTCGTTGATAAAATGCTGAAAAACAGAAGGAGCATTGGTGAGTCCAAAGGGGATGACCAACCACTTGAAGGCCCCATAGCGGGTTCTAAAAGTGGTTTTCCATTCATCACCCGCGGCAATCTGGACCAAATGATAGGCATGCTTGAGATCTATTTTGGTGTAAATCCAGGCATTCTGTGGAGCATCGAGCAGATCAGATATAAGTGGGAGTGGATATTTGTCCTTCTTGGTGACAGCATTGAGTCCTCTAAAATCAACACATAGTCGGAGGGATCCATCCTTTTTTCTGACAAAGAGAACAGGTGCTCCAAAAGGAGACTTTGAGGGGCGAATAAAACCTATGGACAAATGTTCATCCAGGAAATCGCAGATTGCGGATAGTTCCATGGACGAGAGCGGGTAAATATGTCCTAGGGGTGGCTGGGCGCCATCTTCAAGATTGATTTTTAAGTCGTATTCTCTGTGAGGTGGTGTTAAGAACTAGAAACTGACTAATGTTGGTGGCCGACGGGGACCGATCGGGAGGACTTGGCTTCAGCTTATGTGCTGCGCCCTCGCAAATATCCGTAGGTTGTCCTTAAATTTCGGACAGGCGAAGACTAAATCCTAAGAAGAACCTTTCGGCGAGATACCAATCAGAACCAAAGGACAAGTCAAGTGTCGGGCCAAGGGATCAGGGCCAAGAGTGGGCGAGCGCACATGAAGGCGGAAGGGGGATTCTTCTAGTATGAGACTGCTACAGACGTATGAGGGTATTCTGAGTCGATATTCTGATTGCCTAGTAACTACAATTACAGTGAGCTCATATACAAGTAACAGGCGTCTAGAAAGTACTAATGGGGAAGAGGGCGGAAAACGGCATTAACAATAAGCTTGACTAGGAACAGGAAGTTTATGATTAGTTTGGAGGCCGATGATAACTGAGAATGGAAATTACGATAAAAGGAAATAGTTCGAGGACTACACATAATAGACATATGTGGAACATAAGATGAGACGGATCAACATGATGAAAGGGACATATCAAAGCATAACCAGACAGAAAGGCGTAGTCGGGTTTGATTGACCGGAGAGCATACGTCAGCGTCGGGGGACCGACGGCTTCCGAGATCTTGTATTGTCGAAGACGTATAACGAGGGTATTCCATCGGGGACTGTCGGCCTGCGAAGGGTTGTGACACAGTCGTAACAGGTGGAAGCCAGTCAGCTTTCCACTTGCTAAAAACATCGGCGAAGTCATGATATTTCTCCGGGATGCCTTCTAGGTCAGCGGCTTGCTCAGATTCAGATACCGGGGTTGAAAAACATCCAGTTGCTTCATCAATTTTTAAGTTGATAGTGAATGCCTGGGACCCATCCATTTTTGAAGCCCTAATAAAAGCTGCAGCATTAATCAGAGAAATGGACGGAGGTGCCGTGGGTTCCGGGGAAGCTATAGGTGCCGTAGGGATCACAGGAGTCCTCGAGACTGCAGGTGCCGGGAAGGCCATGGGTGCCGTGGAGGCCGAGACAGGCGCAGTTTCCTCGGTCGCCACGGGAGTCCGGAATGTTATACTGTTAGCTATCCAGTCAATCAACGGATTGTAGCGGGTAAGCCAGTTATGTCCTAGGACCACCGAGCAACTTGAGTCTAACTGGGTCACATAGAAAGTGACCAATTGAGATGTTCCACAAGGGAAATTGATGGGTAAATCACAAGCTTGGGTAACAACTGAATTACTTGTGCCATCGAAGAGGCGGAGACCGACGGGATTTATCGAATAGGTTGACAAATAATTTTTTTGCGTGAATTTTGTATCTAAAAAACAATGAGTCGAGCCGGAATCTATGAGAGCTGAAAAAACAAATTTCAGGATCATATTAGACATAAGTTTAACAAAAAATGAATCAGAATGTGAAAGAGCGGATGCACTGAGACAGGTAAACTCTTGAATGCGTGGAGAGGCAACGCAACCCCCAACCCACGCAGAGTCCACGGGGTTGCTTACTCTTTTTTCGAATCGGCAGCCGGTTTGTCCTTCGATGGGGTTTCCGTGGAGGCTTTGGCTGATCGACCCTTTGAAGAGTTTGCTTTTGCCAGTGGACATTCTGGGACTCGATGACCGGGTTTCCCGCACAAGAGACAGAGGTTGTTGTCCATACAATGTTGTCTTTCTTGTGGAGTCAATTTGCCATCGGGTCCGAGTTTGCCTGAGAGGTCGGGTTTTCCGGCTTGCTTGCCGGACTGTTGACCCTTGTTGTTGTCCTTATTGTCCTTATTGTTGTTGTTGTTTGAAGACATTTTATCGTTTTTCTTGTCGGATTGTGTGGAGTTCTGGTTGCTGGTTGACGAATTGTTGTTATTGTTTTTGTCCTTGGACTTGTTTACTTTGTCTGTGGATGTCTCATGGGCAACTTCCGCGCGATGTTCCCAATAACGTGCGTCCGCGTTTTGAGCTTTGAGGCGCATACGGGACAGGGTTTTTGGCTTGCCATCTTCTCCTTTCGAGACTTCATCTTTAAGGTGGGACGGCAGACCGGCGTAGAATTGGTGGCAGAGAGCGGGATTGCCCCACTGACAATGAGCTGCAAGATTATTGAATTGGACGATATAGTCCGTGATGCGCTGCGTGTCCTTCATGCGAAGATTTGTGAGACTATTCTCAGCTTCTCCTGTCGGGTCATATGGGCCGAAGTTGGTTTCAAGCTCCTCAACAAACACCTCCCAATTTTCAAGCAAGAGCGGCTCTTCCTCGGATATTCCGCTAAAAGCCGGTTTGAACCATTTCAACGCGGATCCCGATAAATATGACAGTGCGTAGTTGACTTTTCGGGAGTCTGTGGAGAATGCAGCAGCACAATCATGGAAGTTGAAGCAACATTGCACGAGGAAAGTAGAGAGTTTGTTTGGGTTGGAACCCGTGAAGGGTTCCGGAGCATTGACTTTTGACCGTGGAGGTTCTTGTTCCTTTTTCTTTCGTTCTTCAAGCAGGTGCGTCATGAATTTTTCTATAGTACCTGCTAAACATTCAGAAGTAGGATCCTCCAAGTGCGGTTGTTGAATGGGTGGAGGATTTTCAACACCTTTGCCCTTGTCGGGGGCCACGGAATCGTCCTCGTGCTCGGATTCGTCCAGGTTTTCCGGGATTTCTTCAATACGGGCTTCTTCCATGGGTTCCGACTGGTTCGCAAGCGTCTGACTTGTATACAGAGTTAACGGGGAATGAAGAGTCGACGGTCCAGGTATTGATGACTGTGCGCGTGTACTTCTTGGTGGCATAATGAAAACAATCTGCGAGCGTTAGTCAGAAAATACTGTTAGGATACACACACAGGCCGGGTCTCCAGAGAAACCCGCGGGATATCCGGTAGGACTTGGCTTCAGCTTATAGGCTGTGCCCTCGCTAGATCGTGTTGTCCAATTTCAAACGGACGGACGGGGATCCCGGGGAGTCCAGGCAGGGTTCGTGGGTCGTAGGTCGTAAGTCGGAGGTCGTGAGTCGTGAGTTGAGATAGTTGAGAGATAGATGCGCCGGAGTCCAGGGGAAGTCCGGTGACTGATATGTGTCGTAATGAGGTCGAATGTAATGAGTCTTGACGTGACGGAGTCCGGGCGGGAAATCCTATAAACAGACGATTGGTGCTTGTAGCACGTGGGGGCGTACAGGTTAGTGCCCGGAGTCCGGCGGGATTGTCCGGTCGTAACAATTATCCTCAGCGGATTTCAAATAGTCGGCAAATTTCACAATAGAGTTGATAAACAACATTTCAGTTGGTTCATCGGAAGATTTCTTTTTTGATGATTCCGGCTGATCTTCTGCTTCATTGTCGGAAGTGTGGGGAATATTGGGATCCTTTGTTACCTCGGTAACTTCTTCAATGGAAGCTGATGTTGTCGGCTGATTTGGGGTTTCGGGTTGGGTGGTGTAAAGTTGCAATGGGGATTGAAATTGGGATGGTCCTTCGGCAACTTTGCATTTGGGACCCATGATGAGCGAGTCGCAGAGTTGAGATCTGATATACTGTTAAGTGCCATGTCAGGAACTTATTCTGGAACTATCAGGAAGTCACCGGGAAGTCGGGAACTATCCGATAGGGTCAGGACATTGGCTTCAGCTTATGTGCTGCGCCTCTATGCAAATGCTCAAAGTCCTTAATTTCAAAGGTGAGATTTACGATGGAAGATATGGATATTCAGAGTTCCGAAGAGTTCCAAATATTGAGCATACAGAAAGATGGAAGAGGGAATAAGAAACTAAGTCGATATCAGATCTAAGGTAAAGTACAAATTCGTGGAAACTAATATAAGTCTTCTCATTATTGTACTACAAACTGAGACCATAATAGGACAGAAATGGAAGTATTCTTAAAATGGGAATACAATAAGACATATCAGGGAGACAATATTCCGAAATGGGAATATAATAGACAAATGAGTGAAGACTTGTCAATGGACAAATTACCAAATGCGGAACAAGAGAAGAATGTGGAAGATATGGTAACTATGATGTTTTGTAGTCAGAGATCAGAAGTTGGATATTGGATCATCCGGGAATGGGTCGTAACATTATGCCATTCAGCCTTACCAATGCCCCTTCTGCTTTTCAACACTTTGTTAATGATATATTTTCTGACATGGTTGATGTACATATGTGTTATAGTCTATTTGGATGACATTTTGGTATTTTCCGAGGATCCTGCTCTTCATGACAAGCAGGTCCACAAAGTTTTCTGAAGATTCCAAAAGAATGGTCTTTTTGCCAATGGTAAAAAATGCTATTTTGACATGGATTCTATTGAATATTTAGGTTTCATTATTGGACCTGATGGTCTCCATATGGACAAAACTAAAGTTCAAGTTGTCCACAACTGGCCTGAATCACAGAAAGTCAAAGACCTCCAGTCATTTTTAGGTTTCGCAAACTTCTACCATTGTTTTATTTGGAACTACTCAGATATTACAATACTGCTCACTTGCCTTACCCATAAATCTCAACCATGGGTTTCTGATGACAAATGCCACTCTGCTTTCCAGACTTTAAAAAATGCTTTCACTTCCACTCCAATTCTTTCTCATTGGAAACCTGATGTTCCGATTATTGTAGAAACCAATGCTTCCAACTATGCAATTGCCGTGATTCTTTCCATTCAAGATTCTGACAGTGAAATTCATCTGGTCACATTTCTTTCTTGGACACTTTCAGTCTCCAAACTCAACTATGATGTTCATGATAAGGAACTTTTGGCAATCTTTGAAGCTTTCAAACATTGGTGGCACTACCTTGAAGGTTCTGCAACTACTGTTGATATCATTACTGATCACAAAAATCTCGAATATTTTTCCACTACTAAACTTTTGACCTGCTGGCAAGCCCGCTGGTCCAAATTTCTTTCCACTTTCAACATGATTATCCATTTCCGACCCAGACATCTTGGTGGAAAACCAGATGCCATGACCCAATAAGGGGATGTCTATCCTAAAGAGGGGGAAAGTAACTACACCATTGTTAATCTGCATATGTAACTTGAAACTGGTTTTTACAACACAGCAACTTTCTGCATCTATTTGAGCAACTTCCCTCTACTATCCAATTATGCATAGCATTATGATTATGGACATTGAGCAATTACATCAAGATATCCTTTCTGCACTCACTTCCGATCTGGCCCTCAAGCCACACCTTGAAGTCCCCAATAACCCCAATCAACCCTGATGCTCACAAGACTCTCAAGGTTTCATCTGTCTCGATGGACATATCTACATATGTTCCAGATTCCAATAATCTCTGACTCCATGTACTTCAGTATGATGTTAAGACCGGAAAAGCAGCCAGACTCTGGGCACTAACTTATATGCACCTGCACCCTACATGCACCAATTATTGGTTTACCGGAATACCCACCAGACTCGGGATGTCAGACCTGTCCATGCTTGACCTTTATCACTTCATGTATCAGTCACCAGAGTACCTGCTGGGACCTGCACCTGTCTATCTCTGATGCTGTCCCACATACATACCTGTCACTGGACCTCACTCGGAAAACCCATCAGCCCTCTAACTGAGCCCCATTCCTGTTATGGTCTAATGACCTGTCACATTTCGGACTCTGCTCTGCTCCACTCCATTCCTAATACCAAATCTGGTGTTTACTTATCTCGTTTCATGATTACTAGTTTGGATTTCATTATTACTGGATTTGGTATGTTATACTGTGATGTATTAGCCTTATTTTAATACTATTTTCCAAAAAAGAAGTCCAATGCTCTATCAAAATGTGCAAATACTCAATTCACTGCAAGGTAAAATAATTTAAGTATTTGATATTAATCAGTGGCAGCCTAAATAGACTTAGAACCCCTGAACTCAAGAGTTTACTCTGAATATATGCACTCTACTTCACAAAGAAGGTTTTGAGAGCTGCTTGTGCAAGCTTGTTCTTTTTCTGTGAAAACAACTACTAAAATATGAATAACAATTCACTGATTCCGAAACTAGATTTGACTTCGATTCTAGCTAGTTTATATATATTTTATACTATTTATCAAACAGTAAAAATATTTATAAACAGGTCAAAGGATTAGATATAGAATAGAACACTATTTGGCTAATATATGCTTTATTTACACTAACCTACAAGGTCTAACTGTGATACTAACTTATCAGGATCTTAATGTAGTCTTAAGGATTCTGCAAGAATATTCTCAGTATTTATTTATGCCAAAAACCAGGTAGAAATTAGAAATGTATTCCTAATCTCAACAATGATAACCAAGATTGTTTATTACTTTAATAGATACCCAACAACTCAACTAGAGGTGGATAAGTAATAAAGGAAAGCCAGCTACTCAACTAAGAGGTGGCAAAGGGAACAGTTGATATGTTTATTTATTTATTATTGATTGATAACCAACAGCTCAACTAGAGGTGGTTGTTAAGTGCCGTGTCGGGAACTTATTCCGGAACCATCGGGAAGTCACCGGGAAGTCGGAAACTCGTGGATAGGGTCAGGACGTCGGCTTCAGCTTATGTGCTGCGCCTCTACGCAAACGCTCAATGTCCTTAATTTCGGAAGTGAACTAACGACGGAAGATATGGATATTCAGAGTTCCGAAGAGTTCCGAATATTGAGCGTACAGAAAGACGGGAGGAGGAATAAGAAACTAAGTCGATATCAGATCTAAAGTAAAGTACAAATTCGCGGAAACTAATATAAGTCTACTCGTTATTGTACTACAAACTGAGACCATAATAAGACGGAAACGGAAGTATTCTTAAAACGGAAATACAATAAGACATATTAGGAAGACAATATTCTGAGACGGGAATACAACAACAAACGAGTGAATACTTGTCAACGGACAAATTACCAAATGCGGAACAAACGAAGAACGCGGATGATACGGTAACTATGATGTTCCGTAGTCGGAGGTCAAAGTCGGAAGTCGGGGATTGGAAGTCGGGAGTGGGAGACTGGAAGTTGGATATTGAAAGTGGGAAGTCGGATATTGAAACATCCGGGAACGGGTCATAACAGTACCCCCCTGTTAGGCCGAAATCCCATAGAGGCGATTAGGTACTGAGTGTTTGAAGCGACGGCTGACTGTTATGTGTCGTGAAATTTACGCAATTATGGAGGTGAGAGTTTCGGTTATTATTCTGAGTATAAAAACCTCCAAATATTCGAATTAACATTTTTGTTTCTTTATCCACGACTTGTATGTCGATTCGTCGGCCATTATTCATCACTACCCCGGAAGACTCAGATACCGAAATATCCGTACTTCAAAAGATGTTGAAGGTCGCAGAACTTCAACAAAAACACCAGAAAATGGAGGAGTTGAAGCGACGACAGGAGGAGGAGGAAAAAGCGTTGATGCAGGAGTTGAAAGATGCGGAGGAGGCGGAAAAGCGGGAATTGGAGCGGGCGAAGGCAGAAAAAGAAAAAGAGTTGGCGAGGTTGCGGAAAGTGATGGAGGATCGGAGGTTGAAGGAAGAAGAAGTGAAGAAACAACAAGAAGCTGAGGCGGCGGAAAAACGTAAGGAGGTAAGGGAAGGAAAGGTGAGTCCAATTCCATAGATTTCCATGGTTCCAACCGATAACTGTTACGTACAGCGAAAAGCCGTGGAGGTGGAAGTAGAGGGAGAAGCTGGGCCTTCAAGTCCTAAAGTGAGTGTATCTGTAACGGGAACGGTAGTCGTTTAACTTTCGAAACAGAAACCAAAGGTCAAAGCTCCGGAACGGATGGAAATTGCCCATGACACTCCATGTGCTCGATGTTCCGTACGGGATATAACTTGTTGGAAACAGAAGGTAAAATGGGGTGGAACTTGTTATCCTTGCGCGGTCCTCAAACTTCCGTGCACTCTTGCTGCGAAAAGGGTTCCGAAAAGCGAAAAGGCTCAAAAACCTACCATCGCGGAAGGTTCAGGAGCGACCAAAACTGCAGAAACTAAGTTGCCGAGTACGGATGGTATGGGCGTTGAGCTCCTTAAGGAATTGGTCGATACAATGGTCTTCATCGGGGTTGAGATGCGGGAAATGCGGGAAACACTGGATCGCCATAATGAGATCCAGGAGAAGGGTTTCCGTTCGTTGGTCCGGAATTTCCGGAGGCAAAACGATTTCCTGGAGAAGATGATGGTTAGTATCGGTGTAATTGCGGTATCTGAACGATTTGCCGATAAGGCGAAAAACCAGCCGAACGATCCATTGGTGGAGTGTGTGGAGCGGAGATGGGGGTCGGGAAAAGAGGAGAGTGAAGATGAGGAGGTACAGGATATGGTGGAAAGTGCGGAAATTGCTGAAGAGCCGGAGGTTGGGACGGAAGGTGGATTTGGGGTGTCAGAGACTTTAAGATAGATTTTAATAATATTTTTTTTGACTTGCAAAACCTAAAACGAGTGTGAAAACGGAAGTGTCAGAAGTTGATCAGAAAGGAACAGAAAGATTAGAGTGATGATAAAGGTCCAGGTTTGCCTGGATAAGCTGTGTGGAAGTCAGTAACAATTTCCATAGCATGTCCAAGTTCCGTGGCCAATATCCATGAAGTTTCCTCGTCAGTACCTTCATAACCTGCCCATTTAACTAAATAGAGCAATTTACAAGTACGTCGGCGATTGTCGATTTTAGAATCCAATATTTCGGAAACTTCGAATTCGGGTTCTCCATCAATGATGACCGGAGGGGACGGAGGTTGAGTACGTTCCGGGAATGAGTTGGGAACACAAGGTTCTAACATGGAAATGTGGAAAACGGGGTGGACTGCTCGCATACTGTCGGGAAGACGGAGAGTCCATGAAAGTGAACCGGCTTGTGCTATAATTTCAAAAGGTCCTAAGAATTTCTCAGTGAGTTTTTTAGAAGGTCGGGTAGTACGGAAGAATTGAGCTTTTACAAAAACCTGATCACCAACTTTAAAATTAGGAGGCGGGATCCTGTTTTTGTCCGCGGAACGTTGATAATGTTCCTGTGCGGAAGAAATAGCTTTCCGAAGTTCTTGATGTAATTCGTCGAGGTCGGTAATAAATTCTTGAGCACGGACAGAAGCCAAATCTCGTTCGGAATGTACTGTGAGATTCGGATTATAGCCTTTATTGGCGAAGAAGGGAGATATGCCGGTGGTTGCATTTGGGGAGTTATTGTAGGCGAATTCCACGATCGGAAGAAGGGATTTCCAGTTGTCCTGTTGGTAATTACAATAGATGCGGAGATATTGTTCCAGTGTTTGATTAACGTGTTCCGTTTGTCCATCACCTTCCAGGTGATATCCCGAGGTGAAGTGTAGTTTCATGTCGAGGGCTTTTCCGAGGGCCTGGAAGAAATGGGAGACGAACTTGGAGCCTCGATCGGAAGTTACGTGAGATGGAACTCCGTGTTTGGAAAATACGTGAATAATGAAAAGTTCCGCTAATTGTAAGGATGTGATTGTATCATGAGTGGGTATGAAAATGCCTTGTTTCGAGAATCGGTCCACAACGACTAGAATGGATGTAAAGCCTTCGGAAGTCAGGAGTTGTTCGATAAAATCCATGGAAATTGAATTCCAAGGTTTTTCTGGTATCGGGAGTTGCTTGAGAAGGCCGTATGGCTTATGCCTCTGGGTTTTGGAGCGTAAGCAGGTGGTGCATGACTTACAGAACTGAGTTACGAAATCTCGGAGGTTGGGCCAAGTATATTCTCTATGGATTAAACCAAGAGTATTGTTGATGCCGTAATGTCTGGAGATTGGATGATCGTGTTTATACTGAAGTACGCGGAGTCGAAGATTGTCGGAATCTGGAACGTAGATACGTCCATCGAGACGGATAAAACCTTGAGAGTCTTGTGACCATTGGGGTTGGTTGGGATTGTCGGGAATGTCTAAATGTGGCTTGAGGGGTCGGAAGTGAGTGCGGAAAGGATATCTTGATGTAATTGCTCAATGTCCATAATCATGACGCTACGCATAATTGGATAGTAAAGGGAAGTTGCTCGGATAGATGCAGAAAGTTGTTGCGTTGTAAAAACCGGTTTCAGGTTATGTGGATTAACAACAGCGTAGTTACTTTCCCCCTCTTTAGGATAGACATCCCATCATCGAGTCATGGCATCTGGTTTTCCACCAAGACGTCCGGGTCGGAAACGGATAATCATGTTGAAAGCGGAAAGAAATTCAGACCAACGGGCCTGCCGGCGGGTTAGAAGTTTAGTGGTAGAAAAATATTCGAGATTTTTGTGATCGGTAACGACGTCAAAGGGAGTTGCGGAACCTTCGAGATAATGGCGCCAATGTTTGAAAGCTTCAAAAATTGCCAAAAGTTCCTTATCATGAATGTCGTAATTGAGTTCGGATACTGAAAGTGTCCGAGAAAGAAATGCGACCGGATGAATTTCACCGTCGGACTCTTGAATGGAAAGAATCGCGGCAATTGCATAATTGGAAGCATCGGTTTCCACAATAATCGGAAAATCAGGTTTCCAATGGGAAAGAATCGGGGCAGAAGTGAAAGCATTTTTCAAAGTCTGGAAGGCGGAGCGGCATTTATCGTCAAAAACCCATGGTTGAGTTTACGGGTAAGACGAGTGAGCGGTACTGTAATATCCGAGTAGTTCCGAATAAAACAACGGTAAAAGTTGGCGAAACCTAAAAATGATTGAATGTCCTTGACCTTCCGTGGTTCGGGCCAGTCACGGACAACTTGAACCTTGGTTTCATCCATACGGAGACCATCAGGGCCGATGATGAAACCTAAGTATTCAATAGAATCCATGTCGAAATAACATTTTTTACCGTTGGCGAAAAGACCGTTTTTACGGAGTCTTTGGAAGACTTCACGGACCTGTTCATCGTGAAGAGTGGGATCCTCAGAAAATACCAAAATGTCGTCCAAATAGACTATAACACATACATCAAGCATGTCGGAAAATATATTATTAACAAAACGTTGAAAAGCGGAAGGGGCGTTGGTAAGGCCGAACGGCATAACCAACCATTCAAAGGATCCATAGCGAGTCCGAAAAGCAGTTTTCCATTCATCACCCTCGGCAATTTTGTTACGACCGTGTCGCAACCCTATCGGCCCCGAGGTTATCACCACTTGTCAACATTTCAAGTCATCCTCTCGGAAACCATCGGCCCTGAAGCTGACGAATGTTTCGCGAAGATCAAACTCCATTTACGCCCACGTCAAATAACTCGTATTGTCTGGTCAAACTTTGATATGTCCCCTTTATTATGTTGATCCGTTCAATCTTATGTTTCGCATATGTCTATCTATATTTGTAGTCCTCGAACCATTTCCTTTTACCGTAATCCCGCTCTCAGTTATCATCGGCCTCCGAACTAATCATAAACTTCCCGTTCCTAGTCAAGCTTATTGTTAATACCGTGTTCCGCCCTTCTCCCCATTAGTATTTTCTAGACGCCTGCTACTTGTATATGAACTCGCTGTAATTGTAGTTACTAGGCAATCAGAATATCGACTCAGAATACCCTCATACACCTGTATCAGTCTCACACTAAGACTTCCCCCATCCGCCTTCGCGTGCGCTCGCCCACTCCCGGCCCCGACCCCTTGGCCCGACGCCCGACTTGTCCTTCGATTCCGATCGGTATCACGCCGAAAGGTACTCACTAGGACTAGTCTTCGCCCGCCCGAAATTTAAGGACATCCTACGGATATTTGCGAGGGCACAGCCCATAAGCTGAAGCCAAGTCCTTCCGATCGGTCCCTGTCGGCCACCGACATTAGTCAGTTTCTAGTTCTTAACAGATTGGTTAAAAATCAGAAAAACCTAAAAATACATAACATATACACTCCACAGTCTATATAGTCTGGCAGATGTTGTACATACAATCCAGTCAGAAAATCAGCTTAGATTCTCCCCAGTAATCTCAGTACATTTTCCACTCTAATCTACACACCACTATTTGCCTCGTCGGAGCCCATGGGCTCCGACCTATCTATCACTTGACCTCCGACTTATCTCCGCCCAACCCCTCAACCTCCACCCAACCCCTTGTGAAGAGTGGTGGAAGTTCTGACTGTTCTATATATGAAGAAATGAGTAGAATGGGAAGATGGATGATTCAAGTGGAGGCCTCGACTGTTACAGTTCGAGGCCAGAAGTGTTAGATAGTTCAGATATTGCTACCTATGTATGTGGTAGCTGACACATTACCCTGATCACCGCTCATAGTAGACCTAGTTTATGTCTTACGAGTGGTGGTTCTTGGGTAAAAGTGTGTCTGAGTTTCATTTGGTGCCGAGTGCACCCACAAGTATACACAATGCTTTGAACTAATGAAATGATGCAATATTCGAAGAATATACAAGATAGAAAAATATGAATAGAATATGTAAAATATAAATAAAATAAAAGGAGTGTTTTACCATAATGAAACTGTGGTAAAAGCATACTCCTCACACCCCTTGACCTCTGTGGGATTCCTGCAGTTGACTCCCTGACCTCTCAACCCACCAACTACTCCTGGACTCCCCAGAATTCCCATCCACCCATCTGAAATTGGATGACACAATCTTGTGACGGTGCAGCCTATAAGCTGAAGCCAAGTCCTACCAGCTTTCCCATGGGTTTCTCTGGAAACCCTCTGATAAGCTCCACGCACACCCCTTAACATACGAACACAATCATCCAATCTCTGGACATTGTGGCATTAACAATATCTTGGTCTAATCTGAAGAGAATATACTTGGCCCAACCTCCAATATTTTGTAACCCAGTTCTGTAAGTCATGCACCACCTGCTTACACTCTAAATCCCAGAGACATAAGCTGTATGGCCTTCTCAAGCACTTTGGATACTGGAAAAACCCTGGAACTCAATTTCCATGGATTTTATCAAACAACTTCCAACTTATGAAGGCTATCCATCCTGGTTGTTGTAGATCAATTCTTGAAACAAGGAATTTTCATATCCACTCACAATACAATCACATCCTTACAATTAGCAGAACTTTTCATTATTCATGTATTTTCCAAACATGGTGTTCCATCTCACATAACTTCTGATCGAGGCTCCTAGTTCATTCCCCATTTCTTCCAGGCCCTCAGAAAACCCTCAACATGAAATTGCACTTCACCTTGGGATATCATTCAGAAGGTGATGGACAAATGGAACATGTCAACCAAACCCTGGAACAATATCTCCGCATCTATTGCAACTACCAACAGGACAACTGGAAATCCCTTCTTCCACTCATGGAATTTGCCTACAATAACTCTCTGAATGCAACTACTGGCATCTCTCCCTTTTTCACCAATAAAGGCTATAATCTGAATCTCACAGTACATTCCAAATGAGATTTGGCATCTGCTTGTGTTCAAGAAATTATTACTGACCTTGACAAGTTACATCAAGAACTTCAGAAAGCTATTTCTTCTGCTCAGGAACACTATCAGCATTCCATGGATAAAAACAGGATCCCACCTCCTAACTTTAAAATTGGTGAGCAGGTTTTTGTAAAAGTTCAATTCTTCTGAACTACCTGACCTTCTAAAAAACTTGCTGAGAAATTCTTAGGCCCTTTTGAAATTATAGCACAAGCCTATGCGAGAGTTCACCCTGTTTTCCACATTTCCATGTTAAAACCTTGTGTTCCTAACTATATTCCAGAATATACTCAACCTCTGCCTCCTTCAGTCATCATTGATGGAGAACCCAAATTTGAAGTTTCTGAGATTTTGGATTCTAAAATAAACAATTGCCGATATACTTGTAAATTGCTCTATCTGGTCAAATGGGCAGGCTATGAAGGTACCAATGAAGAAACTTCATGGGTATTGGCCTTGGAACTTGGACATGCTACAGAAATTGTAACTGACTTCCACACCGCATATTCTAGTAAACCCAGACCTTTATCATCACTCTGACTTTTTTTTCCATTCTCATTCTGTTTATTTTCTGACACTTCTGATCTGACACTCATTCTTCAAAATCATGCAAGTTAAAAATAATAAAAATATTATTGCAACTATCATAAAGTTTCTGACACTCCAAATCCTCCTTCTGCTTCAACTCCTGTATCATCCACAACCTCCACACTTTCCACCATATCCTGCACTTCATCATCTTCACTTTCCGGCCCCTTTCCTGACTCCCACCTTTTCTCCACACATTCTGCCAATGGATCATTTGGCTGCTCCCTTGCCTTATTGGAAAACCTTTTGGAAACTGCAATAACACCAATACTGACCATTACCTTCTCCAGGAATTTGTTCTACCTCTGGAAATTCTGGGTCAACAACCAGAAACCTTTTTCTTGGATCTCATTATGGTGCTCTAGAGTATCCTACATCTTCATCAGTTCTGTCCTGATAAAAACCAACACATCCACAATGTCTTTGAGAAGTTCAATGTCAGAACCATCCATATTTGGCACCTCAGCCTCCACATTCTTGGCCATTCCCAGATTTTCCACATCATCAATTTTCTGAGCCTTCTCACTTTTCAGAGCCCTCTTCATGGTGAGAGTGCATGGAAGCTTGAGTACCATGCAAGGGTAGCAAGTTCTGCCCCATTTTACCTTCTGCTTCCAACAAGTCAAGTTCTGAATTGAGCACTGATAACACAGATTATCGTGGATAATTTCCATCCATTCTGGAGCTGTGACCTTTTGTTTCTGTTTTGGAAATTAGTCATGTCCTGAACTTTTACAGAATTACTTACTTTAAGATTTGATGGCCCAGCCTCTCCCTCCACTTCCACCACTGCGGCTTTTTGCTGCATTCAATTGTTATCGAAAGAAACATGGAGCATTTTTTTTCACTTACCTTTCCCTCCCTTATCTCCCTCGCTCACTTTTCTGCTCCTCAGCATCCTGCTGCTTTTTCTCTGCTTCTTCCCTTGACTTCTGATCCTCTGTCACTTTCTGCAACCATGCCTTCCTTTTTTCCTCCACCCCTTTTTCTGCCTTCACCTGCTCCAACTCACATTTTTCTGCCTCTTCCACCTCCTTCAAATCCCGCATCAACTCTCTCTCCTCCTGCTCTTGTTACCTTTCAACTCCTCCATCATTTGTCATTTTCATTGAAGTTCTTCGACCTTTGACATTTTTGTGAGTATGACAATTTTGGTGTCTGAATCTTCCAGAGCAGTGGCAAATAACAGTCGATGAATTGACATGCAAGTTGTGGTTAAAGAAACAAAATTGTTAATTTGAATATTGGGAAGTTTTTATACTCAGACCAGCAGCTGAAACTCTTACTTCCAGAATTGCATAAATTTCACGACACATAACAATCAACTGTCACTTCAACACTCAGTACCTAATTGCCTCTATGGGACTTCAGCCTAACAGGGGGGTACTGTTACAACTCATTCCCATATACTTCAATCTTTGACCCTGACTTCCAACTACAGAACATTGTAGTTCCTGCATCTTCCATAGTCTTCCCTTATTCTGCATTTGGTAACTTGTCCATTGACAAGTCTTCACTCGTTTGTTTATTATATTCCCATTTCAGAATAATGTCTCCCTAATCCATCTTATTGTATTCCTGTTTCAGGATACTTCCATTTCCATCTTATTGTGGTCTTAGTTTGTAGTACAATAACAAGAAAACTTATATTAGTTTCCATGAATTTGTATTTTACTTTAGATCTGATATCGACCTAGTTTCTTATTCCCTCTTCCATCTTTCTACACACTCAAGATTTGGAACTCTTTGGAACTCTGAATATCCATACCTTCCAGCAAAAGTCTCATCTTTGAAATTAAGGACTTTCAAGCATTTATGTAGAGGCACAGCACATAAGCTGAAGGCAACATCCTGACCCTATCTGATAGTTTCTGAGTTCCCAGTGGCTTTCCAATAGTTCTGGAATAAGTTTCAACATGGCACTTAACACTTAGTTTCTACTTGTCTTGTATACCTTGTCTTGTATACCTTGTGTATTCTTGGAACCTACAGGTTTCCCATCTGCTCCTGTCTGAAGTTGGACATCACAATCTTGTGAGGGCACAGCACATAAGCTGAAGCCAAGTCCTTTCCTGGAACTTCTGTGGGTTTCCCCAGAGACCCACTGTGAGAGGTACAGTGAAATATACTCCAGAAATATAGTCTGGACAAGCTCATACTATATTTCCATTATTATTTATATTTTCTCTCTATTTTTATTATACACATATAATTAGTTCGACAACCTATGCATTCGGTACATTGACTCTTGTGGGCACATATGCACCAGACTTATGTATTCTAGCACGGGTAGTTAGAACTCAGACACTTTTTACCCCACAACCATGACTTACCCAGACACCCAGTTAGTGTCCTGTAAGTTGTGATTGGGGTATTATCTCAACTGTCACAGATGGGCTTTAACTACTAGCACAATCAGAGCTTCAAACTATATTAGTCGAAACTCAAACCATTATCTCAATTTATGCAGACTATGTATATCCACACTACTCTGTTATTTGACACTCTCGTTATTCTCTTCAACACTTGAGCAGTCATTCAGAATCATACTTCACAGTCAATTCTCCTTTATTCATCTTAGCTCTCTATTCTACTTTAGATAGCTAATTCTCTCAACCATATTGAACTAAATAGTCCTATGCGTTTGGTCTGTATTAGACTTAGATAGTCAATACATCGTCATGTTGTACCTAAACGGTCGATATTCTTTGTATATAGAACGGTTACAACTTCCACCACTCTTCACATAAGGCAATGGAGGTTGTGGATCCTTGGGCCAATTCCAACTTTTGACGTTTTCAAAGTCTTGAGAACAGGGCTACTAATTTTAATCCCCTTTGTTGAAAGGCTTCGTATTCCTGTAAAATATCCTCTTTAACTCCAGAAATATGAAGTGGATTATGGACGAGGGACAATATAGGCCCAAATGTGGGGGCAATCATACAAATTTCCATTAAATGCTTCAAGGAGATGTTGCAGCTTTTGATACTCCTATAACATAAGCATCATGACCATTAGCCACTACACAAACCTCCTTAATGTTTTCTAGATGTGTGAGCCAGAGACAGTCGATTATCTTGGGATCGAGGAAGTCATAAAAGCGACTGTTTATAGTAATGTGTCCCCAGTCTTCATCTCGGGAAAGATATGCGAATGGGTTATTGGTCGGTTCTTGAGTGAGGGCTGTAACTATGTCTCATTGCTTAGGAATAGATGCACTCCAATTGAGAGAATAATCAAAACTGGTAGGGAAAGGAATAAAAACCATTTTTTGGTAGTATGAGCAGGTTTTCTGAGATGAATGGTTTGTATATGCAGTTTGGGTTGTTTGTTTTTCGTGTTTCAAACTTGTTTTATGTTGTTTTTATGTTTTATGATGTCATTATGAAGAATACAAAAGAATCTTCTAGCATATATGTTGGAATGCTTAGTGTTTTATGTAGACTGTTCTTGGCCTGGTGTCTCATTTCCCAGGCTCTCAAGATCTCTGGTGCATTTTTTTAGATCTCTTCAGGTTAACCATTCGTCAAAATTAGGTGAGTACCCTATGAACCTTACTTTATTTAATAAATTCTTGCAACCGCTTCAGGATTTTGACCATTTTTGGGTCAATTATTGCCTCGACTTCATATTCAGGCATTTCTTCAAAATCTTCCTGGTTCAGAAGCTTTCCCGGTCGACTTCCGAATTCTTCTGGTGAGTTTTGGTAAGATTCTAAATGCACAATATTTAGAATTGGATGAGTGCCATATGAGGCTGGCATTCACAGTCTATATGCTAATGGACTTATTTTCTCTAGAATCTCAAACAGTCCATCATACTTCATTAATAACTTTTGGCCTTTCCTTTCACATTTCCCAATAGGTTTAAAAAATTTCAAATAATTTGTACTACATTTCTTGCTTTGAATGTAAGCCAAATTTGATTATTATATTCTTTCCCACACATTTGACTCAAATTAAGTGCCCTTCCACTTATATTTTGTCTGTCTTAAATTATTTGACAATTTGATCAGTGGAGTTGCAAAATCCTTTTGATGATCGTGAGTCATTTATTTCTATTTTTTCGTCATTAATTACTTCATTTTTAGGCCTTGGGACACTTTCCAGCATTAGGGGCAGGTGACTGGGCTGTGACAATGGCCAGTAGTTCAATAACAAAAAACACGAGGTGAATTTTGTTATAGAATATCTACTAGTATATAATGCAAATAAAAAACTATTCAAAATAATAACCCAATAGTTTCTTTTTGACCCTAAATAAGCTCTAAGTGCCCTTGTAAAAATTCGATTGATTATTTCTTTTTGGCTGTCCATCTGTGGGTAATAGGCCATTGTAAGTGCTCTCTTTATTCCCAATTGAGCACAGATTGATCTCTAAAATATTCCGGTCCATTTCCTATACCAGTCTGATGTGATTTGTTTTAGGAAGCTATAGTGTATTATTATATGTTTGAACAATAAATTGCCAATGTGCTCCTTAATGTCAGTGATTATTGGGTATGATAATTGCATATTTAGTTAAGTTATCAACAATTACTAATATCTTATTATAACCCTGGATTTCTGGCAATTTTGGAGTGAAGTCCATAGTTATTATTTTAAATGGCCAGGTTGAGATTGGAATGGACTGTAAAGGTCCTATAGGGACATTTCCCTTTACTTTGGACTTTTGATATATATCACATGTTCTTTCATATTTTAACATTGATCTTGAAATCCTTGACCTGATTGAATTTTCAACTTTCATTTTCCTATCACAGGAACTAAATATTAATTCAGCTCCTTTCTCATTTCTTATAATAGACAGAGCATACTGATCAGCAAAATCATTTCCCAAGATAAATGGAGTTGTCATCCCCTTAACTACATAGGCTTCAACTTTTAATTCTACAGGACCTTCATTTGTATCAAAATATAAGGGAATGGATACAAATCCTGATATGGTAGAAGATCCTGTTACTTGAATTAAATTGACCTCTTGTCCATTTTTTATCTTAGGTGGATTATTTACTTTGTTCAATGCTGATTGATATATCAAAGTAATATCTGCTCCAGAGTCTATTATGATTGATTTGATTTTGTCCATAATTATTAAGCCATGCCTTAATAGCCATAGCCTGTGCACCAAGAAAGGTACATCCAGGTGGGCATGACATTAACCTTTTAATGATAAAATATTATTTTTAGTCTCAGAAATAATTTGAGAAACATAAGATCTGGTCTTGAACATACCATTTCTAAATTTCTGAGATATGTCTTGTTTTTCAAAGGTCTGTCTGGCTTCTAACTTGCTCAATGATTCACTTGAATCTAGGGAACCCCTCAGAGAAGACTGTGGCTTCATTTTCAAAGTATCTGAGCCACACTCCAAATCCATTACAGCATTCACCTGAAGGGCCTCATGAAAATCTGGCTTTTCTTCCTCCTTTGAACTATCTGATGATTCTAAATTTATTAAGTTTTGACTAGAATCACTTTGAGGGGGATTTTCATCTTCTGAACTAGCATTTAGATAGGCTTCTTCATATTCTTCCATGGCTTTAATGTACTCTTCATCATGGACAATTAAATTTGCTTTGCCATTTCTAGAACCCTTTCTAGAATACTTGCACTCATTATCCCAATGCTTAGGACTGCCACAATGTCTACATGGTCTAGCTCCTTTACTTTCAGGAGTAGACCCTTTGGAAATTGTTCTATCATCCCGAGGGAATTGAGGCTTGCCTATAATAGGTGAAGCACCAATAAGGTTAGTTCTGGCAGACTGGAAGAAATTCCTCCTGCTTGAACCTTGATCGGGACCTGGTAGATTAGATCTAGCAGTCCTTGGTGCATCACACATTATTTGTTCAAGCTGCCTTACTCTTCTATCTAGTACATTATCATGACTTGGGAATGGAGTATGCTCCAGTGCTTCTTCATGATATTTAATTGCTGCTGCAAATTCTACTAAGTCCTTGCCTACTAAGTCCTTGCAACAGTGTACATCTAAGATAGTTGTCCAGAATTTAGGTGCTCCATTCATTACTTCCATCATAACTTCTGAATCACTCATGCTATACACTAGACTAAGTAATTCGGATTTTCTAATGTAGTAATTGCTTGGTGATTCTGTTGTACATATATCCAGCTTCTCTGTAGTGTGCTCTGTTCGCTTGGCTCTTTTGTCTATCAAGCCATGGTCGGTTCATATAGTATGTGCATACTACATCTCGAAGTGTACCCCAATTCTGCATTGCTTCTCTTCTATAACTACTTGGTAAAGACCAGAACCATAAATCTGCATCCTTCTCAAGTCTAGTGGGTACAACTTCTCCTAGCTGGTTATATATGCTTGTACTTTGCTTTGATAAGTTATTTATTTTCAAAACCCAGTTAGCAAGAGTGTCAGGATCACCATCCCATTTGGGTATGTACAACATCAGGCTTCAACTTAAGATCAAAGTGAGCCCCTTTATCTTCTTGCTTTGCCCTAGATAATTCTGACAGTCTCCTAATACCCTTAGGTCTATGGGATTTATCCTCAGATGAGCTATTACTACTTCCTGGATCTCCAGGTAGGGGAGGACTTCCTGATATGATTCTCTGACTCTTACCACTTGGGATTCCCCTCTGATGATGCCTCAAAGATGGCCCTTGCTTTGGGTGAAGGCTAGGTGAATGTGGTGGACCATAATCACTGTCAGATGATGGCTCATCAGGTGGAAAACTAGCTTTAGTGTATTTGGGAATTGAACTTGGCTTTGGTAAGTTATAGGCTCTTGACATTTTACTTACTGCTTATTATCCTCAAAAATATCAGATAATCAGCGTGACTCAGTCAGATGTATAGGATGTTTTTGATAAAGTGATTTTTTAGAAGTAATCCTTGGTTCAAACATCACTTCTGACTGTCTTCTTCTTACAGCTTCAAAGCCATGTTCTTCATGAAGTGGTTTCATGGGTTCTGATTCTTGGGGAATTTTCACTAGGATGAGCTGGTGTTGAAGCTTCAATCCCCTCAAACTCGACTGTAAGGCTAGGGCCTTTTACTGATGACTCTTTTTCTTTTTCTTTCCTTTCTGATGGCATCATTGTCTTATGATCATAGAAATAAGCTAACAAGTTTTCAACTTCTTCTCTATACAAAACAGATATTATTTCAAAATCATTAGCATTCCATGCTATGAGTGGATTGTTGTCAGGTCCCCAACTTGTAGTCAGTTAGCCTCCTTTTCAAGGGTTTGAATCTGGAGACTGTGCTGGTCATTGCATAACAGTATAACCATGGTCATCAAACCACTTTTGAGCAGTTTTCTGGTATGCTTTGGCCCATTATCCTGCTGGAAGATGGTATCAGATGGAGTTTCTTTGTAAAACTCAAGGGATTGCTCTCCAAGATAGAGCAGTAAAGCTGTGAATCCATCTTCTCTTCAATACTAGTGACATATCTAATGCCTTCCCAATGCATGCAACCCCACATCATCACACTACCACCATCAAACTTCAATGTTCCCTCCACCTCACAGGAGGGAGAGGCTACAGTGGGCAGAGAGACATCAGGAGTACACCCTGGAGGTCTGGAAGAGTGTTGTATTCTCTGATGAGACCAAAATCAATTGTCTTGGGTCAGATGGAAGGAAGTGGTTGTAGAAAAAGGTGGGGGAGGGGTTGACTGATAGGCCGGTGGAGGGATCATTGAGGGTTGGTGGTGGTAGTGTGATGATGTGTGGTTGCATGCATTGGGAAGGCATTGGATATGCCATTAGGATTGAAGGGAAGATGGATCCACAGCTTTACTGCTCCATCTTGGAGATAATCCCTTGAGTTTTACAAAGAAACTCCATCTGATACCATCTTCCAGCAGGATAATGGGCCAAAGCATACCAGAAAACTGCTCAAAAGTGGTTTGATGACCATGGCTATACTGTTATGCAATGACCAGCACAGTCTCCAGATTCAAACCCTTGAAAAGGAGGCTAACTGACTACAACACACTACCTAGTGGAGTGGAGGAGCTTTGGAAGCACTGTCAAGTGGAATGGGAGAAGATACCAAACGAGGTGTGTCAGAACTTGGTAAAAAGCATGCCTAGAAGGGTTGAAGCTGTAATTAAGGCCAAGGGAGGGTATACCAAGTACTAGTTTAGTATATAGGATTTATAAAATACAGGCAACAAAACCGTTTGGATGTACAAGCTTCATTAATCCTATTATTACATTGCCATAAATGGACATATGACATCATGGTCATGTAATCAACATTTTGCGATATTAGAGCATCTATCATAATTTATTCAGAATTTTTAGAATTTATTTTGGACTAATGCTAAAGGGTCTTTTCAAAACAAAGAAACATCCGAACAGTTTTGTTGCCTACTGTATCCATAATAGTCCCTATCCATGTTTGTGATTCTGTCCAACATCTGGTCATGAGTTTGGTTACTTCTCGTAACTAGTCTGTGTCTGTGTCTGAGTGGTGGTCTATTTGTCCACTAGGGTCACTATTATGTGCCCTGGTCCCCCTTCTATTCTATCCTTTTAATAGTATCCTCCTTCATTAATTTACTAGCTTGGGGGTATTGTATCCTCGGCCATCTTCCTTCTTTCCTAAGGGCTAGCTAAGTATTCTGACAGAATCATTGGTCTGGAATGTTCAAATCATCTTCACCCTCTCAATCCAACTTGTCACTAATGATCTGGTCAGGAGGTACTGTAACCCTGGATTGAAGGGAAAGGTTGCCCCTCCTACATCATTTCTCATGTCCTCTATGATGTATTGATTACTAGTATAATTACAGGTATGTCTTTATAGTTGAATATATATAAGTTGGTTGATAAATACTTCTTCATCAACAATTTCTTCAATCCAAGGTGATTTCTTACTTGGGAAACTCTCAGGCCATGACAGACCTTCACAATGCTGATGGTGAGATTCTAAATGGTCTCCCTTTTTCATGAAATCCTTGTTGGATATAGAAATGTATACCTCTGCAATTTCCTCTTTGTGTGAGGAGTATACTTTTACCACAGTTTCATTGTGGTAAAACACTCCTTTATTTTATTTATATTTTACACATTTTATTCATATTTTTCTATCCTTTATATTCTTTGAATATTGTACCATTCCATTAGTTCGAAGCTCTGTGTATACTTGTGGGTGCACTCAGCACCAAACAATAACAGACACACTTTTACCCAAGTACCACCACTTGTAAGACACAAACTAGGTCTACAGCGAGCAGTGATTAGGATAACATGTCAGCTACCACATAGGTAGCATTATCTGAGCTAGCGAACACTTCTGGCCTCGAACTATAACAGTTGAGGCCTCCACTCAAATCATACTTCCTCCCATTTTACTCATTTCTTCATATATAGAATGGTCAGAACTTCCACACTCTTCACACTTTGTTATTTTTACCTTAGTTGTTAGAAAAATAACCCTAATGACAATATAACTCAGTCTCGTGTATCATACAATGGACTATACATTTTATGTACCTAATGACAATATAACTAATAAACAATTATTAGTTACAATGTGCATGAATATATAACAATTTTACTCACCTCAATCTCATGTATCATACAATGGACTGAGGTGATACCACTTTCATTCTCCAGCTTATACATTGTCACATATATCATCAGGTACCAATATAGGTATGTTAGTGATTGTTACGACCGGACAATCCCGCCGGACTCCAGGCACTAACCCGTACGCCCCCACGCACTACAAGCACCAATCATCTGTTTATAGGATTTCCCGCCTGGACTCCGTCACGTCAAGACTCATTACGTTCGACCTCATTACGACACATATCAGTCACCAGACTTCCCCCGGACTCCATCTCTGTCTATGTCCGTCTTTGTCCCACACATCAGTCACCGGTCCCCACTTAGAATCCCATCACCGCTCTACTCGAGCCCCATTCCCGTTTTAGTCAAATGACCTGTCACGATTTAGGACTCCACTCCCGCTCCATTTCCCGTTATGGGTTATGCTTTGTCACGATTCGGACTCCGCTCTGTTCCGTTCCGTTCCTAACACCAATTTGGTGTTTACTATTCCTGTTTCATGTTTTGTTAGTTTCGTTTCGCCATTACTGGATTTGGTATGTCATTCACTCCATGGTCTATATAAACTGGCAGATGTTGTACATACAATCCAGTCAGAAAATTAGCTTAGATTCCCCCCAGTAATCTAATATATTTTCCGCTCTAAAAACCCTACTCTTATCAGACCGCTCGCACTAGTCAGAGCCCACGGGCTCCGGCACATCTACCTCTCTCAACTATCTCAACTCACGACTCATGACCTCCAACTTACGACCTATGACCCACAAACCCCGCCCGGACTCCCCAGGATCCCCATCCATCCATTTGAAATTGGACAACACGATCTAGCGAGGGCGCAGCCTATAAGCTGAAGCCAAGTCCTACCGGATATCCTGCAGGTTTCTCCGGAGACCCGGCCTGTGTGTGTATCCTCACAGTGATACTGGTTACCCCTGTCCAATGATTAAATCTTGGGTCAGTCAATTTATGCTGGGTGAATTTCGATGGTGTTGTTCAACACTCCTCCTCTCCGAAGATCCCCTCCTCCACCCCAGGGTTAAACATATTGATATTAAATATCATTTCCTTCGTGAAAAAGTCCACATGGGCATTTATGTTGGAAACCACTAAGCCAATGTTGGCTTAGTGGTTTCCAACATTAGTCACATCATCACTTTCAGGGAAAGGAAGCTTTACTCACAATCAAAATATAAGTGTGGTGATGTGGACATTATTGAGCCAGAACCTGAGACCAATACTGTTAAATGTGACCTGTGACTTACTGTGACATGTGACACACTCAAGTCTGAGGAAAGTTGTTGCTATTCAGGTCACTAACTACAAGCTTATATATGTTATACATCAGTAGGCTTGTCAGCTGTCATGGGAAATGAACAGGGAATACTCTGGAACATGCTGGAAGCTTCTAGAAGGTTCTAGAAGGTTCCAGAAGGTCTTGGAGACAGTGGAGGGAGTTTTAACAAATACTTGTGTTGTGCAAGTGGTGGTTGTCAGGGTTAGTGTCTTTCCTATTGTGACTACTATGGTTACAAGTGTCACTGTTGTGGGCTTGTGGGTGCTCATGTGCCCACAAGCATACATGGATGTTCACACTACTAAATGTCTCATGTTTGAAGTGAAGGAAAAATAATACAAAATATAGAAAAAATAAAGAATCAAGGTATTACTCAGTTCCCTTATAGAGTATTGCACTGTTCACAGCCAATCCTTCACATCAATGGATGTTGTTGATGTATCTGGATGCTCTGGGCCAAGCAGTTCCTTGCATGCATCCAGCTCCTGCATGTCCAGCCCCTGAGCTTCAGTATATTGTCCCAGATTCCTCAAGGTGGATACCAAGTTGCACATAGATGTTAATGTATCTGGATGCTCTGGACCAAGCAATTGCTTGTGTGACTCCAGGACATGCATTCCAAGCTCCTGAGCTCAGTATACTTTCCCAGATTACTGAAGGTGGTTGCCATGTTTCCCATGGATGTTAGTGTATTGGGATGATCTGGGCCAAGCAATTGCTTGCATGCCTCCAGGTCCTGCATTTGTAGTTCCTGAGCTTCAGCATACTTTCCCAGATTCCTCAAGGTGGATGCCAAGTGTCCCATTGATGTTAATGTATCTGGACAGTCTGGGCCAAGCAATTGCCTGTGTGCCTCCAGGGCCTGCATTTCCAGCTCCTGAGCTTCAGTATACATTCACAGATTCCTCAAGGTGGATGCCAAGTTTCCCATGGATGTTAATGTATCTGGATGCTCTGGGCCAAGCAATTGCTTGTGTGCCTCCAGGTCCTGCATTTGTAGTTCCTGAGCTTCAGCATACTTTCCCAGATTACTGAAGGTAGTTGCCAAGTTTCCCATGGATGTTAGTGTATCAGGATGCTCTGGGCCAAGCAATTGCTTGCGTGCCTCCAGGACCTGCATGTGCAGCTCCTGAGCTTCAGTATACTTTCCCAGATTCATCAAGGTGGATGCCAAGTTTCCCATGGATGTTAATGTATCTGGATGCTCTGGGCCAAGCAATTGCTTGTGTGCCTCCAGGTCCTGCATTTGTAGTTCCTGAGCTTCAGCATACTTGCCCAAATTACTGAAGGTGGTTGCCAAGTTTGCCATGGATGTTAGTGTATCTGGATGCTCTGGGCCAAGCAATTGCTTGCATGCCTCCAGGTCCTGCATTTGTAGTTCCTGAGCTTCAGCATACTTTCCCAGATTACTGAAGGTGGTTGCCAAGTTTCCAATGGATGTTAGTGTATCTGGATGCTCTGGGCCAAGCAATTGCTTGTGTGCCTCCAGGACCTGCATTTGTAGTTCCTGAGCTTCAGTATACTTTCCCAGATTCATCAAGGTGGATGCCAAGTTTCCCATGGATGTTAATGTATCTGGATGCTCTGGACCAAGCAATTGCTTGCATGCCTCCAGGTCCTGCATTTGTAGTTCCTGAGCTTCAGCATACTTTCCCAGATTCCTGAAGGTAGTTGCCAAGTTTCCCATGGATGTTAGTGTATCAGGATGCTCTGGGCCAAGCAATTGCTTGCGTGCCTCCAGGACCTGCATGTGCAGCTCCTGAGCTTCAGTATACTTTCCCAGATTCATCAAGGTGGATGCCAAGTTTCCCATGGATGTTAATGTATCTGGATGCTCTGGGCCAAGCAATTGCTTGTGTGCCTCCAGGACCTGCATTTGTAGTTCCTGAGCTTCAGCATACTTTCCCAAATTACTGAAGGTGGTTGCCAAGTTTCCCATGGATATTAGTGTATCTGGATGCTCTGGGCCAAGCAATTGCTTGCATGCCTCCAGGTCCTGCATTTGTAGTTCCTGAGCTTCAGCATACTGTCCCAGATTACTGAAGGTGGTTGCCAAGTTTCCCATGGATGTTAGTGTATCTGGATGCTCTGGGCCAAGCAATTGCTTGTGTGCCTCCAGGACCTGCATTTGTAGTTCCTGAGCTTCAGCATACTTTCCCAAATTACTGAAGGTGGTTGCCAAGTTTCCCATGGATATTAGTGTATCTGGATGCTCTGGGCCAAGCAATTGCTTGTGTGCCTCCAGGACCTGCATTTGTAGTTCCTGAGCTTCAGCATACTGTCCCAGATTACTGAAGGTGGTTGCCAAGTTTCCCATGGATGTTAGTGTATCTGGATGCTCTGGGCCAAGCAATTGCTTGCGTGCCTCCAGGACCTGCATTTCCAGCTCCTGAGCTTCAGTATACTTTCCCAGTTTCCTCAAGGTGGATGCCAAGTTTCCCATGGATGTTAATGTATCTGGATGCTCTGGGCCAAGCAATTGCTTGCGTGCCTCCAGGACCTGCATTTCCAGCTCCTGAGCTTCAGTATACTTTCCCAGATTTATCAAGGTGGATGCCAAGTGTCCCATTGATGTTAATGTATCTGGATGCTCTGGGCCAAACAATTGCTTGTGTGCCTCCAGGACCTGCATTTCCAGCTCCTGAGCTTCAGTATACTTCCCCAGATTCTTCAAGGTGGATGCCAAGTTTCCCATGGATGTTAATGTATCTGGATGCTCTGGGCCAAGCAATTGCTTGCGTGCCTCCAGGACCTGCATGTCCAGCTCCTGAGCTTCAGTATACTTTCCCAGATTCCTCAAGGTGGATGCCAAGTGTCCCATTGATGTTAATGTATCTGGATGCTCTGGGCCAAACAATTGCTTGCGTGCCTCCAGGTCCTGCATTTCCAGCTCCTGAGCTTCAGTATACTTTCCCAGTTTCCTCAAGGTGGATGCCAAGTTTCCCATGGATGTTAATGTATCTGGATGCTCTGGGCCAAGCAATTGCTTGCGTGCCTCCAGGACCTGCATTTCCAGCTCCTGAGCTTCAGTATACTTTCCCAGATTACTGAAGGTGGTTGCCAAGTTTCCCATGGATGTTAGTGTATTGGGATGATCTGGGCCAAGCAATTGCTTGCGTGCCTCCAGGACCTGCATTTCCAGCTCCTGAGCTTCAGTATACTTTCCCAGATTCCTTAGGGTGGATGCCAAGTTTCCCATGGATGTTAATGTATCTGGATGCTCTGGGCCAAGCAATTGCTTGTGTGCCTCCAGGACCTGCATGACCAGCTCCTGAGCTTCAGTATACTTTCCCAGATTCCTCAAGGTGGATGCCAAGTTTCCCATGGATGTTAATGTATCTGGATGCTCTGGGCCAACCAATTGCTTGTGTGCCTTCAGGACCTGTATTTGCAGCTCTTGAGCTTCAGTATACTTCCCCAGATTCCTCAAGGTGGATGCCAAGTTTCCCATGGATGTTAGTGTACCTGGGTGCTCTGGGCCAAGTAATTGCTTGCATGCCTCCAGGACTTGCATTTCCAGCTCCTGAGCTTCAGTATACTTCCCCAGATTCCTCAAGGTGGATGCCAAGTTTCCCATGGATGTTAATGTACCTGGATGCACTGGGCCAAGCAAGGGCTTGTGTGCCTCCAGGACCTGCATTTCCAGCTCCTGAGCTTCAGTATACTTCCCCAGATTCTTCAAGGTGGATGCCAAGTTTCCCATATATGCTAATGTATCTCGATGCCCTGGGCCAAGCCGCTGCTTACATGCCTCTAACACCTGCACTGCCAAATCCTGAGCTCTGTGATATTTCCCCTGTCTTTCCCAAATATATGCCAATTTTGACATTATAACCCAGGAACAAGCATGGTCAGGACCCAAAATCCACTTTCTGATAGCCATTATCTGTTGGCACAACCTGCTAGCTTGGTCCCAGTACCCATGTTCTATGAACACTGCTGTAAGAGCAAAGTGCTCATCATCACAGTAGCCTAATCCAAAATTTGGATTATAATGGGTATATGCTATTATATGTGGCAATATCATTCTATAAAAGTGGGCAGACTGCTTTACCAAATTTGTATTCCTATTGATTGAGTTTACAATCAAAGCTCGCACTGCAGCCCAATGCATGACCTGCTTCTCATTAACTACTTTGCCTCTAGCCCATACATGTACCACAGGATGAATGGACCATGAAAGTCCAGTAATTGATGGGACAATTGATACAAGTGAATAATCACAAAGCATTTGCATTGCTGTTCGGAGCTTTATGTATATCCATTGACCATCCTGATCACATCCAAGGAATTGAAATGGAAGATCAGCCTGGGTAGTCCTCAATCGGGAATCCTCAGTATTCCATTCATATGCCTCAGCAGCTCTCTTGAATATTACTTCCATAATATTTTGATGATGAAAGAAGGCCATCATTTTTAGAAGACACAATGCATCATTGGCTGTATTTCCTTGAGCACTTTTCTTCTCAATACAATCATATGAGATGTCTAGTGTGCTACAAATTGTTTTGTTATATAGTGAGGCACCCTTATACCAGAGATGATCTCCATGTAGAAGTATCTCATGGTTCTTAAGATATGTTGATATGTACTCTTCCACAGTACACAGTCCCATAGATATAGCTGCACCAGCAACATCTAATGCCAATGGCAGGAAACCCAAGCTTTCTGCAATGACATGCAGTGAGTCATTCTTCAACACATCAGTTTTACCCTCTCTTATTGATGATCTCATGAGTAGTGAAATGGCATCATCTTTGGACAACACCTCAAGATTAAGAGTGCTGCTCACAGACTGCTGTAGATCAGGATTTCTACTTGTAATCAATACATCCAACAAACGTGCTGGAGGAAGGTATTTTGAAACCAGAGAAGTCATACCATCAGCATTATCAAAAATAAGCAAGCACTTTCTCCCTAGTCTGGCAAGCCACCCTATAATTGCTTCACCTGACTCTTCAATTCCTAGTGACTTCATCATAGGATCAAGTTTAGCTATTTCAGTGAAACTCGTGTGAAGAGTTTCTGCAGTTGTAGCATCAAGCCATAATATCCTCCAATACCTAGGTGATATATCAGTATAGTCAGAATGCAATGCACTTATAAATAAATAATAATGAAATGACCCACAGCTTAAGATCTGCACATTGTTCAGCAAACTTTAAGGAAATCTGGGTCTTTCCAATACCACCCATGCCATACAACAGCAAGTGTTTGCAATGAGTTGTAACATTCTCATCTACAAAGAATGTTCTCAACTTCTCCAGGTAAACAATTTGACCAGTGAACCTTGGACTGGATAAAAGCTTGGCCCTGTAAGATAGACCCTTGTTCAGAATATCTGATGATCTGGATAAGAATATAGAGCTTTACAAGCAGAAAAGATACTACACCATCATACTGGCTATTGTCCCTTCCATATTTCAGCTCCAGTTTAAGATCACATCTCATACTTTGCAACAATGAGACCATCACAATAAAATCATCATCTTCACCTGAGTAAAATTTTATCATATCCATGTGACTCTTGTTCAGCCCAATAGCTTCAGTATTCCGTGCACCTGGAACAATAGCTGAGGACTTTGGCACAATCTGACTTCCCGTGAGCAGGTGGTAATCAAATAGTGCTATTTGAACCACTCACAAAGCTGTATGTACCATCATGCAGGCCAGTTTCATACGTTTCATAAAGAAACTTCGTGTAGAAACGAGCACTGATCCCGTTGTACTGAGATAACTGTATTTCCAACATCTCTGAATTGGTTGCCAAGTTTCGTAACAATTTATGGATAGTATTCTCATCAACTGGCAGAAGTACGCGCAGCATTTGGGAGGCAGACAGTGCAACAGCTGTCCCTTGGTGCGGGGTCCCAAAGAACAGTATCCCATTCGTGGACAGCATTATGTCCTTATGATAAGGAAGGTGAGATTTGTTGCATTGATTGGCATGAATCAAAGCCTACGCGCGCACAGCCTAGTTTGAACTCAGAACATAGTAGTTTGAAATGAAACACCTACAAATTTGAGAATAATGCCACCCAAGCTGTGGGCAAGAAATATAATGGGACGTTTCTAGCCATAATTTAATAAGTATTCCCCATAAATAAAAGAAACTCACTGTTGTAGTTGTATTGTTCCTAAGCAAAGCGAGTCGCGAAATAAAATTTTCTGCGTGACCATACAATGTCTCGTCTATCTTATTTGATTGACTACCAGTGGATACATGATAGCCGTACGTAGCAATTCTGGCGTGAGGTAATCGTTGGGGCAATAGGTCTCTAAGCCAGAGTATTCCATTTTCGGCTGTCCAGGAGTCTTCGCGATGTCCATCTAGGCCGTGGATGGCGACGATGCTACCAGAATTGTTATTAACGGGGAAACACAGGTACGTTGTTAACATGACACACTCGACAGTAGGGGAGATGCCCTCGACGAGCACTTTAATGCCCAGTCCAGAACCCGTCCGATCACGAGTATAGTTCACAATTTCTGATTCCATCTGAAGCAGGAGAGTTAAGATACCACCTGTATATGAAACAAGATGTAGCTACCTAACTTTCAAGTTCTTTCTTCCAATCGCTTCAGGGATGGGTTGTAGAGAGATAACACGTTGATGTGGCGATACCTGTGACACTGTCACGTCTTCTCACATAGTCACTCGAATGAACTATATGCCGGTTTGCGCTAACGTGTGTAATTTCACATAGTAGTACCCATGGTTTTTGTAGTAACGCATGACGGGAAGTCTTTGCGAAGGAGCATTCTGAGCTGGGTCTGTCGATCGTCTTACTATTCATTTTCTGTTTGCTCATCTTCACATAATTTCACGCAGTCTCTCGAAAATGCTGATCGCATGCTATGCCCATGTAGCCATCACGAAATATTCCAAGTGCTTAACAACATGAACTCACGAGCTCAATTGAAGACATATCATCATTTGGAGACTCTGATGCCAGCTATCTACCCTTCATCAAACCTGCCACATTGCTCTTTATACACTTCCTGTCATCTAAGCATTTGTCCTTTAAACTTGTCTTTCCTTGATCGTCCTGGGGGGTCTCTTCACTGCATCATCCTTCAACATATACGTGGCCATTATGGTGGATACGCACTGTTATCTCTTGTCGTTGGGTCGCAGTGACCTCGCTTATGGCTTCATGGTTGCTGATCCGCCTCCGCTGCGCGTTCCTATCTAACATCTGTCATGTTGATCAGTTTCGTACACGCCGTGTTCTCCGTACACACATCTCTCTTCAAGGCTGTATAACCTCTTTTACGAAGATAATGTCCGCTCAATCCTAAACTTCCTTCTCGGCTAATTCTTCATCGCACCGGCCAGTGCTTAGTTTTCCCAGTAACCACGATCCCTCGATCCGGAGACGTCGACCCATTTCTCGCGACACAGATGTCAATCAGATTGTGGTCACTGCAATCGGGTCATCAGACCGAGGTCATCCGGGAACATTCGGTGAGTATAGAGCCTATCAGCGACATTGAACGCCTGACGTGCGCTTACATATACGCTAGCGGTACGGCAGATTATAAGCTCTGTTATAGTAACAAACTCGTCCTCGACTTCTTGTGTAGCCGTCGCTTATGACATAACCTTTTGCGCCAAACACCACAACACGCTTGCTCACGAATGATGTCGAGGATGTCTCGGGATGTCAAAGGCCGATCTTGTCGTTCTGTGGATGTCCGAAACTAATATAGAGAGGAGCAAGTACTGGTCGATGGGCATGATTCATTATTATAGCTAGCGATAGGTATGAAGATCGTGACTGCGCTGTACTTGTCGACTATCTTGACATTGATGCTTATGACCTTCGCTTCTGTTCAACACTAAAAATAGGCGTCCTCATCGGTTTCCACTGCGTGCACCTCTTTCTTATCATCGTTCTGAAGTGTAACCAAACCCCACCATTCTCCGCGCCGGGAACACAACGATCATACTAGCAAGCACAGTCTCAGGGCCGACAATGCCACTTAGAGGCGGTTAGAACACGCGTATCTCTTGTGACTTGGGTTCGGCCGTGGCCACTACAGCTTGACATAGCGACGAGTTTTGCGTAGTGAATGTGACCGCGACAAAACGTCTGAAGTGACAGGTTTACTGAACACTGAGCGTCTCAACCTATCTGGAGGATGAACAGTACGTTTTGTCCGCATTTTCAATGGACGATGTTACAAGACTCTGTAATCTATCGAAATAATCTCTTTTTTTTAAAGTTATTTTTCACAAACGCGGAGCTTGAAGGGCAGAATATGCATATTGAGGGAGCTATGGAAACGAAGAACCTTCAATGTCAACAATCCTGGGAATGGCAAGTCCTCATCTCATTATTACGGGTGCTGATAGTTTTATACGAAACAGCCCTCCTTGCGAATTATTCCAACGCCAATGCAGAAAGTCAGGACTGCAAAAACGAACACGATTCCCAGAAGTTGTGGTAAAATTTTAAGCAATATTAGGAAACTTAAAAGCATCATCGCATTTAGATCGCGACATTCAGCAACCTATTTTCAAATGACCTCTTATCCTAGAGGTCTCGCTGAAATTCCCTGATTCCTTGGACGCTTTGGAAGGTCACTGTTCTGAATCCAGCGTAGTCAAGCAACGGTACGAAATATTTTCCTGAGAATACCCCAATACCATGTTAGAATAGCAAGCACGCAATAGTCCCTTTATGGTAAGGTCATGACGTACCAGCCCATAAGACAAAAGCCTTCCTTTGTTGTACTCCTTTATTGTTTCCTTTTGTCACATGAAAATATTTCTCCAGAACATTCTAGTACACATTCCATGCTATTGTTCTCATTTTCTCTTTGTTCCGAGTTAGCTTAAATACAAGCCATCCCAGTCAACTTCACCTCAGCTATTTGGCATACAGCGTGCAAATACTGAGGTGAGATGCTTACTACTATGCATTCCTAACTCTTTTACTTATTACCATTACCTTAGTATTGTTCTTTCACTTAGGTAATCAATAACTAGCTATTTGGCATACAGCGTGCAAATACTGAGTATTGTTCTTTCACTTAGTTCTCACATACCAAACCAAGTGAATAATTCAGATCGTGTTAGTAGACTTCGTCGTTTGTACATACTGCTTATTATACAATTTATTATTGGTGTCACGTCACAGTGACATCGGCAAACCTCCTTGTTTTACACTCTGACCTGTTCACTCCGTTATACTGTTAGTTACACACCTGACTTGTTTCATTTCTTTATAATTGCTGACATGTATCTCAGATCCCCTTTATGTCTCGGGGGATATTTTTTATCTGGGAAAGGCTGAACACTTTGTTTTTCCCTCACTGCCCAGGTTCTTCAATGGTACGCTACTACAATGACGACTCCTCGTATTCCGCTTCAATTCCATCATCTTATAGACGTGCGGCAACTAAGTCTCCGTTATATGACACCACCTCGTGAGATCACCGCCGTCCTACTTACCTTCGTCGCCCATGCTTTCCACCAGTTCAAAGCCTCTCAACCACGCCCTCTCGCATATATTCTCATACGCCCTGCCTCCCCACGGACGCTCCAGCGCCAGCATCGGCCCACTCCTCGCTTTTCATTCGCATGTGTCCATGATTCGAAACAACATTTCACTTCCTCCTTCCTAAATCGTTCCGAGGTTGAATTCATCTTCCTCATTCTACGAAAATTGCCTTTCACATCGAGACCCCGCCATGCCACTGACGTCCCCTCCACTTCTCTCCGACTCCAATGCAACCACGTGCCCTGGCCTATTGACATCTATCCCGCTGACCACAGCAGTGGTGATAGTAGGCGACGTCCTTAAGGACATCTTTCACAAGCGGTGACGGCATGCCTCAGGCTCTGAATGGCACGACACTCCTGCTGCGACCAACGAGCGCATCAGGCAATCGTGGTTCCGCCGTTGCAAACGCCAGCAGACACAGGTCACGATTAGTCCAGTAATGGACTGCACAGCATTCATTGACCATCGAAAGGCACCGTCTTCCAGGGCTTGCACCAGGGGGCTATCCCCTTTTCGGCTGTCTAAGAGTCTTCGCGGTGTTTATCTAGGCCATGGATGGCGACAATGCTGTCAAAATCGACATTAGCGTTCGACAAGCATTTTGATGCTGAATCCAGAATCTACGCGATCACGAGTATGCTCACAATTTCTGGTGTCCTCTGAAACCGAAGAGTTCAAGATACTACTCCCTTCATATGAACCAAGATGCGTTGTAGAGATATAACACGTTGACGTGGCAACGCCCGGGCCACTGTCGCCTCCACTCCACTGTAACGTGTAGTCCATTTGAACATTCCAACTGAGCTATGCGCCGACCGATATACGTGGCTAATATTGCGGCTCCATTATATCCCGCCATTGGGTTGCAGTGGCTTCGCTTCTGGCTTCATCGTCGTTGATCCGCCTCCGTTTCGTGTTCCTTTCCAACACTTGTCACGTCTGTCAGAGTTTCGCACACGCCATATCCCCCGGACAGCATCACTCACCAAGCTCGTATAACCTTCCTCACGAAGACAATGTGCTCTCGATAATTTACTTTCGCTCTCAACCCGCTCTGCATCGCGGCGGCCGGTACTCAGTTCTCCCAGTGACGATGACGACTCGATTCAGATGTTGAACCATGTCCCGTCAGACAAGTAGACTGCCATCCTTGCCACCAGGCTAGGTAAGACGATACGGCAAAACTTCGTGAGTATGGAGTCTATTTGAGGGAATTCTTGAACAGACGAAGATACTGACGTGCGTTTGCATTCACGCTAGAGATATGGCCGATTACATGCTGTATGTTAATCGCAAACTCATCGTCGACCTCCTGTGCAGCGGTAACATGTGACATAAACCTTCTCCCCAAACACCACGACACGCTTGCCCACGAACGGCCTTGAGGATGTCTCTGGACATCAATGGTCGATAATGTTGTTCTATGGATATGTCTGAACCTAACATAGAGAGGAACAAGAACTGGTTGATGTACTTCATTACTACGGTTAAAGATAGGTATGACAGTTGTGACTGCGACGTATTCGTTGACTATCTTGGCATTGATGCTAATGAAATTCGCTTATGTTCAGCACTAGAAGTAGCTATCCTCAGCGGCTTCTCCTGCATGCACCTCTTTCCTGTCATCGTTCCGAAGCATAACCAACTCGACCATTCTCCACGCCGGAAACGCCAGCCATACTAGCAAGCATGGACTCCAAGCCGGCAACCATGTGTGGTTGAGCGCGCATATCTCTTTGACCTGGGTTCGGCCTTGGCCACTGCAGCTTGACAATAGATGACGTTGGATAATGGATGTGAGTTATGACCGTGTGTCTGACTATACAACTTTAACCAACACTGGCTCACCTAGATGCAGTGCTTCAGCATACCTGGAGAATGTAGAGCACAATTAGTGCGTATCTCCAATGGACACGGTTACTACGACCTGTGCAAACTACACCTCGAGACGGCGCCATACCAGCCACGTTCCCTCCACTTCCTTCCTTTCGACTCCAATGCAACCTCTTACGCTACCACATCGACATCTATCCCGTTGACCTCAGCACAGTGTTGATAGTAGGCGACGTCCTTGCGGGTTTCTCGTGATGACATGTCACGTGGCATGGTGCACCAGTTTAACACCAGGAAGCGCATCAGGACAGTCGTCGCGCTGCCATTGCCAACGCCAGCTGACATAGAGTGACCACTAAAAAAGATGATTTCGAGAGCTAGCTAGCATGGTTTAGAGAACCCAGTAGCGCCAGCTATCTGTCCTTCGTTAAGTTTAAGCTATTTTGTGTCGCGCCCTTCTCATATATCCATTCGTCCTTTGAACTTGTCATTTCTTGGTCGATTCATGCCCTATCACCATTGTGCCCTCTCCACTCTGTCTTCTTTCAACATACGCGGCTGAGCAATACTAACCGCTATATCTCGCCGTTGGGTTACCGTGACCTGGCTCAGAGCGTCAAGGCCAGCATCGTCGTTCGGTGGATATGTCCGAACTTAATTTAGAAACTGTATATGCTCTAAGATTGCGGTCAAGGATAGGTACAACCATCGTGACTGCAACATGTTTGTTGGCTATTTTGACATCAACCATTAATCACCTTGGCTTCTGTTCAGCATTAAATATAGGCGCCTTCAATAATTCCCGCCGCATACGCCCCTTGTCTGTCATCGATCCGAAGCGTGACCAACTACATCATTCTCCAACACCGGAATATGTCCTGTGAAGTATGCGAAACAACACCGCTCGGCTCAGGGCTGGCAATGCTGGCTAGTATATCTCTTGAAGGTAAATTCTGCCGTACTCATTCCTCAATTTGTATTCACATAACCTCATTTTACTATGAAAATGGCATGGTTTACGTATCGGACATCAGATGCTATTTTGATCACAAGTGAGTAGGAAATGATGAAAAGTTAATGACATTAACATCAATTGAGATATGGCGACCGAATAGATACAATGTCACAGGCTGAAGGTAAATAGTACTAAAATCGCAGTTGCAACTTATACTGGTGTGTATCCTCCTCTTCAAGCACACAGAGTTGCAACCAAAAAAAGATCTAATTTACATTGGGTATCTGCACAAATATACATGTTGCTGTTCACTAAAATGATGATGGTAAATAGTAGGATATAAGTTAAGAAGAGCATGGGAAAGGTAGTAAAATAACTTTGTCAGAAAAGAAATTACAATCTGGGTAAAGCACTATCACTCAAAAGTTCATGCCTGCAGGTCCTGGGCTTCAGTATAAATTCCCAAATATGGCAAGGTCAATGCCAAATTTCCCTGTGCCAATGATGTATCTGGATGGTTTGGGCCTAGGAGTTATTTGCAGGCCTCCAGGACCTGCATTTCCAGCTCCTGAGCATCAGTATACTTTCTTAGATGTCTCAAGGTGCATGCCAAGGCTCCCATGGATGTTAATGTATGGGGATGCTCTGGACCAAGCAGTTTCTTACATGCCTCCAGGACCTGCATTTCCAGCTCCTGAGCTTCAGTATACTTTCCCAGATGTCTGAAGGTGCATGCCAAGGCTCCCATGGATGTTAAAGTATCTGGATGCTCTGGACCAAGCAGCTTCTTGCATGCCTCCAAGACTGGCATTTCCAGCTCCTGAGCTTGAGTAAACTTTCCCAGATACCTGAAGGTGCATGCCAAGGCTCCCATGGACATTAAAGTATCTGGATGCTCTGGACCAAGCAGTTTCTTGCATGTCTCCAGGACCTTCATTTCCAGCTCCTGAGCTTCAGTATGCTTTCCCAGATGTGTTAAGGTGGATGCCAAGTTTCCCATGGATGTTAATGTATCTGGATGCTCTGAACCAAGCAGTTGCTTCTGTGACTCCAGGACCTGTATTTCCAGCTCCTGAGCTTCAGTATACTTTCCCAGATGTCTGAATGTGCATGCCAAGGCTCCCATGGATGTTAAAGTATCTGGATGCTCTGGACCAAGCAGCTTCTTGGATACCTCCAAGACCTGCATTTCCAGCTCCTGAGCTTCAGTATACTTTCCCAGCTTCCTCAAGGTGTATGCCAAGTGTGCCATAGATGTTAATGTATGGGGATGCTCTGGACCAAGCAGTTTCTTGCAAGCCTCCAGGACCTGCATTTCCAGCTCCTGAGCTTGAGTAAACTTTCCCAGATACCTGAAGGTGCATGCCAAGGCTCCCATGGACATTAAAGTATCTGGATGCTCTGGACCATGCAGTTTCTTGCATGTCTCCAGGACCTTCATTTCCAGCTCCTGAGCTTCAGTATACTTTCCCAGATACCTCAAGGTGCATGCCAAGGCTCCCATGGATGTTAAAGTATCTGGATGCTCTGGACCAAGTAGTTTCCTGTGTGCCTCCAGGACCTGCATTTCCAGCTCCTGAGCTTCAGTATACCTTCCCAGATGCCTGAAGGTGCATGCCAAGCCTCCCATGGATGTTAAAGTATCTGGATGGTCTGGACCAAGCAGTTTCTTGCGTTCCTCCAGGACCTGTATTTCCAGCTCCTGAGCTTCAGTATACTTTCCCAGCTTCCTCAAGGTGTATGCCAAGTGTGCCATAGATGTTAATGTATGGGGATGCTCTGGACCAAGCAGTTTCTTGCACGTCTCCAGGACCTTCATTTCCAGCTCCTGAGCTTCAGTATACTTTCCCAGATACCTCAAGGTGCATGCCAAGGCTCCCGTGGATGTTAAAGTATCTGGATGCTCTGGACCAAGTAGTTTCCTGTGTGCCTCCAGGACCTGCATTTCCAGCTCCTGAGCTTCAGTATACCGTCCCAGATGCCTGAAGGTGCATGCCAAGCCTCCCATGGATGTTAAAGTATCTGGATGGTCTGGACCAAGCAGTTTCTTGCGTTCCTCTAGGACCTGTATTTCCAGCTCCTGAGCTTCAGTATACTTTCCCATCTTCCTCAAGGTGTATGCCAAGTGTGCCATAGATGTTAATGTATGGAGATGCTCTGGACCAAGCAGTTTCTTGCATGCCTCCAGGACCTGCATTTCCAGCTTCTGAGCTTGAGTAAACTTTCCCAGATACCTGAAGGTGCATGCCAAGGCTCCCATGGACATTAAAGTATCTCGATGCTCTGGACCAAGCAGTTTCTTGCATGTCTCCAGGACCTTCATTTCCAGCTCCTGAGCTTCAGTATACTTTCCCAGATACCTCAAGGTGCATGCCAAGGCTCCCATGGATGTTAAAGTATCTGGATGCTCTGGACCAAGTAGTTTCCTGTGTGCCTCCAGGACCTGCATTTCCAGCTCCTGAGCTTCAGTATACGTTCCCAGTTGCCTGAAGGTGCATGCCAAGCCTCCCATGGATGTTAAAGTATCTGGATGGTCTGGACCAAGCAGTTTCTTGCGTTCCTCCAGGACCTGTATTTCCAGCTCCTGAGCTTCAGTATACTTTCCCAGCTTCCTCAAGGCATATGCCAAGTGTGCCATAGATGTTAATGTATGGGGATGCTCTGGACCAAGCAGTTTCCTGCGTGCCTCCAGGACCTGCATTTCCAGCTTCTGAGCTTCAGGATGTTTTCCCAGATACCTCAAGGTGTATGCCAAGCCTCCCATGGATGTTAAAGTATCTGGATGCTCTGGACCAAGCAGTTTCTTGCGTGCCTCCAGGACCTGCATTTCAAGCTCCTGAGCTTCAGTATACCTTCCCAGATTCCTCAAGGTATATGCAAAGTTTCCCATGGATGTTAATGTATGTGGGTGCTCTGGGCCACACAGTTCCTTGCATGCCTCCAGGACCTGCATTTCCAGCTTCTGAGCTTCAGGATACTTTCCCAGATGCCTCAAGGTGCATGCCAAGCATCCCATAGATATTAAAGTATCTGGATGCTTTGGACCAAGCAGTTTCTTTCGTGTCTCTAGGACCTGTATTTCCAGCTTCTGAGCTTGAGGATATTTTCCCTGATGCCTCAAGGTGCATGCCAAGCATCCCATGGATGTTAAAGTATGTGGATGGTCTGGACCAAGCAGTTTCTTGTGTGCCTCCAGGACCTGCATTTCCAGCTTCTGAGCTTCAGTATACTTTCCCAGATCCCTCAAGGTGCATGCCAAGCCTCCCATGGATGTTAAAGTATGTGGATGCTCTGGACCAAGCAGTTTCTTGCACGTCTCCAGGACCTGCATTTCCAGCTTCTGAGCTTCAGTATACTTTCCCAGATGCCTCAAGGTGCATGCCAAGGTTCCCATGGATGTTAAAGTATCTGGATGCTCTGGACCAAGTAGTTTCCTGCATGCCTCCAGGACCTGCATTTCCAGTTCCTGAGCTTCAGTATACTTTCCCAGATGCCTCAAGGTGCATGCCAAGTTAACCATGGATGTTAAAGTATCTGGATGCTCTGGACCAAGCAGTTTCTTGCGTGCCTCCAGCACCTGCATTTCCAGCTCCTGAGCTTCAGTATACCTTCCCAGATTCCTCAAGGTGTATGCAAAGTTTCCCATGGATGTTAATGTATGTGGGTGCTCTGGGCCACACAGTTCCTTGCATGCCTCCATGACCTGCATTTCCAGCTCCTGAGCTTCAGTATACTTTCCCAGACAGTTCAAGATGCATGCCAACTCTCCCCTGGATGTTAAAGTATCTGGATGCTCTGGACCAAGCAGTTTCCTGCATGCCTCCAGGACCTGCATTTCAAGCTCCTGAGCTTCAATGTACTTTCCCAGATTCCTCAAGATGGATGCCAACTTTCCCATATATGCTATGGTGTGTGGATGCTCTAAGCCAACCTGCTGCTTGGATTTCTCCAAGACCTGCACTGCCAGCTTCTGCGCTCTGCAATATTTTCCCTGCCTGTCCCAAATGTAGGCCAATTGTGACATTATAGCCATGGAACAATCATGGTCAGGACCCAAGATCCATTTTCTGATGGCCATTATTTGTTGGCACCACCTACTAGCATAGTCCCAGTATCCATTTTCAATGTATTCTGCTGTAAGAGCAAAGTGCTCATCATCACAGTAAGACAATCCAAAATATGAAGTATAATGATTATATGCCATCACATGTGGTAATATCATTCTATGAAACTGGTAGGACTGCTCCACCAAATCCATATTACCATTGATTGAGTTTACAATTAAAGCTCGCACTGCAGCCAAGTGTATAATCTGCTTCTCATTGACTACCTTGTCTCTTGCCCAAACTTGCACTATAGGATGAATGGACCATGAAAGTCCCATGATTGATGGGACTTTTGATATCAGTGAATAATCACAAAGCATTTGCATCGCTGTTCTGAGTTTTGTGCATATCCATTGACCATTCTCATCACATTCAAGGAATTGAAATGGAAGATCAGGCTGTGTTGTTGCTAACCTGGAATCCTTGATGTCCCATTCACATGCTTCAGCAGCTCTCTGGAATATTACTTCCATAATATTTTGATGATGAAAGAAGGCCATCATTTTCAGAAGACATAATGCATCACTAGGTGTATTTCCTGGAGCACTTTGCTTCTCAATACCATCATATGAGATATCTAGTGTTCCATAAAGTGTTTTGTTATATAGTGAGGCACCCTTATATAGGAGATGATCTCCATGTAGAAGTATCTCATGGTTCTTGAGATATGTTGATATATACTTTTCTACTGTACACAATCCCATATATATAGCTGCACCAGTAACATCCAATGCCAATGGCAGAAAGCCCAATTTTTCTGCAATGGCTTGTAGCAGTTCAATCTTTAACACATGAGTTTCACCCTCCCTTGTTGATGATCTCATAAGTAGTAAAATGGCATCTTCTTTGGACATCACCTCAAGATGAAGAGCACTACTGACAGCTTGGTGCAGATCAGGATTTCTACTTGTGATCAAGACATCCAACAAATGTGCCGGAGGAAGGTATCTTGAAACCACAGCAGTCATACCATCAGCATTATCAAAAATAAGCAAGCATTTTCTTCCTAGTCCAGCAAGCCACTCTATAATAGCTTCCCCTGACTCTTCAATCCCTAGTGACTTCATAACAGGATCAAGTTTAGAGATCTCAGTGAAACTTGTCTGGAGAGTTTCTGCAGTTGTAGCATCAAGCCATAATATTCTCCAGTAACTAGGTGATATATCAGTATGATGTGAACTGCAATGTGTTTAGAAATAATAATGAAGTAACCCACAGTGTAAGGTCTGTACACTCTTCAGCAAACTTTAAGGAAATTTGGGTCTTTCCAATACCACCCATACCATACAACAACAAGTGTTTTCGGTGAGTTGTAACATTCCCATCCACAAAGAATGTTCTCAACTTCTCTAGGTAAATATCTTGACCAGTGAACCGCGGACTGGATAGAAGTTTGCGTCTGTAAGATGAACCCCTATTCAGAACATCTGATGATCCAGATAAGAACATCACATTTTACAAGCAGATAAGATGCCATACCATCAGACTGGCTAAAGTCCCTTCCATATTCCAGCTCCAGCTTAGGAAGATCACTTCCCATAGTTTGCAACAATGAGACGACCATGTTGAAATCATCATCTTCAGCTGAGTAAAATTTTATCATATCTGTGTGATTCTTGTTCAGCACAATAGGTTCAGCATTCCGTGCACCTGGAACAATAGCAGAGGACTTTGGTACCATCTATCCCCATGTGAGCTCGTAAAAATCAAACAGTGCTGCTCAAAGCACTTACAAAACTAGATGTTCCATCATGCAAGTCAGTTTGATAGGCTTCATAGAGAAACTTTGTGTTGAAACGAGCACTGATCCCGTTGTATTGAGACAATTGCATTTCTAACACTTCTGAATTAGTTGCCAAGCTTCGTAACAATTTATGGGAGGTATTTTCATCAACTGGCAGGAGTACACGGAGCATCTGGGAGGCAGAGAGTGCAACAGCTGCTCCTTGGTGTGGAGTTCCGAAGAACAGTATCCCAGTTGTGTACAGCATTATTTCCTCGTGATAAGGAAGGTGATATTTGTTGCATTGATTGGCATGGATCAAAGCCTATGCGCACACATTCCAGTTGGAACTCAGAGCATAGAAGGACTTTGAAATGGAACACCTACGAATTTAAGAATAATGCCACCTAAGCTGTGGGCAAGAAAGATGATTGGACGTTTCTAGCCATAATTTAACAACCATTCCCCAAGAATAAAGAAACTCACCGTAGTAGTTGTATTGTTCCTAAGCGAAGCGAGTCGCGAAATAAAATTTTCTGCATGACCATACAATGTTTCGTCTATCTTGTTTGATTGACTACCAGTGGATGCGTGGTAGCCGTACGTAGCAATTCTGGCGTGAGGTAATCGTCGGGGCAATAGGTCTCTAAGCCAGAGTATTCCATTTTCGGCTGTCCAGGAGTCTTCGCGATGACCATCTAGGCCGTGGATGGCGATGATACTACCAAAATTGTGGTTAGCGGGGAAGCACCGGGAAATTGCGAACGTGACACACTCGAGAGTCGGAGAGATGCCCTCGACGAGCACCTTAATGCCCAGTCCAGAATCCATGCGATCACGAGTATAGTTCATAATTTGTGATTCCATCTGAAGCAGAAGAGTTAAAGATAACACTCCCTTTGTATGGAGCAAGAAGTACCTACCTAAATTTCACGTTCTTCCAATAGCTTCGGGGATGTGTTATCTCTGCAATGCGTTGACGTGGCAATACCGGTGACACAGTCACGATAGTCCCTACGGGTGTTGCGGCTGGGCCAATGAGATGCTATGTTTGCACTAAAGTGTGCTCAACCTACATCTACAGCCATGATACCGATAGTTTTTGCAGTGATGTATGGACGTGAAGTCTTGCGAACGAGCATTCTGCCCTAGGTGTGTCGATCGTCTTTTCTGCTTGCTCATCGTCTTTTCTGCTTGCTCATCGTCTTTTCTGCTTGCTCATCGTCTTTTCTGCTTGCTCATCGTCTTTTCTGCTTGCTCATCTGTATATCTCACATTATTTCACATAATCCTCTTTGTCTCTAAAAATGCCTGATTGCGTGCTATCCTTCTCTATGCCGATGTAGTCATCAAGAAATATTCTAAGTGCTCAAAAACATCAACTCAAGGGCTCAGTTGAGGAGATAACACGGCTTGGTGACTCTGATATCATCTAGCCGTCCTTCATCCGGCCTGGCACATTGCGCTTCATACACTTCTTCTCGCCCATCCATTTGTCCTTTAGACCTGTCTTCTGGCCTCATTCCATTCCTTCAACATACGTGGCCAATATCGTGGGATATGCACCATTACATCTCGTCGTTGGGTTGCAGTGACTTCTCTTATTGCTTCATCGTTGCTGATCCGCCTCCGTTTTGCGTTCCTCTCTAACATTTGTCATATCGGTCAGTTTCGTACACGCCATGTTCCCGCACACTGTATCTCTCTCCAAGGCTGTATGTACGCTCACTCTTACGCTTCCCTCTCAGCCAACTCCGCATCGTGCCGGCCGGTATCAGTTTTCCCAGTAACCACGATGCCTCGATCCGGGATAAACATATTAGACCTGGGTCATTCTGATGGGGGGGGGGGGGGGAGGGTCGTCAGATGAGGCCATGCAGGAACACTCGGTGAGTATGGTGCCTATCGGAGCCATTAAACGGACGACGATGCTGACATGCGCTTACTTATAACCTAAAGGTACCGCGGTTTGTAAGCTCCACCGCAATGACAGACTCGTCCTCGACTACCTGTGCAGCCCTGACTCGTGAAATAACCCTTTGCGCTAAACACCACGACAAGCTTGCGCACGAATGATATAGAGTATGTCTCGGCACGTTATGGCCCAGTGTTATCCTTCTGTGGATATGTCAGAACCTAATATAGAGAGCAGAAGGTACTGGCACATGTATGCTCCGTGGTTGCGGTTAAAGATAGGTATGATAATCGTGACTGCGACATGCTCGTTGATTATTTTGACATCGATTGTAATGACCTTTACTTATGTTCAGCACTAAAAGTAGGCGTCCTCAACGCCTTGAACTACATGCACCTCCTTCCTCCACTGTTCCGAACAGTGGCCAAGATACACTATTCTCAATGCCGGGACTAGCGAGCACGGACGTAGATGCAGGTTGGCAGGCGCGTATCCCTTTCACTTGGGTTTGGCCGTAGCCACTACAACTTGACATGTCGAAGAGTTTTGCGTAGTGGGTCTGACCACGACAAAGCGTCTGATGTTACAATTTTAATGAACACTGGCTCACCAGTGTGCAGCGTCTCAATTTATCTGGAGTACGAACAATCCTTTTGTGCATCATGGATGAGGTTACATGGACCTATTATTTATTGAAAAAATGTCTGTTAAAGCATTTTTCCCAAACGCGGAAATTTAAGAGCAGAATATAAACATTGAGTGAACTATAAAAACGAAGAACCTTCAACATCAGCAATTTTGAGAATGGCAACTCCTCATCCTATTATTTGCCACTACTAATAGTTTTTGGACCAAGTGAGATTATCAATGCGAAATCGTCCTGCTTGCGAATTATTCTAACGCCAATGCAGTTATGGCTACAAAAATGAAACGGCTCGTGGCAGCTTTGCATTTGTTGTAAAATGTTTGTAACATTGGGAAATTGAAACCATCATCTCGTTCAGATAGCAATTTGACAAACCATTTTCGAGTGGCCTATATGAATACAGCCGCGTGTATGAAACAATTTACTTTAATTATATTGGTGTCACGTCACAGTGACATCGGCAAATCTCCGGTAGCATCCTGCCTCCTTGTTTTACACTGTGACCTGTTCACCGTTATACTGTTAGTTACACACCTGACTTGTTTCATTTCTTTATAGTTGCTGACATGTATCTCAGATCCCCTTTATATCTAGAAAAGGCTGAACACTTTGTTTTGCTCCACTTCCCAAGTTCTTCAATGGTGCGCTACTACGATAACGACTCCTCGTATTCCGCTTCAACTCCGTCATCTTCCAGACGTGCGGCAACTCAGTCTCCGTCATATTACACCACCTCGCGAGATTACCGCCCTCCTACTTACCCTTGGTCGCCCATGCTTTCCACCAGTTCAAAACCTTTCAACCACGCCCTCTCGCATATTCTCATACGCCTCTGTCTCCCCACGGATGCTCCAGCGCCAGCATTGACCCACTCCTCGCTTTTCATTCCCATGTGCCCAGCCTCGTGATTGGAAACAACATCTCACTTCCTTCCTCGTAAATCGTTCAGAGGTTGAATTCATCTTCTTCATTCTACGAAAATTACCTTTCACCTCGAGACCCCGCCATGTCACTGACGTCCTCTCCACTTCTTTTCCTCCGACTCCAATGCAACCACGTGCCCTGGTCTATTGACATCTATCCCGCCGACCACAGCAGTGGTGATAATAGGCGACGCCCTTAAGGGCATCTTTCACAGACTGTGACGGCATGCCTCAGGCTCTGAATGGCACGACACTCCTGCTGACACCAACGAGCGCGTCAGGCAATCGTGGTTCCACCGTTGCAAACGCCAGCAGACGCAGATCGCGAATATGAGGACTGCACAGTATTCATTGGCTGTCGAAAGGTGCTATCTTCCAGGGCTTGCACCAGGGGGGCTATTCCATTTTCGGCAGTCTAGGAGTCTTCACGGTGTTTATCTAGGCCATGGATGACGACAATGTTGTGAGAATCGACATTAACGTTCGACAAGCATTTTGATGCTGAATCCAGAATCTACACGATCACGAGTGTGCTTACAATTTCTGGTGTCCTCTGAAGCCGAAGAGTTCAAGATACTACTTCCTTCATATGAAACAAGATGCGTTGTAGAGAGATAACGTTGACGAGGCAACGCCCGCGCCACTGTCACCTCACCACACCCCACTGCATTGTATCGTGTAGTCCATTTGAATATTACGACTGAGCTATGCGCCGACCGACATTCGTTGGCTAATATTGTGGCTTCACCATATACCGCCATTGTGTTGCAGCGACTTCGCTTCTGGCTTTATCGTCGTTGATCCTCCTCCGCTTCGTGTTCCTTTCCAACAGTTGTCAAGTCTGTCAGAGTTTCGCACACGCCATATCCCCCGGACAGCATCACTCGCCAAGCTCGTATAACCTTCCTCACGAAGACAATGCGCGTTCGATGCTACTTTCGCTCTCAACCCGTTCTGCATTGCGGCCGCCGGTACTCAGTTATACCAATGACGACTCGATTCAGATGTTGAACCACGTCCCGTCAGACAAGTATAGACTACCATCCTTGCCACCAGGCTAGATAAGACGATCCGGCAAAACTTCGTGAGTATGAAGTCTATTTGAGGCAATTATTGAACAGACGAAGATGCTGACGTGCGTTTGCATTCACGCTAGTGATATAGCGGATTACATGCTGTATGTTAATCACAAGCTCGTCTTCGACCTCCTATGCAGCGGTAACATGTGACATAAACCTTCGCCCCAAACACCACGACACAGGCTTACCCACGAACGGTGTTGAGGATGTCTCTGAACATCAACGGTCGATAATGTTCTTCTGTGGATATGTCTGAACCTAACATAGAGAGGAGCAAGAACTGGTTGAGGTACTTTATTACTACGGTTAAAGATAGGTATGACAGTTGTGACTGCGACGTATTCGTTGACTATCTTGGCTTCGATGCTAATGAAATTCGCTTATGTTCAGCACTAGAAGTAGCTGTCCTCAGCGGCTTCTCCTGCATGCACCTCCTTCCTGTCATCGTTCCGAAGCATAACCAACTAGACCATTCTTCAAGCCGGAAACGCCGCAGCCATACTAGCAAGCACGGGCTCAAGGCCGGCAATCATGTGTGGTTGAACGCGCATATATCTTTCGACCTGCGTTCGGCCTTGGCCATTGCAGCTTAACAATAGATGACGTTGGATAATGATGTGGGTTGTGACAATGTGTCTTACTATACAACTTCAACTAACACTGGCTCACCTAGATGCAGTGCTTCAGCACATCTGGCGAATGTAGAGCACAATTAGTGTGTATCTCCAATGGACTCGGTTACTACGACCTGTGGAAACTACACCTCGAGACGGCGCCATACCAGCCACGTTCCCTCCACTTCCTTTCTTTCGACTCCAATGCAACCTCTTACCCTATCACATCGACATCTATCCCGTTGACCTCAGCAGTGTTGACAGTAGGCGACGTCCTTGCGGGTTTCTATCACGAACTTTTACGGCATGTCACATGGCATGGTGCACCAGTTTAACACCAGGAAACGCATCAGGACAGTCGTCGCACTGCCATTGCAAACGCCAGCTGACATAGAGTGACCACTAAACAAGAGGATTTCGAGAGCTAGCTAGCATGGTTTGGAGACTCTAGTAGCGCCAGCTATCCGTCCTTCGTTAAGTTTAAGCTATTTTGTGTCGCGCCCTTCTCATATACCCATTCGTCCTTTGAACTTGTCCTTTCTTGGTCGATTCATTCCCTATCACCATTGTACCCTCTCCACTCTGTCCTCTTTCAACATACGCGGCTAAGCAATACTTACCGCTATATCTGGCCGTTGGGTTGCCGTGACCTGACTCAGAGCGTCAAGGCCACCATCGTCGTTCTGTGGATATGTCCGAACTTAATTTAGAAATTGTGCATATGCTCCAAGATCGCGGTTAAGGATAGGTACGACCATCGTGACTGCAGCATGTTCGTTGGCTATTCTGGCATCAACCGTTAATGACCTTGGCCTCTGTGCAGTATTAAATGTAGGCGCCTTTAATGACTCCCGCCGCATACACCTCTTGTCTGTCATCGATCCGAAGCGTGACTAACGACATCATTCTCCACCACCGGAATGTGTCCTGTGAAGTATGCGGAACAACACCACTCGCTAAGCACGGGCTCAGGGCCGGAAATGCTGCCTGTTCGAACGGGTATATCTCTTGAAGTTAAATTCTGCCGTAGTCACTCCTCAATTTGTATTCACACCTCATTTTACTATAAAAATGGCATGATTTACGTACCGGACATTAGATGGTATTTTGATTACATGAGACTAGGAAATGATGAAAAGGTAATGACATTAACATCAATTGAGCCGAATAGGTACAATGTCACAGGCTGAAGGTAAATAATACTAGAATCGCAGTTACAACTTATAGTGGTTGGTGTGGATCCTCCTCATCAAGCACAGAAATTTGCAACCAGAAAAAGATCTAATTCTAATTTACAATGGGCATTTGCCCACAAATATACATGTCACTGTTAACTACAATGGTGATGGTAAATAATAGGACATCCCTAGTTATAAATTAAGAAGAGTATGGGAAAGGTAGTAAAATAAGTGCATCAGAAAAGAAATTACAATCTGGGTAAAGCACTATCTCTCTGCAAGTCCTGGGCTTCAGTATAATTTCCCAAATACTGCAAGGCCAATGCCAAATTTCCCTGTACCCATGATGTATCTGGATGGTTTGGGCCAAGGAGTCATTTGCATGCCTCCAGAACTTGCACTTTAGTTCCTGAGCTTGAGCATACTTTCCAAGATTCTCCAAGGTGCCTGTCAAATGTCCCTTGCTCTTTGATGCATCTAGATGCTCTGGGCCCCAAGCAGATGCTGGTGGGCTTCCAGGACATGCACATTGTCCCACTGAAAGAAGGTGTGCAACCTATTTTGATGCCAATGTTTCAAACTTCCCCAGCCAACAGGAAAGTCATTGATGAACAAATTGATACCTGTTGTTGATTGAACCATCCAAGAGTCCTTGGGGAGCACCAGCCTTTGTAGTCTATCACAATGGGAAACCGCAAGTAGTGATAGACTATCAGAAATTGAACAGCCTCACAGTCCCCGATGAATTCCCATTACCACATCAGTCTGAGATCATCCAAGCACTTTCCAGATCCAACATCCTATCCTCCTTCAATGTGTTAGCTGGCTTCACCCAACTCAAAATGTTAGAAGAAGACAAACCAAAGACAGCCTTCAGATCCCACTGAGAACTGTGGCAATTCAGGAGAATGCCATTCGGACTCCAGCATGGACCCTCTATCTTCCAGAGGGTTATGCCAACCATACTTGCACCCTACTTATGGATATTTTGCCTAGTTTATATTGATGACATCGTGCTCTTTTCTAAGACATGGGACAATCATCTAGAGCATTTAGACCAAGTCCTACAGGCCATAATTGCAGCGGGAATCACTCTCTTGCCAAAAAAGTGCTATGTTAGATATAACTTGATTCTATTACTGGGACATAAGGTGTCTAGACTCAGTTTTTCGACCCACCAAGAGAAGGTCACCACTATACTAGAACTGGCTATGCCCACCAAAATAGGAGATCTCCAACATTTCCTCGGAATGGTTTTGTACTTCTCCACATACATACCATTTTACTCTTGGACAGTGGCCCCACTCTTCAACCTCCTAAAGAAAGGAATTCATTGGACTTGGGATTCTGAACATGCCAGGGATTTTGAAGACGTCAAAGTTGCACTGAGCTCCACTCCAGTACTCAGGCACCCCATGAGTGGCATGCCTTATTGACTATACACGGACACTTCAGACTTCAATCTACTCCCAAGCAAGATCAGCCTTCAATCAATCATGAGATGTCCCCATTTTCATCACTCATTATAAGACCAAGGAACCAAAATTCACCTGGACAGATTCCTGGGCTTTGGATTTTGATGACACTAGTGTCAGTGTGGAGTGTGTCATCACCTACTGGAGTCACATGCTCAAGAAGGCCAAATGTAACTACTCAGCCATGGAATGAGAAGTGTTAGCTGCCAAAGAGGGATTAGTTCATTTTCACCCCTTTATAGAAGGCAAACACATACTTCTCATCACTGACCACATGGCATTGCAATGGGCCAGATCTTATGAGAATACCAATTGTCGACTGGCCACATGGGGGGCAGTATATGCTGCATAGCCTGGTCTGGAAATTCTCCACCAAGCGGGACAAATACATAGCAATGTTGACCTGTTGTCTAGACTCCCTTGAGTACCCGACTGCATTAGCCCCACAAGAGATGACCTATTACCAATTGTAGTGGACTCTTCCAAAAGGGATGACAATGAGAAACTATGGGAGAATAAACCAGCAGAAAGAGCTATCTTTCTCATTCATCATGAGTTAGTGGAACCCATTGGAACAATGGAAGAGGTCCCCCAAACAGAATGGGATCTTCACAACCTCCCCAGAAATGACAAGATTGACAAATCAAATTTTACTCTCTTGAATCCCCAGCTGCTTATAGAAATTGATGAGAATTATGCTAAGGAACTCCATGATGGGTACCAGAAAGATCCTGCCCATTTCCCCAAATGTAGTAGCCACCCCTTCTCACTATTTCATTGGCAAGAATAAATACTGTTTTTTTTGAGATTCAGACTGAGATCATGTGTGCCTAACAGTATGATGCCAACCATACTCAAGTTGATACATGACAATCCCTTAGGAGCCCACACAGGCAGTCAATGACTCTTTCAGCTAATGAAGGACCAATTTTTCTGGCCAAGAATATTGCAGGACTGCATGGTGTACACTCACAGCTGTGACATATGTCAGAAGACCAAAGTTAATCATTCTGCCTGACAAGGAGCTCTCCGACCTGCAGAGGTGCCCCTAAGGCCATTCGAGGTTGTCTCAATGGACCTGATAACCAGACTGCCACCTTCTGTAGAGGATGCTTATTCTGCCATCTTTGTTGCCATGGATAAACTTATGTGTTTCTTAATTTGTGAGTCCACAACCTCAGATTTATCTGCAGAAGGATTCACATGAATTTTTGTGGATAAGATAGCCACTCCCTTTGGCTTACTTACCTTCAAGGATAATCTGTGATCGAGACAAGAGATGGACTTGTAGGTTTTGGAGAGAAGTCTGCAAAGTATACAGAAGTGCCCTCACGGTATCCTCATCTCACCACCCTCAGACAGATGGTCAAATGGAGAATGCCAATGCTATCGTGGAGCAAATGCTGAGACCATACTGTGCTTCTTCAAAAGATGAATAGTCTAAATGGACTCAGGTAGTGGCCCATACCTACAATTCAATGGTACAGAGTTCAATGGGCTACACACCAGCCTTTTTGTTGATGGGACACTTACTGAGAGGAATGTCCCGCTGCCTGGGAGATGACCCCCTGGTTCCCAGAGAATTATCAGACAGCCCATTGGTGGATCAATGGATCTTGGAACTAGAGAACTGTTATGACCGTGTCACAACCGTGTCACAACCTGATGGTCCCAGATGGTACTATCGTCTGTCTGTATTTCAAGTTATAGGTCAAGTCATTGTATCAGTAACCATCAGTAATCTGACACTGACATATCCCTTCGTGGTGATCAAACCCTGTTTACACCCCTGTCAAGTTATACTCATACCATCTGGTTATGCTTTGATACAGTGGCTCAAAAAATCGTTCCAATGTTTTGTTATTTTGGAAAGATTGATTAACAATACAAACACCAGAGATCAGATAATTCCCAAGATATTGCCCAATGTAGTGTAGCATCCTAGCTTGAAGCTGACACTTAGCTTATGTAATTTGAACCTAAATTGGTTGAATAATAAATAAAACAAGATAATCACTCATTGGAACAATTTTTTGACCCTCTATTTTCCAGCTAATTAATACTTGGTATGACCACCTTTTGCTTTAATAACTGTGTGTATCCTTCTAGGAATGCTTTCTATTAGATTCTGACACACTTCTGGTTGAATTGCATTCCACTCCTCCACAACCCAGTCCCATAATTCATGTACTCCTTTAGGTGGTGTTGGGTATTGTTGCAGGCAACACTTGAGGTGTTCCCAAAGGTGTTCAATGGGATTCAGATCAGGAGACTGGGCAGGCCAGGATAGTACTTGAATACCATTGTCTTCAAACCACTTCTTGGCCTTCCTAGATGTGTGTTTTGGATCATTATCCTGTTGAAAGTAACATTTGTCCTCCTCCATTTCCAGCATTTCAAAGCTTTCTACCACTCCATCCTCCAAAATCTCCACATACTGACCAGCATCCTTTGTTCCCTGAACCTCCACTAACTTTCCCACACTATTCCACCCCATACAGCCCCATACCATGAGATTATTTCCTCCTCCATACGGGACAGTTGGTATTGTGGTTTGGTTAGATATTGGTTCCCCCCATTCTTTCCAAACATACACCTTTCCATCAGATCCAATTCAGTTAATCTTTGTCTCATCTGTCCACAACACCCTTTTGAAGTCCTCCACAGTCCAGTTTTTATGGTACTGAGCAAACTCAAGTTGCTTCTGACAATGAGTCTTCTTCAACATAAGTACTTTCCTCTTTGTTGCAGAGTAAAAACCATTTTTCTTGAGTACATTCCTGACTGTTTGAGGAGTGACAGAGTTGGGGATGGCAGAATTAATGAATTGGGCAGCTTGAATGGAATTGTCAAGTTTTCCAGAGCTAATTTGACAGACAATTGACTGTTTGTCACAAGTGGTCAGCTTGGAAGGACGGCCAGCTGGGTTGTTTTCTTTATCTGCAAGCACTTCAGCCTTGATCCTACTGATTGTAGCCCTCCCTAAACCAGTTTTAGTCTGGATTTGAGTGTAGGAATACCCCTCTTGAAGAAGAGAGATAATAGTAAAACACTGAGTAGTAGAAATAGCTTTCATAGTGGTGGTAAAGGCTAAGAAGTGGTTGAGCCAATTGTCAACATGTCAAACAGATGTAAACAAAGTCACATGACATGTTTATTGGTCTCACAAATGGTTTAGACTTGTATTTTCACTGAAATATTAACTTTTCTGTTAAAATAATAGAGGGTCAAAAAATCATTCCAATGAGTGATTATTTTGTTTTATTTATCATTCCACCAATTTGGATTCAGAGTACATAAGCCAAGCGTCAGCTTCAAGCTAGAATACTATACTATATTGGGTAATACTTTAGGAATTATCTGATCTCTGGTGTTTGTATTGTGAATCAATCTTTCCAAAATAACAAAACATTGGAACAATTTTTTTGGGCCACTGTACATCCTTGTTTATTATTATGATGATCTGTTCTACTCTATGTTTCACATATGTATTCCTGTATATACTTGTAGCTCTTGGACTATTCCCTTTTCTCGTAATTCCACTCTCAGTTAATCACAGCTTCCAATCCAATTGTAACCTCCCAGTTCCTAGTCAAGTTTATTTGTCACTAATTGGACATTCCTGCTCTTACAGTACCTTAGTTAGTATTTCGAGATGCCAATAACTAGTATTTAAGTCCAACTGTAATGTAGCTACAAGGCAATGAGAATATCAACTCAGAACACCCCTAAAACAACTCTCATAGTATCATTCTAAATATCCGGCTCTCTGCCTCTTGCACTTGCGCACCCCCAGTTTCCGACTCTCAGTTTCTGACCCTTTGATCCAACCCTCAACTTATCCTTCGGCGTCCAATTGGTGACTTACTGAGAGGATTATTTGACAGGACTAGTTTTCCACCTACCCAAAATTTAAGGACACCCAAAGGTAACTTGCAAGGGCAAAGCACATAAGCTGAAGCCAAGTCCTTCCATTCGGTCTCCATCAGTCTACTCACATCAGTCAGTTTTCTGCTCTTAACAGCTCCCCAACTTCAAAAGAATACTGTGACCCCAAGCCTCTACTCTTTCTACCACCTCATCTCATACTGAAAATGTTGAGCACAGTGCAGGTTATTCTGGATTGTCATCATCAATGCATTCCACATCGCAGAGCAACACTGCAAGAGTTTCCATCAGCTTGGGGAACAAAACTGCTTTTACTCTGTATACTCCCCTCCCTGGGCCCTGACTCCCCAATTTCAAAATGATACCTTGACCCCAGATGGCGGTTCCTCCTTCCACACTGCCTCAAACAGAGAATGTCGAGTGCTTTGAGACCCACCTGGAGGCCTCTTCATCAACATGTTTAACATGGATGGGTTCCATCCAGAGGACTGCCCCTCCATCCCCTGAAGTTTGGGGAGCTCCCATGGGAACCGGAGTGAGCAAGAAAGGAAAGGACAGTGTCATCTTCTATGATTGGGACAAAGTAAGGAGGATCAAGTTGCAAAGCATCACATTATGATGTGGAGATGGAGTTGAGCTACCTCCCCCTCACAATGTGGACCTCAGGAAAGAATCTATCAGATGGGGGCCATTGACTTATCATCCGATTCGGAGGAAGATCAACTGTGCTATCCAGCCTATGACGTACCTAGGTGTGGACTGCCATGAAGGATTTTTACTTCCTGATGAAATTCACTTCTTTACAAGTGACCCTAACCAGTGAAGAAAGTTATCGACTTTTGTCAGGGTTTGGAGGGGGTATCGTCCAACTAACCCCACAATACTGTCCAGCTCCACCCACCTCTCCCCACCCCTATGTGTCTCTTTTGCACCCCCACTGCATCACTTCACATCCTTTTCTGAGCAGTCAAGAAGCCTTGAGCCACCTCCCACTGGCCCACCTTCTTTTCCTTCCATACAATTACCTCTTCCCTCAGCAGACTTTCCCTCCACAGTGAAGCCGTCTCCCACACCGGGTCATTCCTCCATACCACCATCCTCATCCACATCAGAGCCCCCTCCCATGCTGAGGATCACCCCACCCTCCTGTGTATCACCCAATCCCCTCATACATAGCCACCCCCCCACTTTGCATTACACCCACACCCTTACTCCCAATGGAGCCAGACACATCCCATGTTCTCTCAACAGTTCGAAGTCCCCTGCCTACATCTCCCTGCTCACCTTGCATTTCTCTCGGGAGCACCATTCACCAACCTGGTGTTGACTTGATGGATGTTGATTCCTCAACCATGGAAGTCTTCATGGAGCCTCCCCCATTGAGCAAAAAAGTGAAAGGGAAACAGAGAGCTGATGTCCAGCATGATGAGCCTCTTGCCATTGACCCCACTCCAGCAGACCCTGTTTGCAGCCCTCCACTGCAACAGCCTTCTTCCCTGCCCTCTCAGGACACCACCAATTTGGCTCACTTTTCCCTGACAGGTTGGATGCATATTTCCATAAACTACCCATCTGACCATTTTACTGTGGGACATACACTGACATGACTGGGACAAACTGTGATATATTAGGCTTATTTTAATACTATCTTCTGAAAAAGGAGTCCAATGCTCTATCAAAATGTGCAAATACTCAATTCACTGCAAGGTAAAGTAATTTAAGTATTTGATATTAATCAGTGGCAGCCTGAATAGACTTAGAATCACTGAAATCAAGAGTTTACTTGAATATATGCACCCTACTTAGCAAAGAAGGTTTTGAGAGCTACTTCTGCAAGCTGTTCTTTTTCTGTGAAAACAATTATTAAAATATGAATAACAATTCACTGATCCCAAAACTAGATTCAACTTCAATTCTAGCTAGTTTATATATATTTTATACTATTTATCAAACAGTAAAAATATTTATAAACAGGTCAAAAGATTAGATATAGAATAAAACACTATTTGGCTAATATATGCTTTATTTACACTAACCTACAGGGTCTAGTGTGATACCAACTTATCAGGATCTTAATGTAGTCTTAAGGATCTCAGTATTATTTATGCTTAAAACTGGGAGAAATTAGAATTGTGCTTCTAATCTTAAACTATGATAACAAGATTGTTTATTACTTTAATTGATAGCCAACAACTCAACTAGAGGTGAAAAGTAATAAAGGCCAGCTACTCAACTAAGAGGTGGCAAAGGGGAACAGAACTCTTGTCAGAAGCCCAACTAGAGGTGACAAGGGTTAGAATTAATACCAGAAGCTCAACTAGGGGTGGCAGGGAATCCTGATTGATCAGAAGCTCAACTAGAGGTGACCAGGGGGTAGGACTATTGTCAGGGGCTCAACTAGAGGTGACAGGGAATCCTGATTGGTGCCAGAAGCTCAACTAGAGGTGGCAATAAACTGCTTGTTGCAGTGACACACAGATGCGGTGTAAATGGGTTGATAATATGAGTTATATTTCATGGCTGGAGCAGAGCTCCTTATATACATACACTAAGATCTGAGACATTTAGAGACATATTGAGCTTTATTTCTATCCTATTTTAGCTATTTTACCTGGAATGTTTTGGACATTTCTGCCATTCTCTATTGTGGATGCTCTGGGCCAAGCAGTTTCTCGGATGCCTCCAGTACCTGCAATTCCAGCTTCTGAGCTTCAGTATACATTCCCAGATCCCTCAAGGTGCATACCAGGTTTCCCATGGATGTTAATGTATGTGGATGCTCTGGGCCAAGAAATTGCTTGAATGCCTGCAGGACCTGCACTTGTAGCTCCTGAGCTTCAGTATACTTTCCCAGATAGCTCAAGGTGCATGCCAAGGCTTCCATGCATGTTAAAGTATCTGGATGGTCTAGACCAAGCAGTTTCTTGTATCCCTCCAGGACCTGCATTTCTAGTTCCTGAGCTTCAGTATACTTTCCCAGATGTCTCAAGGTGCATGCCAGGGCTCCCATGCATGTTAAAGTATCTGGATGCTCTGGACCAAGCAGTTTCTTCCATGCCTCCAGGACTTGCAGTTCCAGCTTCTGAGCTTCAGTATACTTTCCCAGATACCTTAAGGTCCATGCCAAGTCTCCCATGGATCTTAAAGTATCTGGATGCTCTGGATCAAGCAGTTTCTTGCGTGCCTCCAGGACCTGCATTGCTAGATCCTGAGCTTCACTATACTTTCCCAGATGCCTCAAGGTGCATGCCAAGTTTCTCATGGATATTAAGGTATTTGGATGCTCTGGACCAAGCAGTTTCTTGCATGCCTTTAGGACCTGTATTTCAAGCTCCTGACCTTCAGTATACTTTCCCAGATGCCTCAAGGTGCATGCCAAGGCTCCCATGGATCTTAAAGTATCTGGATGCTCTGGACCAAGCAGTTTCTTGCATACCTCCAGGACCTGCATTTGTAGTTCCTGAGCTTCACTATACTTTCCCAGAAGCATTAAGGTACATGCCAAGTTTCTCATGGATCCTAAGGTATCTGGATGCTCTGGACCAAGCAGTTTCTTGCATGCCTCCAGAACATGCATTTCTAGTTCCTGAGCTTCAGTATACTTTCCCAGATCCCTCAAGGTGCATGCCAGGGCTCCCATGCATGTTAAAGTATCTGGATGCTCTGGACCAAGCAGTTTCTTGCATGCCTCCAGGACCAGCATTTCCAGGTCCTGAGCTTCACTATACTTTCCCAGATACCTCAAGGTGGCTGCCAAGTTACTCATGGATAATAAGGTATTTGGATGCTCTGGACCAAGCAGTTTCTTCCATGCCTGTAGGACCTGTATTTCAAGCTCCTGAGCTTCAGTATACTTTCCTAGACACCTCAAGGTGCCTCCCAAGCCTCCCATGGAACTTAAAGTATCTGGATGCTCTGGACCCAGTAGTTTCTTGCATCCCTCCAGGACCTGCATTTCCAGCTCCTGAGCTTCAGTATACTTTCCCAGACTCACCAAGGTGGATGCCAAGGTTCCCATATATACTAATGTATTTTGATGCCCTGGGCCAAGCTGCTGCTTGCATGACTTTACGACTTGGACTGCCAGCTCCTGAGCTCTGTGATATTTTCCCTGCCTTTCACAAATATATGCCAATTTTGACATCATTGCCATGGAACAATCATGGTCAGGACCCAATATCCATTTTCTGATAGCCATTATCTGTTGGCACCACCTGCTAGCATAGTCCCAGTATCCATTTTCAATGAACTCTGCTGTAAGAGCAAAGTGCTCATCATCACAGTATGACAATCTAAAATATGAAGTATAATGGTTATATGCCATCATATGTGGCAATATCATTCTATGAAACTGGTAGGACTGCTCCACTAAATCCATATTACCATTGATTGAATTTACAATTAAAGCTCGCACTGCAGCCAAATGTATAATCTGCTTCTCATTGACTACCTTGTCTCTTGCCCAAACCTGCACTATAGGATGAATGGACCATGAAAGTCCCATGATTGATGGGACTTTTAATATCAGTGAATAATCACAAAGCATTTGCATTGCTTTTCTGAGTTTTGTGCATATCCATTGACCATCCTCATCACATTCAAGGAATTGAAATGGAAGATCAGGCTGTGTTGTTGCTAACCTGGAATCCTTGATGTTCCATTCAGATGCTTCAGCAGCTATCTGGAATATCACTTCCATAATATTTTGATGATGAAAGAAGGCCATCATTTTCAGAAGATATAATGCATCCCCAGCTGTATTTCCTTGAGCACTTTTCTTCTCAATACCATCATATGAGATATCTAGTGTTCCATAAACTGTCTTGTTATATAGTGAGGCACCCTTATACAGGAGATAATCTCCATATAGAAGTATCTCATGGTTCTTGAGATATGTTGATACATACTTTTCTACTGTACACAATCCCATATATATAGCTGCACCAGCAACATCCAATGCCAATGGTAGAAAGCCCAATTTTTCTGCAATGGCTTGTAACAGTTCAATCTTCAACACATGAGTTTCACCCTCCCTTGTTGATGATCTCATAAGTAGTAAGATAGCATCTTCTTTGGACATCACCTCCAGATGAAGAGTGCCACTGACAGCTTGGTGCAGATCAGGATTTCTACTTGTGATCAAGACATCTAACAAATGTGCTGGAGGAAGGTATTTTGAAACCAGAGCAGTCATGCCATCAGCATTATCAAAAATAAGCAAGCATTTTCTTCCTAGTCCAGCAAGCCACCCTATAATAGCTTCACCTGACTCTTCAATTCCTAGTGACTTCATAACAGGATCAAGTTTAGAGATCTCAGTGAAACTTGTCTGGAGAGTTTCTGCAGTTGTAGCATCAAGCTATAATATTCTCCAGTAACTGGGTGATATATCAGTATGGTGTAAACTGCAATCCATTTAGAAATAATAATGAAGTAACCCACAGTGTAAGATCTGTACACTCTTCAGCAAATTTTAAGGAAATTTGGGTCTTTCCAATACCACCCATGCCATACAATAGGAAGTGTTTTTGGTGAGTTGTAACATTCCTATCCACAAAGAATGTTCTCAACTTCTCTAGGTAAATATCTTGACCAGTGAACCGCGGACTGGATAGGAGTTTGCGTCTGTAAGATGGACCCCTATTCAGAATATCTGATGATCCAGATAAGAACATCAAATTTTACAAGCAGATAAGATGCCATACCATCAGACTGGCTAAAGTCCCTTCCATATTCCAGCTCCAGCTTAGGAAGATCACTTCCCATAGTTTGCAACAATGAGACGACCATGTTGAAATCATCATCTTCAGCGGAGTAAAATTTTATCATATCTGTGTGATTCTTGTTCAGCACAATAGGTTCAGCATTCCGTGCACCTGGAACAATAGCAGCGGACTTTGGTACCATCTATCCCCATGTGAGCCCGTAAAAATCAAACAATGCTGCTCAAGGCACTTACAAAACTAGATGTTCCATCATGCAAGTCAGTTTGATAGGCTTCATAGAGAAACTTTGTATTGAAAAGAGCACTGATCCCGTTGTACTGAGACAATTGCATTTCTAACACTTCTGAATTAGTTGCCAAGCTTCGTAACAATTTATGGGAGGTATTTTCATCAACTGGCAGGAGTACACGCAGCATCTGAGAGGCAGAGAGTGCAACAGCTGCCCCTTGGTGCGGAGTTCCGAAGAACAGTATCCCAGTTGTGTACAGCATTATTTCCTCGTGATAAGGAAGGTGATATTTGTTGCATTGATTGGCATGGATCAAAGCCTATGCGCACACATTCCAGTTAGAACTCAGAACATAGAAGTACTTCGAGATGAAACACCTACGAATTTAAGAATAATGCCACCTAAGCTGTGGGCAAGAAAGATGATTGGACGTTTCTAGCCATAATTTAACAACCATTCCCCATGAATGAAGAAACTCACCGTAGTAGTTGTATTGTTCCTAAGCGAAGCGAGTCGCGAAATGAAATTTTCTGCATGACCATACAATGTCTCGTCTATCTTGTTTGATTGACTACCAGTGGATGCGTGATATCCGTACGTAGCAATTCTGGCGTGAGGTAATCGTCGGGGCAATAGGTCTCTAAGCCAGAGTATTCCATTTTCGGCTGTCCAGGAGTCTTCCCGATGTCCATCTAGGCCGTGGATGGCGATGATACTACCAGAACTGTCGTTAGCGGGGAAGCACCGGGAAATTGCGAACGTGACATACTCGAGAGTCGGAGAGATGCCCTCGACAAGCACCTTAATGCCCAATCCAGAATCTGTGCGATCACGAGCATAGTTCACAATTTCTGATTCCATCTGAAGCAGAAGAGTTGAAGATAACACTCCCTTTATATGGCACAAGATGTACCTACCTAAATTTCACGTTTTTCCAATAGCTTCGGGGATGGGTTATCTCTCTGCAACGCGTTGACGTGGCAATACCAGTGACACTGTCACGTCCTCTGCATCACGTGGTCCCTACGAATATTGCGACCATATGTCGACTAATGAGATGCTGCTATGTTTGCACTAAAGTGTGCGCAACTTTACTTCGTAGTATACCGACGGTTTTCGCAGTGATGTATGACGGGAAGTTTTGCGCCCGAGCATTCTGCCCTAGGTGTGTCGATCGTCTTTTCTGCTTGCTCATTTGTATTTCTCACATAATTCTACATAATCCTCTTTCTCTCTAGAAATTCGTGATTGCATGGTATTTTTCTCTATGCCCATGTAGTCGTCACAAAATATTCTAAGCGCTTAACAATATCAACTCAAGGGCTCAGTTGAAGAGATAACACGGCTTGGAGACTCTGATCTCAGCTAGCCGTCCTTCATCAGGCCCGGCATATTGCGCTTCATACACTTCTTCTCGCCCGTCCATTTGTCCTTAAGACCTGTCTTCTGGCCTCAATCCTTTCCTTCAACATACGTAGCCAATATCGTGGGATAGGTACCATTGCATCTCGTCGGGTTGCAGTGACTTCGCTCATAGCTTCATCGTTACTGATCCGTCTCCGCTGCGCGTTCCTCTCTAACATTTGTCATATCCGTCAGTTTCGTACACGCCATGTTCCCGCACACTATATCTCTCGAAGGCCGTACAACCTCCTTTACAAAGACAGTGTGCGCTCAATCTTACACTTCCCTCTCAGCCAACTCTTCATAGCCCCGGCCGGTATCAGTTTTTCAAGTAACCACAATGCCTCGATCCGGGATAAAGGTATCAGACTTGGGTCATTCTGATGGGGTCGTCAGATGAGGCCATGCAGGAACATTCGGTGAGTATGGTGCCTATCGGAGCCATTAAACGGACGACGATGCTGACATGCGCTTACTTATAACGTAAAGGTACGGCGGTTTGTAAGCTCCATCGCAATAACAAACTCGTCCTCGACTACCTGTGCAGCCCTGACTCGTGAAATAACCCTTTGCGCTAAACACCACGACAAGCTTGCGCACGAATGATATAGAGTATGTCTCGGCACGTTATGGCCCACCCACTGTTATCCTTCTGTGGATATGCCAGAACCTAGTGTAGAGAGCAGAAGGTACTGGCACGTGTATGCTCCGTCGTTGCGGTTACAGATAGGTATGATAATCGCGACAGCGACATGCTTGTTGATTATTTTGACATCGATTCTAATGGCCTCCGCTTATGTTCAGCACTAAAAGTAGGCGTCCTCAACGCCTTCCACTACATGCACCTGTTCCGAAGAGTGGCCAGGATACACTATTCTCAATGCTGGGAACATACTAGCAAGCACGGACGTAGATGCAGTTTGGCACGCACGTATCCCTTTCACTTGGGTTCGGCCGTAGCCACTACAACTTGACATGGCGAAGGGTTTTGCGTAGTGGGTGTGACCACGACAAAGAGTCTGATGTTACAATTTTAATGAACACTGGCTCACCTGGGTGCAGCGTCTCAATTTATCTGCAGTACGAACAATCCTTTTTGTACGTAATGGACGAGGTTACATGGACCTATTATTTATTGAAAAAATGTCTTTTAAAGCAATTTTCCCAAACACCGAAATTTAAGACCAGAATATAAACATTGAGTGAACTATAAAAACGAAGAACTTTCAACATCAGTAATTTTGAGAATGGCAAGTCCTCATCCTATTATTTGCCACTATTAATAGTTTTTGGACCGGGTGAGACTATCAATGTGAAATCGTTCTGCTTTCAATCCCTGCGAATTATTCTAACGCCAATGCAGAGCGTTATGGCTACAAAAATGAAACGACTCGTGGCAGCTGTGCATTTGTCGTAAAATGTTAGTAACATTGAAAATTGAAACCATCATCTCGTTCAGATCGCAACATTTGACAAACCATTTTCGAGTGGCCTGTATGAATACAGCATACGATTGGAAGTTATCTTTCCCATGGCTAAGACTTAGTTGCTTGTACATACTCCCTACGGTTTAATTTATATGAGTTGAACTACATAAGTAATGAGAATTGCGATATGCGCAACATCTCTCTCAAAGTTCACATAACCTTCTTTACGAAGACAATCTACGTTCGATGGTATACTTTCGCTCTGAACCCACTCTGCATGACGACGGCTGGTACTCAGTTCTCCCAGCGACAAAGATGCTTCGATCCGGACGGATGTTGGACCCTGTCCCGTCATGCGAGTGTCAGACTGTCACTCCTGCCACCAGGTTAGATAAGACGATGGGAGAAAACTTAGCGAGTAAGGAGCCTAATTGAAGCAATTTTTGAACCGACGATGCTGACGTATGTTTCCATTTACGACAGAAATCTGGCAGATTATACACTGTCTGTATTTCAAACTTGAAGTCGATTTCTTGCGCAGCCCTGCGCCAAACACCACGCCACGATTGCCCACGATGATATTGAGGATGTCTTGGGACGTTAAAGGCCGATGATGTTGTTCTGTGGATATGTCTGAACGTATAGAGAGGAGCAAGCACTGCGCCATTTTTACGGCTAAAGATAGGCATGACGATCGTGACTCCAAGGGAACGTGACTGTCACGGCGCGGCCGAGGTGTAGGTTGTTACATTTTGGAACATGGCAGGAAGAGGGGCTGCTGAAGATAAATAAATATAATATTTAGTGCTGAACAGGTGAAGGTCATTGCATTTCTCCAATGCTTTATTGGTCAAAAGATAATAATACAATGGGAAAATGCTCTATGTACATATCATATCCTCACAATTTATGCATTTAACACTTTGGGACCTGAGGATCTGCTCACCTTTTCATATTGATTTCTTTACTATAAACCATCAGTCATACGTAAACTATTAATCTTCATTTCAAATATCAACTTGAGAATTCCCCTCTTGTCTTTGCTTGACTATGATAATATCTTTGGCTTTTCAGAGGATTGTTTATACTGTCTATACTATTGTCTTAGTGTTTAGCCATGCTGAGACTTAGTTTATTGTGACTCTGGGTGACTGGGTGGCAGTTGTGAAGCTAAATGTTACCTTTTGGCTGTGTATTTATACTTGTCTTCAAAATACTAGAGCATCCAAATGTAAGGGCAACTCTCTAGATCACACTGACTCGCACTATGACTGAGTTGGGGCACTAGCAGAGGGAATCCGAAGTAAGTTTTATACCTATCTATTATATACATACAATGTACATTATTACTTACCTAGCAGAGGGAATCCGAAGAGAAAAGTCTAAGGAACCCTCGGCTAGCGAGTGACTAACTAAAGGTGTAGCTGAGTTTGAAAATGTGATAAAAACAAGGTACTCTTATCCTTGACTTATGAGACTATATTAAGGAAGGTCAGGGATGAATTTAGAAAACTTGAGATTGTCCCCTGACATCACCCCCCCTTTTAAGATATGGCGTCCCGACATGCTGTTGCTGCCAATAAAGTCCAGGCTTGACCTTTCGAAACTCTGGAATCTGGGTCACTCGTACTATGGTGTTTGGAGGTTGTCTTGATCCTCGAATAGGGCCCTGAGTTGTTACTGCCTCTGGATGTCGTGTGTGGAAGTCTGCTGTCAGAGTGGGAGCGAATACCATATATCCTGGTTCCCAGCTATTATGTTCCATGCCAAAGCCTTGCCATTTTATGAGGTATTCAATTCGCCCATATCTCCATCTACTATCCAATACCTTCTCAACTTCATACTCCACTTCTCCTTCCACTACTATTGGATCTGGTGGTGGTTGAGAATGGCGGCCAATGATTGGATCCTCAATTTTTGGTGTCAGTTTCACCACATTGAATACTGGGTGGAGTCTATTCATTGACTTGGGCAGTTCCAACCTATAGGCAATTGGTGAGACCTGTTCAAGTATCTTGAATGGCCCTAACCGAAGGTGTGAAAGCTTTTTTGAGGGTTGGGCCATTTGAATATCACTGGCATCTAGGAAAACTTGGTCTCCTGCCTTGAAGTTTGGTGCTGGGGTTCGCCGACGGTTGTAGTACTTTGTCATCTCATCCTTTGCTTTAGCCAATGCTGCTTTTGCCTCCTCAAGAGTTTCAGCCATTCGATCTCGAAAATCATTTGCCGATTCCACCTTGCTGGATCGAAGGTTTGGTTCAAAACCCATTCGTGGATGACGTCCACAGTCTAACATGAATGGTGTCTGTTGTGTAGATGCATGGATATGGTTGTTGTATTGAAATTCTGCAAGTGGGAGAAGGTCAACCCAGTCTGATTGGCGCTGATTCACAAAAATCCGTAGATATGTCTCAAGCTCTTGGTTGACTCGTTCAGTTTGTCCATCAGTTTGAGGGTGGTAGGCTGTGGAATAGGCTGGTTGAATCCCAAGGAGCCGATATAATTCCCGAGTGAAATGGCTTGCAAACTGTGATCCACGATCTGAGATGATTCTCTGTGGGAGTCCATGATGCTTCCACACATCCTTAAAAAAGATCCGAGCTGCACCCACAGAGTCAACAGTTTTGTGTGTGGGCAGGAAATGTCCCCGCTTTGTCATGAGATCTACAATTACCATAACTGAATCATATCCTTGAGATTCAGGTAGGTCAACTATGAAGTCAACACTGGTTGTATCCCATCGGTCTGCTGGTGTGGTGTTTGGGTGTAATTCCCCAATTGGCATTCGACGCTGGAACTTGGTGCGTATACATGTGTCACAGGTCTTGACATATTGCCCTATATATCGTGATAGGCCTGGCCACCAGAAGTTGCGACTTACTAGCTCTAAAGTCTTCCATCGTCCTGCATGGCCAGCAACCCGAGAGTCATGGTGCTGTTCCACAATCCTACGCCTCAGTTCTGGGTCGGTTGGGACATATATTTTACCCCGATACAACACCAATCCATCTTCCTCTGACCATTCCATTAATCTGATAGATCGGCCACCAGATTTCCGGAGTTCCTTCACTGCCTTGATCACCGCTTCCTCCTGTTCACCCTTCTCATTTCCTTGGCGAATAGCAGTGAGGAATTCACGTTCTGGCCCATGTATTGATACGCCCTCCATGGCTCGAATTGCAAAGAACTCTGGCTTAAGTAGAGTGATGTTTGAGTTGTCTCCTTCACCTGAACCATGGTCAGACCGGCGAGAGAGTGCATCTGTTTTACCCATAGACCGCCCTGGTCGGTGGTGCAGTTGGAAATCAAAACGTGCCAGGAACAGCGACCATCGGGCCTGTCTTCGGTTTAGCTTTTTTGAGGACATGAAGTACTCGAGGTTTTTGTGATCAGTCCATACCTCCACTGAGTGCCGTGCCCCCTCTAGGAAATGTCTCCACTCATCAAAGGCACGAATCACTGCCAGCATCTCTTTGTCATGGATCTCATAATTGCGTTCAACAGCTGACAAGCTTTTTGAGTAAAAGGCAACAGGATGCCACTTTCCATCATCCAGCTGTTGTGAGAGGACTGCTCCCGTGGCATAGTCTGATGAGTCAGCTTCAACTCTAAATGGTTTTGAATCATCAGGCATTGTCAGAATTGGTGCATTTGTAACCAGATCCTTGAGGAGAAGGAAGGCATTGTCCTCTGTCATGGTCCACCTCCAGTTGGTTTCCTTTTTTGTGAGATCAAACAGTGGTCGTGCATGGTGGGAGAAATCTGATATGAATCGCCTATAGAAGTTGGCAAAACCAAGGAATGCCTGTACCTCTTTCCGACTGGTAGGAGTGGGCCAATCACGTACACCTGACACCTTGATTGGGTCCATCTCTGCTTGGTTTTCAGAGATGACTAGACCAAGGTATTCAATCTTTGTCTTTTCAAACTCACATTTCTCTGGCTTAAGGTAGAGCTTATACTCGCGAAGACGCTCTAGAACCAGTAATAGGACACGCCGATGTTCCTCAAGCGTCCTGGTGAAAATGAGGATGTCATCCAGGTAGACACAGACAACTCCTTCTGCAATCAAATCTCGGAAGATGTCATTCATCATAGTCTGAAAGGTTGCTGGGCTATTAGTGAGGCCAAAAAACATGACTAAGGGTTCAAACAACCCTCTATTTGTTCGGAAAGCAGCCTTCCACTCATCGCCATCCTTAATGCGAACATTGTTGTAGCCCCATCTGACATCAAGTTTTGTGAAATACCGTGCCCCTTTTAATCGATTCACCAGTTCTGAAATAAGTGGGAGTGGATATCGATTTTTTATGGTTTGGGCATTCAATGCACGATAGTCTTGTACAAGTCGAAGGGAGCCATCCTTCTTCTTGATGAAGAAAACTGGGGATGCCATGGGTGACTTAGAAGGACGTATTCGACCAGTTGCAAGGTTTTCAGCAATAAAAATATCCAGCTCTGTCTGTTCATTGAGGGACATAGGGTAGACCTTGCAATTGGTTGACTTTGCATCAGGGATTAGTTCAATTGCATGGTCCCAAGGTTTTCTATCAGGCAATGAATTAAATGACTCCTTGGAGAACACATCTTCAAAGGTGTGGAGATACTCAGGGACAATGTCTCGAAAACCTTTTGGGCTCGGTGTATTAAACCTTGCACTAGCCTCTGCTAGTCGCTGAGACACTGTGGCAGATGCTCGAATCTGACTTGGAGTCAATTCTGGGTGCAGCACCGTGACAAATACCCGATCTCCATCTTCAATTAAGTCCTCTATTTGGTCTTCAACCTCATCAGACTGATCAGGTAGTAAGTCAGGAATTGGCTCTTCTGTTTCCTCAGATGTGAAGACTGGGGCAGGGGCATCTCTACAAGCTTGTAAACATCTAATCTCTTCACGTGCCCTGAGGGTTGAGATTTTACACTCTTTACAGTGTGGGTTACAACGGGTCATTTTGACTTCTTGTGTCTGCCAATTGATCTCTGGGTTGTGATCCCGAAGCCAGGTATAGCCAAGTAAAAGGGATTCCTTCCCAAGCTTGGTGACTGCAAACAATGCCTTTTCTGAGTGATCCTTGTAGCGTAGGACCAACTCAGCAACTTCAGTGATTGAACCTGCTTCATTGGGTGTCCCATCAACATTGTATACATGAATTGGGTAGATGAGTGATCGTGTGGCAATTCTGTTTTCATACACATAGTCTCGGTCAATGAATAGACCAGTTGCACCACAATCAACCAATGCACGAGTCGATCGGAGAAGACCAGTGTCAGTTGTTTGGAGCTCGACTTTTAGGTGTAATGATTTCGCAGTTGCCGTTGAGGCAATAATGAGAGATTTTGGAAGACGACGTTCCCAAACTGGTCTTCTACGGTGTGAATGGACTGAGGGAGACTTGGGTGGGTTAGGTATGACTTGAATTCCAGTGTCCTCACTCAACAGAGGTTCAACTTCTGATGTATTAACTGTACATACATCATCAACAGAGAGGACACTGAATCTATTTGAAAGTGGCAGCGAGGGCATACCCTTCACTCGCTGCAGTTGGGAAAACCCGAAGCAGGCTGTAGGTCAGCCCCTCGAGGAGAGTCATCTGCTTCAGCCACCCTACTACAGGCAATTCGGACATCCGCTTCTGCAAGAAGGATGTCCATGGCCATGTCCTGTCCCTCTTCATCAAGGCTAGTAAGTAGGGAGCGGATTCTTTGTAACTTTCGAGGGCAGTCACGACTGAGATGACCCGGCTGACGACACTCGAAACAGAGTGTTGAGGGAAGACCCCGGCCTTTTGTCGCATCAACGTCCATCGCGTCGGTCGGCCTAGAGGAGGGTAGTGTCGACGTGGAATGTGGGGGAAGTGGGGGAACGACGCGAGGGAACGTCGAAGGTTTCAGTGCGACCGGTCGCGTTGTGACGCCTGCTGAACGGAAAATCTCGTTTGCGTTTCGATTTCGGTCGAAGCGGGAAGCGGCGTCGTACCAGCCTTGTTCGTCGTCGTCCTTCGGGCGGTTCTCCATCGTCGCAACCTGGGTCTGGATATGCGGTAAGAGGCCGTGTCGATATTTCATCACAATGGCTAACGCGTCTTTGTAACCTGCAAGGTCAATGAGTTCGCGAAACTCATCTGTGTACTCGTCGACCGTTCTTCGGGCTTGATGGTACGTCGTTCCTTCTAACTTGATACGGGCCGTAGCTGCTTCATCAGCTGGAAAGAACTCGCGCTCGAAGGTCCGCACGAAGGTCTCCCACGACGGCACCGCGTCTCCTTGACTCCACGATTTCATGAGCCGATTTGCGAAAAGGGCGGCTCGACCCGTCTTCATGAACGACACCACCCATTGAACCTTCGTCTCGTCCGTCTGGAACTTCGACCCATTCATGCTGATGTACAGCAGACACGAGTTGTAGAAGGTGCGTCCACCAGATCGATCACCGTCGTACGCGTTCGGAAGTGGAACCTTCGGGCCTGAGTTGGTCGAAACGGCAGTAGAGGTCGACGTAGGTAACGCGGGCGGCTGTGGAGGATTCGTTGGTGGTTGTGTTTGTACAGTGAGTTGCTGAAGAATTTGCTGCAACAGGTCCGTATTTTGCTTCTGGGAGGCTTGGAGATCTCTGATGTCGTTACTGTGCTGTTCCAGCACCTGGTGGGGATCGGTAATAGAAGTCGACATAATAGTAAAAATGAGGGGAGGGGACCGCGTGTAAACTCGAAGTAGATTAGATCTGTATAAAGGTTTGAATTTGCGATCTTGAATATGGTTCGAAAAATAGCGGCGGTGACTCCGGTCACTCGATGTGAGACTTTTCTTCTGTAAGGGCAACTCTCTAGATCACACTGACTCGCACTATGACTGAGTTGGGGCACTAGCAGAGGGAATCCGAAGTAAGTTTTATACCTATCTATTATATACATACAATGTACATTATTACTTACCTAGCAGAGGGAATCCGAAGAGAAAAGTCTAAGGAACCCTCGGCTAGCGAGTGACTAACTAAAGGTGTAGCTGAGTTTGAAAATGTGATAAAAACAAGGTACTCTTATCCTTGACTTATGAGACTATATTAAGGAAGGTCAGGGATGAATTTAGAAAACTTGAGATTGTCCCCTGACACCAAACAGTTGTGTGAGTGTACAACACATACATTGAAGCAAAGTTCCATGAAAAGTAACTGGAGTTGCCAGTTGTGTTAGGATACATACAGGGCGGGTCTCTGGAGAAACCCGTGGAATATCCAGTAGGACTTGGCTTCAGCTTATAGGCTGCGCCCTCGCTAGATTGTGTCGTCCAATTTCAGACGGATGGACGGGAATCCCAGGGAGTTCGGGCGGGGGTCGTGGTCGAGAGGTTGTAGGTCGGAGGTTGTGGGTTGTGAGTCAAGATTAGTGAGAGAGATAGATGCACCAGAGCCTGTGGGCTCCGACTAGTGCGAGTGGTGTAATTCAAGTAGGGATTAGAGTGGGAAAATGTTTTAGATTACTGGGAATCTAAGCCGATTTTCTGACTGGATTGTATGTACAACATCTGCCAGTTTAAATAGACCATGGAGTAAATGTCATACCGAATCCAGTAATAATGAAACGAAATGAGCAAAACATAAAATGGGAATAGTAAACACCAAATTGGTGTCAGGAATGGGACGGAACGGAGCGGAGTCCGAAAAGCAGACCTCCTGGTTGAGTCTGAAATACCCATCAGCCCTCTGATAACACTTTCCCTTTGTCTTCAGACTTTAGATCTTAACAATTGGTAAATCAGATTGTTCTGGTTAAGTTTCTGAATGGAATAAGGGTAAATTATATTGACTATTTGTGAAAAGTCAAAAATACCAGAGAATACAATCTATCCCAAATATTGGGTCAACAATATTGTTCAGCCACCACATTTGTGAATATTTTAAAAGTCACACAGATACCAGATAATACATTGTATCCCAAAGATTATGTCATAATGCAAATAATCTGGTTTAGTGGAGATGTTTGTGAAAGTTTTAACAGGGCATAAAAGTCTTAAACATAAAAGTATGTGGGTAATGTAATGTAAACTCTGAAAATATGTAGACTAGCCAGAAGGAATCATCTCATGTAAAAATCTGTATATTCAAGAAGTTGTGACTATCCTCCCTGTAGGAATAATAACAACATAAATAGGAAGAAAAGCAAGTTAAATCAGAGTTAAATCACAATCTCTCACACTTTTCTACCTGAAAAACCTATACTTTAAACTGTGAAGCATCAGTATAGTGTCCTAGATTCCCCAAGGTGTGTGCTATTGAAAATAAACAGTGTATAGTTGTGGACAACCTGAAGTTCTAATTACTAAGCTACTGTAAAGTACTACATACATTTGTAGTTAAGCTTCCACTATATGTATCAAGTATGACCAAAGAAAGTGTAGCAAGACTGTGGATGTCCTCAACAGCCTGCAACACAATACCAGTAAATTATAATATTTGCCAAGTTAGCCATTCATGCTAGTGTATCTAAGTCAATATTCGAAGTGGGGAACTGTAGCATACATGGAAAGAGCTGTATACTACAGTGAGATGGATGATCAGAAAACTGATTAGAGAAGTGAGAGTGATGATGAGTTAAAAAGAAGTAGGGGAAAGAGTAGGGATCCAAATGTGATTGAATACAGTATAACAAAGTATTCTAAAAAGGTATAAGGTGGCAAGTAGGATATAAATGTATATAAAAAGGTGACAGGGGAGTGAATGGAATGGAGGGCTAACAGGCTAGGCTACAAAGAAAGAAGTGTCAGGGGCACTGTGAATGGTGATACCAACAGTGGGGGTACCGATAGCAGGATGTTGGAGGGCTATGAGACAAAAACAGGTTGCAGAGGCCTGGAATGATGGAATCCTAACATATTCCCAGAGCCCACAGGCATTCCTGTTGGAATGACTCTGGAAGGTCACAATAATCAGAAGCAAGGACAAATGTGATTTCCATTTGACCTCTGCATCTTATAGGAGGCAAACAGATAGCATAAGTACAAGAAATCTATACTAGTTATATACACCTTGAGAACAATAGACATGTGGCAACAAAGGACTCAAAAGAACAATACATGGAAAATTGCCAGTATGGCAACTTGTGCATGCTCACACAGCCCTATATTCTAACAATTTCAACTTGACATAGCACATCCTCAGAATCCCTGGGTCTCCTGCCCTCTACCTTGCATATTCCCAGCCCTCTTGTGACCGATGTGACTGTGACACGCTTTGCAAACGGCAATCGCAATTCTCATTACTGAAGTAGTTCAACTCATATAAATTAGATCGTAGGAAGTATGTACAAGAAACTAAGCATTAACCATGAAAGATAACTTCCAATCGTACCTATCTTTAACCGCAACCACGGAGCATACACGTGCCAGTACCTTCTGCTCTCTATATTAGGTTCTGACATATCAACAGAAGGATAACACTGGGCCATAACGTGCCGAGACATACTCTATATCATTCGTGCGCAAGCTTGTCGTAGTGTTTAGCGCAAAGGGTTATTTCACGAGTCAGGGCTGCACAGGTAGTCGAGGACGAGTTTGTCATTGCGATGGAGCTTAGAATCCGCCGTACCTTTACGTTATAAGTAAGCGCATGTCAGCATCGTCGTCCGCCTAATGGCTCCGATAGGCACCATACTCACCGAATGTTCCTGCATGGCCTCATCTGAGGACCCCATCAGAATGACCCAAGTCTAGTACCTTTATCTCGGATCGAGCCATCGTGGTTACTGGGAAAACTGGTACCGGCCGGCACGATGCAGAGTTGGCTGAGAGGGAAGCGTAAGAGTGAGCATACATCGTCTTAGTAAAGGAGGCTGTACAGCCTTGGAGAGAGATAGTGTGCGGGAACATGGCGTGTACGAAACTGACGGATATGACAAATGTTAGAGAGGAACGCGCAGCGGAGGCGGATGAGCAACGATGAAGCTATAAGCGAAGTCACTGCAACCCAACGACGAGATGTAATGGTGCCTATCCCACGATATTGGCCACGTATGTTGAAGGAATGGAATGAGGCCAGAAGACAGGTCTAAAGGACAAATGGATAGACGAGAAGTAGTGTATGAAGCGCAATGTGCCAGGCTTGATGAAGGACGGCTGGATGAAAGCAGAGTCCTAGCCGTGTTATCTCTTCAACTGAGCCCTTGAGTTGATGTTGTTGAGCGCTTAGAATATTTGGTGATAATAGAGAATAGCATGCAATCAGGAATTTTTAGAGACCAAGAGGATTATGTGAAATAATGTAAGATATACGGATGAGCAAGCAGAAAAGACGATCGACACACCTAAGGCAGGATGCTCGTTCGCAAGACTTTCACATCCATACATCACTGCAAAAACTATCGGTATCCTGGTTGTAGATGTGAGGTTGGGCACACTTTAGTGAAAACATAGCATCTCATTGGCCGACATATATAGCCCAGACTATGTGATGCAGAAGATGTGAGTGTCACAGGTATTGCCACGTCAACGCGTTGGAGAGATAACCCATCCCTGAAGCTATTGGAAGGAAGAACGTGAAATTGAGGTAGGTACTTCTTGCTCCATATAAAGGGAGTGTTATCTTTGACTCTTCTGCTTAAGATGGAATCAGGAATTAACTATACTCGTGATCGCACGGATTCTGGACTGGGCATTAAGGTGCTCATCGAGGGCATCTCTCCGACTCTCGAGTGTGTCACGTTCGCAATTTGCCAGTTCCCCGCTAATGACAATTCTGGTAGTATCATCGCCATCCACGGTCTAGATGGACATCGCGAAGACTCCTGGACAGCCGAAAATGGAATACTCTGGCTTAGAGACCTATTGCCCCGACGATTACCTCACGCCAGAATTGCTACGTACGGCTATCATGCATCCACTGGTAGTCAATCAAACAAGATAGACGAGACACTGTATGGTCATGCAGAAAATTTCATTTCGCGACTCGCTTCGCTTAGGAACAATACAACTACTACGGTGAGTTTCCTTATTCATGGGGAATGGTTGTTAAATCATGGCTAGAAACGTCCAATCATCTTTCTTGCCCACAGCTTAGGTGGCATTATTCTTAAATTCGTAGGTGTTTCATTTCGAAGTACTTCTATGCTCTGAGTTTCAACTGGAATGTGTGCGCATAGGCTTTGATCCATGCCAATCAATGCAACAAATATCACCTTCCTTATCACGAGGAAATAATGCTGTACACAACTGGGATACTGTTCTTCGGAACCCCGCACCAAGGGGCAGCTGTTGCACTCTCTGCCTCCCAGATACTCCGTGTACTTTTGCCAGTTGATGAAAATACTTCCCATAAATTGTTACAAACCTTGGCAACTAATTCAGACGTGTTAGAAATGCAGTTGTCTCAGTACAATGGGATCAGTGCTCGTTTCAACACAAAGTTTCTTTATGAAGTCTATCCAACTGACTTGCATGATGGAACATCTAGTTTTGTAAGTGTCTTGTGCAGCACTGTTTGATTTTTACAAGCTCACATGGGGATAGATGGTACCAAAGTCCTCTGCTATTGTTCCAGGTGCACGGAATGCTGAACCTGTTGGGCTGAACAAGAATCACATGGATATGATAAAATTTTCCTCAGTTGAAGATGATGATTTTAACATGATTGTCTCACTGTTGCAAACTATGAAAAGTGATCTTCCTAAACTGGAGGAATATGGAAGGGACTATAGCCAGTGTGATGGTATGGTATCTTATCTGCTTGTAAAGCTTGATGTTCTTATCTGGATCATAAGATATTCTGAATAGGGGTTCATCTTACAGACGCAAACTTCTATCCAGTCCGCGGTTCACTGGTCAAGATATTTACCTAGAGAAGTTGAGAACATTCTTTGTGGATGGGAATGTTACAACTCACCGAAAACACTTGCTGTTGTATGGCATGGGTGGTATTGGAAAGACCCAAATTTCCTTAAAGTTTGCTGAAGAGTGTACAGATCTTAAACTGTGGGTTACTTCATTATTTGTAAACATATTGCAGTTCACATCATACTGATATATCATGTAGTTACTGGAGAATATTATGGCTTGATGCTACAACTGCAGAAACTCTCCAGACAAGTTTCACTGAGATCTCTAAACTTGATCCTGTGATGAAGTCACTAGGGATTGAAGAGTCAGGTGAAGCCATTATAGGGTGGCTTGCTGGACTAGGAAGAAAATGCTTGCTTATTTTTGATAATGCTGATGGCATGACTACTCTGGTTTCAAAATACCTTCCTCCAGCACATTTGTTGGATGTCTTGATCACAAGTAGGAATCCTGATTTACACCAAGCTGTCAGTAGTGCTCTTCATCTTGAGGTGATGTCCAAAGGAGATGCCATTTCACTACTTATGGGATCATCAATAAGGAATGGTAAAACTCATGTGTTGAAGATTGAACTGCTACAAGCCATTGCAGAAAAACTGGGCTTCCTGCCTTTGGCATTGGATGTTGCTGGTGCAGCTATATATATGGGATTGTGTACAGTAGAAGAGTATATATCAATATATCTCAAGAACCACAAGATCCTTCTACATGGAGATCATCTCCTGTATAAGGGTGCCTCACTATATAACAAAACACTCTATGGAACACTAGATGTTTCATATGATGGGATTGAGAAGAGAAGTCCTCAAGGAAATACAGCTAGGAATGCATTATGTCTTCTGAAAATGATGGCCTTCTTTCATCATCAAAATATCATGGAAGTAATATTCCAGAGAGCTGCTGAAGTATGTGAATGGGACATCAAGGATTCCAGGTTAGCAACAACACAGCCTGATCTTCCATTTGAATTCCTTGAATGTGATGAGGATAATCAATGGATATGCACAAAACTCAGAACAGCAATGCAAATGCTTTGTGATTATTCACTGATATTAAAAGTCCCATCAATCATGGGACTTTCATGGTCCATTCATCCTATAGTGCAGGTTTGGGCAAGAGACAAGGTAATCAATGAGAAGCAGATTATACACTTGGCTGCAGTGCGAGCTTTAATTGTAAACTCAATCAATGGGAATATCAATTTGGTGGAGCAGTCCTACCAGTTTCATAGAATGATATTACCACATATGATGGCATATAAACATTATACTTCATATTTTGGATTGTCCTACTGTGATGATGAGCAGTTTGCTCTTACAGAAGAGTTCATTAAAAATGGATACTGGGACCATGCTAGCAGATGGTGCCAACAGATAATGGCTATCAGAAAATGGATCTTGGGTCCTGACCATGAGGGTTCCATGACTATGATGTCAAAACTGGCATACATTTGGGAAAGGCAGGGAAAATATCACAAAGCTCAGGATTTGGCAGTGCAGGTCTTGGAGAAATGCAAGCAGCAGGTTGGCTTAGGACATCCAGACACCTTAGTATATATAGGGAACTTGGCATCCATCTTGAGGAATATGGGAAAGTATACTAAAGCACAGGAGCTGGAAATGCAGGTCCTGGAGGCGGACAAGGAACTGTGTGGCCCAGAGCACCCATATACATTAATAGATATGGGAAACTTGGCATTCACCTTGATGCATCTGGGAAACTATACTGAAGCTCAGGAGCTGAAAGTGCAGGTCCTGGAGGCACAGAAGCAGTTGCTTGGCCCAGAGCATCCACATACATTAACATCCATGGGAAGCTTGGCATCCACCTTGAGGCATCTGGGAAAGTATACTGAAGCTCAGGAGATTGAAATGCAGGTCCTGGAGGCACAGAAGCAATTGCTTGGCCCAGAGCATCCACATACATTAACATCCATGGGAAGCTTGGCATCCACCTTGAGGCATCTGGGAAAGTATACTGAAGCTCAGGAGCTTGAAATGCAGGTACTGGAGGCACGCAAGAAACTGCTTGGTCCAGAGCATCCAGATACTTTAAAATCCATGGGAGCCTTGGCATGCACTTTGAGTCATCTGGGAAGGTATACTGAAGCTCAGGAGCTTGAAATGCAGGTCTCAGAGTCATGCAAGAAACTGCTTGGCCCAGAGCATCCAGATACTTTAACATCCATGGGTGACTTGGCATGCACCTTGATGGATCTAGGAAACTATACTGAAGCTCAGGAGCTGAAAGTGCAGGTTCTGGTGGTACAGAAGCAGTTGCTTGGCCCAGAGCATCCACGTACATTAACATCCATGGGAAACTTGGCATCCACCTTGAGGCATCTGGGAAAGTATACTGAAGCTCAGGAAGTTGAAATGCAGGTCCTGGAGGCATTCAAGAAACTGCTTGGTCCAGAGCATCCAGATACTTTAACATCCATGGGAGCCTTGGCATGCACCTTGAGTCATCTGGGAAGGTATACTGAAGCTCAAAAGCTTGAAATGCAGGTGTTGGAGGCATGCACCAAACTGCTTGGTCCAGAGCATCCAGATACTTTAACATCCATGGGAAGCTTGGCATGCACCTTGATGCATCTGGGAAACTATACTAAAGCTCAGGAGCTGAAAGTGCAGGTCCTGGAGGCACAGAAGCAGTTGCTTGGCCCAGAGCATCCACATACATTAACATCCATGGGAAGCTTGGCATCCACCTTGAGGCATCTGGGAAAGTATACTGAAGCTCAGGAGATTGAAATGAAGGTCCTGGAGGCACAGAAGTGGTTGCTTGGCCCAGAGCATCCACATACATTAACATCCATAGGAAGCTTGGCATCCACCTTGAGGCATCTAGGAAAGTATATGGAAGCTCAGGAGCTTCAAATGAAGGTCCTGGAGGCACACAAGAAACTGCTGGGTCCAGAGCATCCAGATACTTTAAAATCCATGGGAGCCTTGGCATGCACTTTGAGTCATCTGGGAAGGTATACTGAAGCTCAGGAGCTTGAAATGCAGGTCTTGGAGGCACGCAAGAAACTGCTTGCTCCAGAGCATCCAGATACTTTAACATCCATGGGAGGCTTGGCATGGACCTTGATGCATCTGGGAAAGTATACTGAAGCTCAGGAGCTGAAAGTGCAGGTCCTGGAGGCACAGAAGCAGTTGCTTGGCCCAGAGCATCCACATACATTAACATCCATGGGACACTTGGCATCCACCTTGAGGCATCTGGGAAAGTATACTGATGCTCAGGAGCTGGAAATGCAGGCCCTGGAGGTATGCAAGAAACTGCTTGGTCCAGAACATCCAGATACGTTAACATCCATGGGTGGCTTAGCATGCACCTTGATGCATCTGGGAAGGTATATTGAAGCTCAGGAGCTTCAAGTGCAGGTCTTGGAGGCATGCAAGAAACTGCTTGGTCCAGAGCATCCAGATACTTTAACATCCATGGGTGGCTTGGCATCCACCTTGATGCATCTGGAAAAGTATACTGAAGCTCAGGAGCTGAAAGTGGAGGCCCTGGAGGCACAGAAGCGGTTGCTTGGCCCAGAGCATCCACATACATTAACATCCATGGGATGCTTGGCATCCACCTTGAAGCATCTGGGAAAGTATACTGAAGCTCAGGAGCTTGAAATGCAGGTCCTGGAGGCACGCAAGACACTGATTGGTCCAGAGCATCCAGATACTTTAACATCCATGGGAGACTTGACATCCACATTGAAGCATCTGGGAAGGTATACTGAAGCTCAGGAGCTGGAAATGCAGGTCCTGGAGGCACACAAGAAACTGCTTGGTCCAGAGCATCCAGATACTTTAACATCCATGGGAGGCTTGGCATACACCTTGAGTCATCTGGGAAGGTATACTGAAGCTTAGGAGTTTGAAATGCAGGTCTTGGAGGCATACAAGAAACTGCTTGGTCCAGAGCATCTAGATACTTTGACATCCATGGGAGGCTTGGCATCCACCTTGATGCATCTGGGAAATTATACTGAAGCTCAGGAGCTGAAAGTGCAGGTCCTGGAGGCACACAAGCAATTGCTTGTGTTAAGGTGTGTACACGGAGGGTTTCCGGGAAACCCTGCAGGACAGCCAGTAGGACTTGGCTTCAGCTTATAGGCTGCACCCTTGCAAGATCATCTTGTCCAATTTCAATGGGTGGACAGGAATCCCAGGGAGTCTGGGCAGGGGTCATGGATTGAGAGGTCAGGGAGTTGAGATAGATAAGTCAGAGGTCAAGTGATATGTAGATGTGTCAGAGCCTGTGGGCTCCAACTAGTAAAAGTGGTGTGTTTCAAAGAGGAATTTAGAGCGGAAAATATACTAAGATTACTGGGGAGAATCTAAGCTGATTTTCTGACTGGATTGTATGTACAACATCTGCCAGACTATATAGACCGTGGAATGAATAACATACCAAATCCAGTAATAATGAAAACTAAACTAACAAACATAAAATGAGATAAATAAACACCAAACTTGGTGTTAGGAACAGGATGGAACGGAGCAGAGTCTGAATTGTGACAGGTCATAAACCCATAATGGGAACGGAGCAGGAGTGGAGTCTGAATTGTGACAGGTCATTTGACTATAACGGGAACAGGGCTCAGTTAGAGGGATGATGGGTTTTCCGAGTGGGGTCCAGTGACTGATGCATGGGATGGGGTCAGAGATAGACAGGGTTGGAGTTGGGCGGGTATTCCGGTGACTGATACATGAAGTAATGAAGTTGAATGTGGACAAGTCTGATATATGGAGTCTGGTGGGAATTCCAGTAAACTGACAATTGGTGCATATAGGGTACCGGTGCGTATAAGTTAGTACCCAGAGTCTGGCGGGAATTCTGGTCATAACAGCTTGGCCCAGAGCACCCACATACATACATTAACATCTATGGCAAACTTGGCATCCACCTTACGGAATCTGGGAAAGTATAGATCTTGTAATGGAGTCTCTGAGATTTAAGGAGTCAGGTGGATCCATCACAGGATGCCTTGCTGGGTTAAACCAAAAGTGCTTGCTTATTTTCCATAATGCTGATGTCATGACTGCTCTGGTTTCAAAATACCTCCTTCCTGTACATTCATTAGATGTGTTAATCACTGATAGAAATCCTGCTCTTCAGCAGTCTGTGACCAGCACTCTTAATCTTGGACATTCCTACCACTTTCATAGAATGATATTGCCCCATATGATGATATATTATCATTGCAATTCATTTTTTGGATTGTGCTACTTTAGTGATGAGGACTCTGCTTGTGAAGCAGAGTTCATTATGATACTGGCACCATGCTAGTGGACTGCATCAACAAGTATTGGCTATCAGAAAATGGACCCTGGGTCCAGAGCATCATGATTCAATGTTTATGATGTCAGACTTGGCATACATTTGGAGAAGCTAGTGGAAATATCACAAAGGAAAGGAGTTGGAACTCCAGGTCTTGCAGGTATACAAATGACTGCTTGGCCCAAAGTATCCAAATACATTAACAACCTTGGGAAATTTGGCAAGTACATTGTGGAATTTGGAAATGTATTCTGAATAGCAGAAGTTGGAAATGTAGATCCTGGAGGCCCATGAGTGACTGTTGTAAAATGGTGATAAAGACCCACCTCTCTAGGGGTGGTTTACCCCTCTCCTTCCACTTTATTCTTGAAAATGCGGATTGTGGACCATGTTTTGGAGGCTAATGCATGATTTTACCCATGTGCACCTTGAAGATTGTGTATTTACAATAGTGACTGCTTGGCCCAGAGCATCCACATACATTATAGGCTATGACAAACCTAGCATATAGACATATTGCAAACTCTGGGAAGATATGCTAGGGCTCAGGAGTTGCTAGGGCAGGTTATGGAGGTATAAAAGTGACTATTTGGAAGATTACATAAGTAATGTAGAAAATGAATGGCCAGACTGGGAATTGAATCCAGGTTCTTTAGCAAGGGTGCTAACCACTACACCACCTGACCTTGGGTAGGTAGGTTCAGCCTTTCACTCTACTCAAAAATATAACCTCAAGTGCCTGTTCCTGTTAGATTATACAGTATACACACTGAACTCAGAGCTGTATTAAGTAACAGTTGGAACAATGGTTGGTATTACATAATCTAACACTCTTTGACCCAGAGCATCCAGATATATTAATGATCTTGGGACCTTTGGTATTCATCTTGCAGAATCTGGGAAAGTATACTGAAGCTCAGGAGCTGTAAATACAGGTCCTGGAGGCATGCAAGAAACTCCTTGGTCCAGAGCATCCCCATACATTAACTGTTGGAATATGAGGTATCATCTATTAGTATGACCTCATACCTTGTATTGTGACTGCTTAGGTTATTGCCGGTTCATGGACTTCCGTGATAGTATTATTAGTTTAGTGACGGAGTTCCGAGTTCCTTGTGAGCACAGACCCATGCATTAACCATGTAATATAGTATATAGTTAGCCCCAGTTGAGGAGTAGAAACCTCAACTGGAAGCCTAGTTATAGCATCGGTTTATTTCTACACCGCTCTATCTAAGTCACATTCTCTGCCCTACATAGAGAGTCATTCAACTTGCTCCCCAGGCTTGCAGTTTACTCTAATACTTCCAGTTATCCCTGTTGTGGCTTTCATGATGCCCAACCGTGTCAAAGCAACCAACAGTCTTGAAGCACTGCTCAAGAAGTCACCCCCATCGACGTCGAACGCCGGATTCAACCAAGTTGCAGTGTTGATCTGGACCTTTGTCATACAGGTCGCCCGAGCAGTGATGGACTGGAGTCAAGCTCACTTCGAGGAGATGGCTCCACTTCTGCGCGCATCTGAGGCTGTGCAGAAGAAGTCGGCCTCCCCATCCGTTAAGTGTGGGAAGTGTTCCGCCAAGGGACACCAAGCCTCGGCCTGTCGTTCCAAGAATCCCGCTGCGGTTAGACGCCGCATTGCCGCCAACCATAAGAAGAGGAATCGCCCCACTCCCCTTCCGGTTTATGCCAATGCCATCGCCCCGCATTATCCCTTTCCATTCATCGCCCCTCAGTATGCTTCACTTTCTGTGGAGGGAACTGAGTTACGTTGTCGGAAAGCTCAGTCAAGACGAGATCGTGCTCGTGCAAAGAGTAAAGGCAATTCCACTCCAGCACTCGCGACCACCACATCCTCGTCAAAACCTAAATCGAAAACAACCCCAAACTATGGGCTATTCCAAGGAGAATAGAGGTATTCGGTCAAGGGGTGGTGTTGGAATATGAGGTATCATCTATTAGTATGACCTCATACCTTGTATTGTGACTGCTTAGGTTATCGCCGGTTCATGGACTTCCGTGATAGTATTATTAGTTTAGTGACGGAGTTCCGAGTTCCTTGTGAGCACAGACCCATGCATTAACCATGTAATATAGTATATAGTTAGCCCCAGTTGAGGAGTAGAAACCTCAACTGGAAGCCTAGTTATAGCATCGGTTTATTTCTACACCACTCTATCTAAGTCACATTCTCTGCCCTACATAGAGAGTCATTCAACTTGCTCCCCAGGCTTGCAGTTTACTCTAATATTAACATCCATGGGAGCCTTGGCATGCACCTTGAGACATCTAAGAAAGTATACTGATGCTCAGGAGCTGGAAATGCAGGTCCTGGAGGCCTGCAAATAACTCCTAGGCCCAAACCATCCAGATACATACATCATTGGCACAGGGAAATTAGGCATTGACCTTGCCATATTTGGGAAATTATACTGAAGCCCAGGACTTACAGGCATGTGAGAGAAAGTGCTTTACCCAGATTGTAATTTCTTTTCTGACACACTTATTTTACTACCTTTCCCCATACTCTTCTTAATTTATAACTAGGGATATCCTACTATTTACCATCACCATTGTAGTTAACAGCGACACGTATATTTGTGGGTAAATGCCCAGTGTAAATTAGATCTTTTTCTGGTTGCAACTTTGTGTGCTTGAAGAGGAGGATCCACACCACTATAAGTTGTAACTGCGATTCTAGTACTATTTACCTTCAGCCTGTGACATTGTACCTATTCGGTCATTATTGCTCAATTGATGTTAATGTCATTACCTTTTCATCATTTCCTGGTCGCATGTATCAAAATAGCATCTAATGTCCGGAAATAAAGCATGCCATTTTTATAATAAAATGAGGTTATGTGAATACAAATTGAGTGACTACGGTAGAATTTAACTTCAAGAGATATACCAGGCAGCATTGCCGGCCCTGTTGTTTCGTATACTTCACAGGACACATTCCAGTGTTGGAGAATGATGTCGTTGGTCACGGATCGATGACAGACCAGAGGTGTATGCGGCGGGAGTCATTGAAGGCGCCTACATTTAACACTGCACAGAAGCCAAGGTCATTAACGGTTGATGCCAAAATAGCCAACGAACATGTTGCAGTCACGATGGTAGTACCTATCCTTAACCGCAATCTTAGAGCATATACACAGTTTCTAAATTAAGTTCGGACATATCCACAGAACGACGATGTTGGCCTTGACGCTCTGAGTCAGGTCACGGCAACCCAACGGCGAGATATAGCGGTAAGTATTGCTTAGCCGCGTACGTTGAAAGAGGACAGAGTGAAGAGGGTATCATGGTGATAGGAAATGAATCGACCAAGAAAGGACAAGTTCAAAGTACAAATGGGTATATGAGAAGGGCGCGACACATAATAGCCTAAACTTGACGAAGGACAGATAGCTGGCGCTACTAGAGTCTCCAAACCATGCTAGCTAGCTGTCGAAATCATCTTGTTTAGTGGTCACTCTATGTCGGCTGGCGTTTGCAATGGCGCAGCGACGACTGTCCTGATGCGCTTCCTGGTGTTAACTGGTGCACCATGCCATGTGACATGTCATAAAAGTTTGTGATAGAAACCCGCAAGGACGTCGCCTACTGTCAACACTGTGCTGATGTCAATGGGATAGATGTCGATGTGGTAGGGTAAGAGGTGGCATTGGAGTCGAAAGAAAGGAAGTGGAGGGAACGTGCCTGGTATGGCGCCGTCTCGAAGTGTAGTTTCCACAGGTCGTAGTAACCGAGTCCATTGGAGATACGCACTAACTGTGCTCTACATTCTCCAGGTATGCTGAAGCACTGCATCTAGGTGACCCAGTGTTAGTTAAAGTTGCATAGTCAGACACATTGTCATAACCCACATCATTATCTAACGTCATCTATTGTTAAGCTGCAATGGCCAAGGCCGAACCCCAGGTCGAAAGAGATATGCGCGGTCAACCACACATGATTCCCGGCCTTGAGCTCATGCTTGCTAGTGTGGCTGCGGCGTTTCCGGCGTGGAGAATGGTCTAGTTGGTTATGCTTCGGAACGACGACAGGAAATAGGTGCATGCAGGAGAAGCCGCTGAGGACAGCTACTTCTAGTGCTGAACATAAGCGAAGGTCATTAGCATCGATGCCAAGATAGTCAACGAGTACGTCGCAGTTACAATTGTCATACCTATCTTTAACCGTAATAACGAAGTAAGTACATCAACCAGTCCTTGCTCCTCTCTATGTTAGGTTCAGACATATCCACTGAACGACCTTGAGTGTCCAGAGATATCCTCGACATCATTCGTAAGCAAGCGTCTCGTGGGGTTTGGGGGTTTATGTCACAAGTTACCGCTGCAACAGGAGGTCGAAGACGAGCTTGTGATTAACATACAGCATATAATCCGCCATATCTCTAGCTTGAATGCAAACGCACATCAGCATCTTCGTCTGTCCACGAATTGCCTCAAATAGACTCCATACTCACCAAGCTTTGCCGTATCGTCTTATCTAGCCTGGTGGCAAGGATGGCAGTCTATACTTGTCTGACGGGACATGGTTCAACATCCGAATCGAGTCGTCATCGTCACTGGGAGAACCGAGTACCGGCCGCCGCGATGCAGAGCGGGTTGAGAGCGAAAGTAAAACATTGAACGCCAATTGTCTTCGTGAGAAAACCTGGTTATACGAGCTTGGTGAGTGATGCTGTCCGGGGGATATGGCGTGTGCCAAACGCTGACAGATGTGACAAGTGTCGGAGAGGAATGCGAAGCGACGGTGGATCAGCGACGACGAAGCCAGAAGCGAAATCACTGCAACCCAATGGCGGTATATGGTGAAGCCACAATATTAGCCACGTATATCGGTCGGCGCATAGCTCAGTTGGAATATTTAAATGGACTACACGTTACAGTGCAGTGGAGTGTGAAGAGGTGACGTGGCCCGGGCGTTGCCACGTCAATGTGTTATATCTCTACAACACATCTTGAACTCTTCGGCTTCAGAGGACACCACAAATTGTGAGCATACTCGTGATCGCGTGGATTCTGGATTCAGCATCAAAATGCTTGTCGAACGCTAATGTCGATTCTGACAGCATTCTCGCCATCCATGGCCTAGATAAACACCGCAAAGACTTATGAAGGGAGTAGTATCTTGAACCCTTCGGTTTCAGAGGACACCAGAAATTGTGAGCATACTCGTGATCGCGTAGATTCTGGATTCAGCATCAAAATGCTTGTCGAACGCTAATGTCGATTTTGACAGCATTGTTGCCATCCATGGCCTAGATAAACACCGCGAAGACTCTTAGACGGCCGAAAAGGGGATAGCCCCCCTGGTGCAAGCCCTCGAAGACGATGCCTTTCGATACCCAATGAATGCTATGCAGTCCATTACTGGACTCATATGCGCGATCTGTGTCTGCTGGCGTTTGCAACGGTGGAACCACGATTGCCTGACGCGCTCGTTGGTGTCAGCAGGAGTGTCGTGCCATTCAGAGCCTGAGGCATGCCGTCAGTCTGTGAAAGATGCCCTTAAGGACGTCGCCTACTATCACCACTGTGCTGTGGTCGGCGGGAGAGATGTCAATAGGCCAGGGCACATGGTTGCATTGTTGGAGTCGGAGGAAAAGAAGTGGAAGGGACGTCAGTGGCATGGCGGGGTCTCGAGGTGAAAGGTAATTTTCGTAGAATGGGGAAGATGAGTTTCAACCTCGGAACGATGTACGAGGGAGGAAGTGAAATGTTGTTTCGAATCACGAGGCTGGACACATGGGAATGAAAAGCGAGGAGTGGGTCGATGCTGACGCTGGAGCGTCCGTGGGGAGACAGAAGCGTATGAGAATATGCGAGAGGGCGTGGTTGAAAGGCTTTGAACTGGTGGAAAGCATGGGCGATGAAGGGTAAGTAGGACGGCGGTGATCTCGCGAGGTGGTGTAATATAACGGAGACTGAGTTGCCGCATGTCTGGAAGATGATGGAATTGAAGCGGAATACGAGGAGTCGTTATCGTAGTAGGGCACCATTGATGAACTTGGGAAGTGGGGGAAAAACGAAGTGTTCAGCCTTTCCCAGATAAAAAATGTCCCCCAAGACATAAAGGGGATCTGAGATACATGTCAGCAATTATAAAGAAATGAAACAAGTCAGGTGTGTAACTAACAGTATAACGGAGTGAACAGGTCAGAGTAAAACAAGGAGGCAGGATGCCAGCTTGTTGATGTCACTGTGACGTGACACCGATATCGATATAATTGCCATTGTTAAAGTCTTATAAATTGGATTGTAAGCGGTATGTGCAAACGACGAAGTCAACTAGCACGAATTATGCACTTGGTTTGGTATTGGGGTATTGCGCTCAAGAAGCTATTTCGTACCGTTGCTTGACTACGCTGGATTCAGAGCAGGACAGTGACCTTTTAAAGCGCTCAAGTAATCAGGGGATTCCCAGGTTAAGTTTCTCGAGGTCCATTTAGTACTTTGACGGGATTACGGTTTGCTGTACCTCTTTCTCAAAACATGAATTAAACGCCAGTACCGTTCTTGACTATGCGAAAGGTGGCTTTCAATCGTACTTTCTGACGGTTATGGTAGACTTTTGAGTGTCTAGTAACCGCGTCACATGTGGTGGTACGGGTACAGAAGATAATTGTCGTTGATAAGATGACTAATGCTCCGAGATTTTCACAGGGCAGAGAACAGTTGGGGATTTCCAAAGTATGAGAGATAGAGATGGTGATTGGGCCACAACTTCGAATGAATCCGTATGCCGCTATATTCATGCAGAGGTCATTTGAAAATAGGTCGCCGAATGTCGCGATCTGAACGCGATGATGCTTTCAAGTTTCCCAATATTGCTTAAAATTTTACCACAACTTCTGGGAATCGTGTTCATTTTTGCAGTCCTGACCTTCTGCATTGGCGTTGGAATAATTCGCAAGGGCTTAAAGGAGGATTATTTCGTATAAAACTATCAGCAGCCGCAATAATGAGATGAGGACTTGCCATTCCCAGGATTGTGGCCGTTGAAGGTTCTTCGTTTTCATAGTTCCCTCAATATACATATTCTGCCCTTCAAGCTCCGCGTTTGTGAAAAATAACTTTAAAAAAAGAGATTATTTCGATAGATTACAGGGTCTTGTAACCTCGTTCACTGAAGATACAAGATGTACTGTTCATCCTCCTGGTGGAGGAATCTGATTCCTCCAGATAGCTTCAGACGCTGGGTCCTGGTTAGCCGCTATGGCAAGTTGTAGTGGTCGCGGCCGAACCCAAGTCAAGAGAGATACACGCGTTCTAACCACCTTTGAGTGGCATTGTCGGCCTTGAGCCCGCGCTTGCTAGTATGGTCGTTGTGTTCCCGGCGAGGAGAATGGTGGGGCTTGGTTACACTTCAGAACAATGATAGGAAAGCGGTGAATGCAGTGACAACCGTTGAGGACGCCTACTTTTAGTGTTAAACAGAAGCGAACGTCATTAGCATCGATGTCAAGATAGTCGACAAGTACGTCGCAGTCACGATCGTCATACCTATCGTTAACTGTAATAATGAACCATGCCCATCGACCAGTACTTGCTCTTCTCTATATTAGTTTCGGACATCCACAGAACGACAAGATCGGCCTTCGACGTCCCGAGACATCCTCAACATCATTCGTGGGAAAGCATGTTGTGGTGTTTGGCGCAAGAGGTTACCTCACAGGGGATGGCAACACAAGAAGTCGAGGACAAGTTTTCTATTATAATACAGCTTATAATCTGCCGTACCTCTGGCGTATGTGTAAGCGCACGTCAGGCGTTCAATGTCACGGATAGGCTCTATACTCACCGAATGTTCCCGGGTGATCTCGGTCTGATGACCCGATTGCAGTGACCAGTGGCCACAATCTATTTGACACCGGTGTCGCGAGAAATCGTTCAACATCTCCGAATCGAGGCATCGTGGTTACTGGCAAAACTGAGCACTGGCAGGCGCGATGAACAGTTAGCCGACAAGGAAGTTTAGGATTGAGCGTACATTATCTTCGCAAGGGAGGGTATACGGCCTTAAAGAGAGATGTGTGTGCGGGGAAAACGGCGTGTATGAAACTGACCAACATGATAGATGTTAGTTAGGAACGCGCAGCGGAGGCGGATCTGCAACCATGAAGCCATAAGCGAGGCCACTGCAACCCAACGACAAGATATAATAGTGCGTATCCACCATATTGGCCACGTATATATTGAAGGATGATGCAGTGAAGAGACCGCCCAGGACGATCAAGAAAAGGCAAGTTTAAAGGAAAAATACGGAGATGACGGGAAGTGTATAAAGTGCAATGTGCCAGGCTTGATCGAGGACAGATAGCTGGCATCAGGGTCTCCAAATGATACTGTCTTAAATTGAGCTCGTGAGTTCATGTTGTTGAGCACTTGGAATATTTCGTCATGGCTACATGGGCATAGGGAAGAATAGCATGCGATCAGCATTTTCGAGAGACAAAGGGGACTGCGTGAAATTATGTGAGAAATACAGATGAACAAACAGAAAATGAATAGTAAGACGATCGACACACCTAGCTCAGAATGCTCCTTCGCAAAGACTTCCCATCATGCGTTACTACAAAAAACATCGGTATCCTAACGTATTACTATGTGTAGTTACACACTTCAGCACAAACATATATTAAAAATAGTATGAGTTGACTCTATTGCAATACACAATATACAAGGGTTCAATAAGCTTGTAATAAAAGTACTTTGTGTCTCAATATCTTGTGTCAGTTAGTGTAGCACCTCCTGACAATATAGGTTGGATGCTCTGGGAGGTGTATAGTGGTTCTGACACACATTAACCTCCAAATGCATGGTCCACAATTAGCATCTTCATATGAAAAGTTGCAATAATTGGTGGACTCCCCCTATAAAAAGGTGTGTTTCATCATCAAATTTAACAACATAGCAGCATCTTGTCAGTCGGCATATAGTTCAGTCGCAATATTCGAAGGGACTATGTGATGCAGAAGACGTAACAGTGTCACAAGTATCGCCACATCAACGTGTTATCTCTACAACCCATCCCTGAAGCTATTGGAAGAAAGAACCTGAAAGTTAGGTAGCTACATCTTGTTCCATACCAAGAAAGTGTTTTCTTTAACTCTTCTGCTTCAGATGGAATCAGAAATTGTGAACTATACTCGTGATCGGACGGGTTCTGGACTGGGCATTAAAGTGCTCATCGAGGGCATCTCCCCTACTGTCGAGTGTGTCATGTTAACAACGTACCTGTGTTTCCCCGCTAATGACAATTCTGATAGCATCGTCGCCATCCACGGCCTAGATGGACATCGCGAAGACTCTTGGACAGCCGAAAATGGAATACTTTGGCTTAGAGACCTATTGCCCCAACGATTACCTCACGCCAGAATTGTTACGTACGGCTATCATGTATCCACTGGTAGTCAATCAAACAAGATAGACGAGACATTGTATGGTCACGCGGAAAATTTTATTTCGCGACTCGCTTTGCTTAGGAACAATACAACTACTACAGTGAGTTTCTTTTATTTATGGGGAATACTTATTAAATTATAGCTAGAAACGTCCCATCATATTTCTTGCCCACAGCTTGGGTGGCATTATTCTCAAATTTGTAGGTGTTTCATTTCAAACTACTATGTTCTGAGTTCAAACTGGGCTCTGCGCGCGTAGGCTTTGATTCATGCCAATCAATGCAACAAATCTCACCTTCCTTATCATAAGGAAATAATGCTGTCCACGAATGGGATACTGTTCTTTGGGACCCCGCACCAAGGGACAGCTGTTGCACTGTCTGCCTCCCAAATGCTGCGCGTACTTCTGCCAGTTGATGAGAATACTGCCCATAAATTGTTACGAAACTTGGCTACCAATTCAGAGATGTTGGAAATACAGTTATCTCAGTACAACGGGATCAGTGCTCGTTTCAACACAAAATTTCTTTATGAAACGTATGAAACTGGCCTACATGATGGTACATACAGCTTTGTGAGTGGCACAAATAGCACTATTTGATTACCACCTGCTCAAGGGGAGTCAGATTGTGCCAAAGTCCTCTGCTATTGTTCCAGGTTCACGGAATACCGAAGCTATTGGGCTGAACAAGAGTCACATGGATATCGTAAAGTTCTACACAGCTGAAGATGATGATTTTATTGTGGTGGTCTCATTGTTGCAAAGTATGAGATGTGATCTTCTTAAACTGGAACTGGAATATGGAAGGGACTTTAGCCAATCTGATGGTAGAGTGTCTCTCCTACTCGTAAAGCTGTATGTTCTTATCCAGATCATTAGATATTCTGAATAAGGATCCATCTTATAGGGCCAAGCTTTTATCCAGTCCAAGGTTCACTGGTCAAGTTGTTTACCTGGAGAAGTTGAGAACATTCTTTGTAGATGAGAATGTTACACCTCATCGAAAACACTTGCTGTTGTATGGCATGGGTGGTATTGGAAAGACCCAGATTTCCTTGAAGTTTGCTGAACAATGTGCAGATCTTAGGCTGTGGGTTATTTCATTATTATTTCCAAGTGTATTACATTCCCATTATACTGATATATCACCTAGGTATTGGAGGATATTATGGCTTGATGCCACAACTGCAGAAACCCTTCACACAAGTTTCACTGAAATATCTAAACTTGATCCTATGATAAAGTCACTAGGGATTGAAGAGTCAGGTGAAGCAATTATAGGATGGCTTGCTGGACTAGGGAGAAAGTGCTTGCTTATTTTTGATAATGCTGATGGTATGACTCCTCTGGTTTCAAAATATCTTCCTCCAGCACATTTGTTGGATGTGTTGATTACAAGTAGAAATCCTGATCTGCAGCAGTCTGTGAGCAGCAGTCTTAATCTTCAGGTATTATCCAAAGATGATGCCATTTCACTACTTATGACATCATCAATAAGAGAGGGTAAAACTGCTGTGTTGAAGAATGACTCACTGCATGTCATTGCAGAAACCTTGGGTTTCCTGCCATTGGCATTAGATGTTGCTGGTGCAGCTATGTATATGGGACTGTGTACAGCAGAAGAGTACATATCAACATATCTCAAGAACCATGAGATACTTCTATATGGAGATCATCTCTGGTATAAGGGTGCATCACTATATGACAAAACAATTTGTAGCACACTAGATATCTCATATTATTGTATTGAGAAGCAAAGTGCTCAAGAAAATACAGCTAGGGATGCATTATGTCTTCTGAAAATGATGGCCTTCTTTCATCATCAAAATATTATGGAAGTAATATTCAAGAGGGCTGCTGAGGCAGATGAATGGAATACCAAGGATTCCCGATTGAGAACTACTCAGGCTGATCTTCCATTTCAATTCCTTGAATGTGATAAGGATGGTCAATGGATATACACAAAGCTTCGAACAGCAATGCAAATGCTTTGTGATTATTCACTTGTATCAATTGTTCCATCAATTGCTAGACTTTCATGGTCCATTCATCCTGTAGTCCAGGTATGGGCTAGAAACAAAGTTAATGAGCAGCAGCTTATACATTGGGCTGCAGTGTGAGCTTTAATTGTAAACTCAATCAATTGGCATAAAGATTTGGCAGAGCAGTCTGCCCACTTTTATAAAATGATATTGCCCCACATGATAGCATATACTGATTGTAGTTCAAATTTTGGATTGGGCTACTGTGATGATGAGCACTTTGCTCTGACAGCAGGGTTCATTGAAAATGGGTACTGGGACCAAGCTAGTAGATGGTGCCAACAGATGATGGCTATCAGAAAATGGATTTTGGGTCCCAACCATGTTCAGTCCCTAGCTATAGTGTCAAAATTGGCATATATTTGGAATAGGCAGGGAAAATATTCAAGAGCTCAGGAGCTGGCAGTGCAGGTCTTAGAGGCATGCAAGCAGCAGCTTGGCCCAGGGCATCCAGATACATTAACATCCATGGGAAACTTGGCATCCAACTTGTGTAATCTGGGAAAGTATACTGAAGCTCAGGAGCTGCAAATGGAGGTCCTGGAGGCATGCAAGCAACTGCTTGGCTTAGACCATCCAGATACATTAACATCCATGGGAAACTTGGCATCCAACTTGTGTAATCTGGGAAAGTATACTGAAGCTCAGGAGCTGCAAATGGAGGTCCTGGAGGCATGCAAGCAACTGCTTGGCTTAGACCATCCAGATACATTAACATCTATGGGAAGCTTGGCATCCACCTTGAGGAAACTGGGAAAGTATACTGAAGCTCAGGAGCTGCAAATGCAAGTTCTGGAGGCACGCAAGCAATTGCTTGGCCCAGAGCATCCAGATACATTAACATCTTTGGGAGACTTGGCATCCATCTTGTGTAATCTGGGAAAGTTTACTGAAGCTCAGGAGCTGCAAATGGAGGTCCTGGAGGCATGCAAGCAACTGCTTGGCTTAGACCATCCAGATACATTAACATCCATGGGAAGCTTGGCATCCACCTTGGAGAAGCTGGGAAAGTATACTGAAGCTCAGGAGCTACAAATACAGGTCTGGGAGGCACACAAGCAACTGCTTGGCCCAGAGCATCCAGATACATTACCATCCATGAGAAACTTGGCATCTACATTGAGGAATATGGGAAAGTATACTGAAGCTCAGGAGCTGGCCATGCAGGTCCTGGAGGCACACAAAAAAGTACTTGGTCCAGATCATCCACATACTTTAACATCCATGGGAAGCTTGGCATCCACCTTGAGGAATCTGGGAAAGTATACTGAAGCTCAGGAGCTGGAAATACAGGTCTTGAAGGCATGCAAGGAACTGCTTGGCCCAGAGCATCCAGATACATTAATATCCATGGGAAATTTGGCATCCACTTTGGATAAACTGGGAAAGTATACTGAAGCTCAGGAGCTGAAAATGCAAGTCTGGGAGGCACACAAGCAACTGCTTGGCCCAGAGCATCCAGATACATTAAGATCCATGAGAAACTTGGCATTAACCTTGAGGAAACTGGGAAAGTATACTGAAGCTCAGGAGCTGGCCATGCAGGTCCTGGAGGCATGCAAGAAAGTGCTTGGTCCAGAGCATCCACATACTTTAACATCCATGGGAAACTTTGCACACACCTTGTGGGATCTGGGAAAGTATACTGAAGCTCAGGAGCTGGAAATGCAGGTCCTGGAGGCACGCAAGAAAGTGCTTGGTTCAGAGCATCCAGATACTTTAACATCCATGAGAGTCTTGGCATCTATCCTGAGGGAACTGGGAAAGAATACTGAGGCTCAGGAGCTGCAAATGCAAGTCCTGGAGACACGCCAGCAACTGCTTGGCCCAGTGCATCCAGATACATTAAGATCCATGGGAAGCTTGGCATCCACCTTGGGAAAACTGGGAAAGTATACTGAAGCTCAGGAGCTGCAAATGCAAGTCTGGGAGGCATACAAACAACTGCTTGGCCCAGAGCATCCAGATACATTAATATCCATCAGAAACTTGGCATTCACCTTGAGGAAACTGGGAAAGTATACTGAAGCTCAGGAGCTGCAAATGTAGGTCCTGGATGCACATAGGAGGATATCTGAAAACTAGTTCATGTACCAAATTCTAATATACTCTAAAGATCATTTAAACATCTGGGATTTGATTCAGATATAATTTGGTGTTTCAAACTTTGGGAATGTTTACAACTTATTTGTATATTATGAAACAAAGCATCTTTCAGGAGCTGATTAGATTATGAAAGAGTTTAGTAGATTCACACATTATGACTTTTAAAATGCATATCCTTTGCAATGGTCCATTTCATGCAAGTGTATGTCAGTGACATTTCTGAATACATATGTATTACATTTGAATGGGTTTGTCAATCTGAATAGATTTCTACTTGATTCAACATACATAGCAAGAATATATAGGTGGTTTTCTTTACTAAAGAAAGCCATAGGATGAAAAATCTCCAATGATATCTCACATATTTTACTGGGAAATATGTAACTATGAATGACCCTCTGTGTCTCATGCACCAGTCATTGGAATACCTGCCAGGACCCATGCATGTCAACCCTGTCTATATCTGACCCTGTTCCAAGTACCAGTTCACTGGACTCCCTGGGAAACCCATCAGCTCTCTAACAGAGCCCGTTCCCATTATGGTCAAATGACCTGTCATGTTTTGGACCCCACTCCCATTCCATTCCATCCCTAACACCTAGTTTGCTGTTTACTACTTTTGTTTCATGATTGCCTGTTTTTAATTACTACTGGATTTGCATTGCATACATTCCACAGTCTATATATCCTAGCAATGTTTGTACATACAATCCAGTCAGCTAGGTTCCCCCCCAGTTACTTAACACATATCCCACTCTATCTCTCATCTCTGAAACACAATGTTATCAGCCTCATCAGAGCCTGTGGGCTTTCCGACCGACCTCCCAACCTATCACCTATCACATATCAACCTATTGACTACACCTGGACTCCCTGGGTTTCCCATCTGCCTGTCTGAAATTGGACACCATGATCTCACGAGGGTGCAGTCTATAAGCTGAAGCCAAGTCCTACTGGAATATCCACAAGTTTCTCTGGAAGCCCTCCATGAACCTGCATGACCCTTAACAAATAGAACCTATTGCATATGGTTTTCCAAGTTATGTAAGTACTTGCTAATACTTTTGTTGGTACTTTGTTTTTTAAAGCTAAACTGTAGTTATTTCCTAGTAAAATATGTATGTGAGATATCATTGGAGATTTTTCATCCTGTGGCTTTCTTTACTAAATGAAACCACCTATATATCCTTGGTATGTTGAATCAAGTAGAAATCTGTTCAGATTGATAAACCCATTCCAATATTTAAAAACAAGGTCTGTATCCATGTATGAAACAATGTGTGAAGCCAGAACCCAAAAAATGGAACTCCAAAGGGATTTACCAGACAAATTTACAAATAATGAGTCAAGGTTAGAGAAAGCAGACACATTGAGATGAATAGACTTGTGTGCGTGGAAAGGAAAAATACAACCCTTTGTCCATACAGAGTCCAGGGGGTTGCTTGTTCCTTTTGCACTTTCTCCTTGGTTGAGGCACCAGCTGAGGAGGCCACAGCATTTGCACAGTGTCCTTTGGAAAAGTTAGCTTTCATGATAGGGCAATCAAAAAATGTGATGGTTGGGTTTTGTGCAAAGAAGATGGAGGTTATTGTCCATACATCATTGCCTTTCTTGTGGAGTCAATTTGCCATCAGGTCTGAGTTTAGCCATGAGGTTGGGTTTCACAGGGGCCAGTCACTTTAGCCTTTGACCCCAGTTGAGATGGGAGACCACTAGAGAATTGTTGTTTGAGGGCAGAATCTCCCCACTGGCAAGGAGTATCAAGATTGTTAAGCTGTACAATGTACTCAGTGATATGCTGACTATCTTTCATATTGAGAGTAGTGAGACTGTTCTTGGCATCTCCAGTTTCACCATACAGACTACAATGAGTTTCAAGTTCTTCAACAGAAACTCCCCAGCCTTGGAGCCAGACAGGATTGTCCAAAGTAAGTCTGCAGAATGCAGGCTCATACCTTGTGAGATCTTGCTGGACTCTATACAGCATGATAATACCTTCTATTCTGAAGTATTGTTTATTTAATACTGCAGAATACTTGAACTGGCCTCCAGCCAGACCAAGGCCTTTCTCCTATTTAGCTAAGTGTCATCATGTTAAGATCTAAACCAAAAAGGGGAGAGGAGGCTCTAAGTCAGGGTGCCAATGATAGAGATTGTACTAGTTGGGAGGTCTGACTCTATAATTGTAGTGGAGCTTGGCTTCAACTTATGTGTTGCACCCTCACACGAACTGTTAGGGTGCTCCAGTATTTCAAGCAGAGTAAATAGTATGATAGGAATGAAGATCAACACTTAGCTCAATCAACCAGAGGGCTGTATTACTAAGAGTTGTGAAGTAAGGAGTCACAACTTGCTGAAGACACCTTTGAGGGTCAGAGAATAAGAGTAATAAGACTGAGAAATAGAAGGGGGTAATCTAAGTCAATATTTGAACTGAAGAAACTGTAGCATACATGAAAGAGCTTTATTGTACAATGAGACAGATGATCAGAGGGCCAATCAGAGAAGTGAGAGTGATGATGAGTTAAGAAAGGAGTAGGGGAAGGAGCAGGGATCCAAATGAGAGGAATACAATATAGGCAAAGTATCCTAAAAGGTATGAGGTGTAAATGGAATGTATACATGGAAATGGTGGGGGGGAAGGTTAAGGGGCTAAGCTACAAAGAAACAAGTGTCAGGGGTGCTGCAAGTGTCAGGGGTGCTGCAAGTGTCAGGGGTGCTGCAAGTGTCAGGGGTGCTGCAAGTGTCAGGGGTGCTGCAAGTGTCAGGGGTGCTGCAAGTGGCAATAGCAGGTTGCAGGGGTCTGAAACAACAGGGATCCTAACACATCATGCATTCTATTACACACTTCTTGCTTGTTTTGAAATATCAGAGCACCCGACAGCTCCATGCGAAGGCACAACACATACACTGAAACCAAGCCCCACCCCCAGTAGCCAGCAACTGCACCCAAGCAAGCACCAGCCACCCAGCCCCCCTGCCAAGAACCAAAAAACTGACCAGGGCCAGCAGGCCAAAGAAAGGTGAAATGCCAGTAGTGGCATTCGCTGCATTGTTATATGCAAATTCGGCTAGTGGTAGTAGTGATTTCCAATTATCTTGTTGATAGTTACAATAGACATGAATGTACTGTTCCAGGGTTTGATTCATGTGTTCGGTTTGGCTGTCACCTTCTGGGTGATAGCCCAAAGTGAAGTGTAATTTCATGTCTAGTGCTTTTCCGAGTGACCTAAAGAAATGAGAGACAAACTCAGATCCACGATCGGATGTGACGTGCGATGGAACGCCGTGCTTGGAAAATACATGGGTGATGAATAGTTTAGCTAACTGTACAGATGTTATTGTGTTATATGTTGGAATGAAAATACTTTGCTTTGTGAGCCGATCCACAACAACTAGGATTGCTGTATGACCTTTGGATGCTGGTAGGTGCTCAATGAAATCCATAGAAATCGAGTTCCAGGGTTTTTCTGGTATCGGTAACTGCTTGAGTAGGCCATATGGTTTGTGTCACTGTGATTTAGAGTGTAAACATGTTGTACAGGATTTGCAATAGTGCTTAACAAAATCTCAGATGCTGGGCCATGTATATTCTCTTCTAATGAGTGAAAGAGTTTTATTGAGGCCGAAATGTCCTGAGCTCAGGTGGTCATGCTTATGTTGTAGGATTTGCAAGCTGAAGGGTGTCGGAATCCAGTACATAGATGCAGTTGTCAAGTCTAATGAAACCCTGTGAGTCTAGTGACCATTGGGGTTGATTGGGGTTGGACTGGTTATTGAGGTGTGCTTGGGTGACTGGGTCTAATGGAATTGTCGATAGTATATCTTGGAGGGTGTTTATAATTACTATAATCTCAAATATTTACTAATAAAAGTCTTATTTTTACAAAATTCCATCTTTAAATAGTGATATCTATTCTGAAACAATTATATCATCAAAAAACAACCATCAGAAATAGTTCTCCATATTACATCTTATACAACCCATAGTTATTTAACAAATTCCATTGTATATAATTTCCTTCCTTTTACAGATGCCTACTAATACTTTTATTAGTACTTTGTTTTTTAAAAGTTGTAATGTAGTTATTTCCATGTAAAATATGTAAAATATTATTGGAAATTTTTCATACCACAGCTGTCTTTATTAAGTAAAATTCCCTATATATTCTGGGTATGTTGAATCAAGTAGAAATCTGTTCAGATTGACAGATCCATTCTGAAGTAATACATATGTACAATAATATACATATGCATGAAATGGACTATCTAAAGGTATCTATTTTTTAAAAGTATTAGTGTTTCAAACTACTAATTTTTTTTATTGTCTACTTGTGTCTGAAAAGATTCTTTAGTTTGTAATGTATGAGAGAGTTTAAAACTTTTTGAAAGTTTTAAAAACCAAATTATGTTTGAATCACATCCCAGATGTTTAAATGACCTTTAGAGTATATTAGAATTTGGTATACTTAATAGTTTTCAGATATCCTCCTACTGGAAGTTTATCAAATTTCTTCTCCTTTCTTTTTCCAGTATTCATCTATACACTCTGTGGTATCAAAACTCCTCACTCCTTGCCAAGTTACATCTTCATATCCCTTCCATTTTACAAGGTACTCTCTGAACTTTCCTTTTCCTCTATGGTTTATTATTTCCTCAATTTCATATGCCTCATCTGTCTCATCCATATCTTCATCATCACCTAACTCCATACTCAGAAAATTTCTTTGAAGCTTGAGCATCTCCTGAGCATTACTTCTACTATCTGTCAATGATGGGAGATTTTCATATGTTTCAATATTTTCATCTTTCCAGTAGTCAAACTCTGAAGATAACCATGAAGAGTGATGAGGTTGAGGTTGAATACCACCTAAAATTACAAACTTCTTCACATTTAATAAGAGACATCCAAGCTTTAACTGGGTTGTGAATACCTCATCATCAGAAACTCTAACACCTCCTTCATTACTGAGCGTCTTAAATGTGGTAGCCAACTCTCCAAAAGTAGCTTCAATCTTAGACCTGAAACTACCAAACATTTTGTTAAAGGTACTCTCTTCCTTTGACAATTCTATACCTTTTGATTTACGTATAGGTATACAGAAGTTAATCATATCTAATTCTGTATTACTTGTTATCTTTGTAAGGTGTAAGGGATATCCCCCATCTAAAGCAATACAATCTAGTTTGTCTATATACTTTTCCAATTTCATCTTTACAAACATGACTCCATCTGAATTATCTTTACAGGGTGCTAACTTTGATGTGAATAGAACCATACAAACTTGTGTCCGAAGTCCACATTTCTTGAGTTTATATGAATACATATCTTCACTCTTCTCACCAATAACACTTGCTCTAGTATCATGACCATCTATCATTAATGTTACATGTCTAAACAATGGAGGATTTTTCTGTGCAGAATGAATGCGTATATCAATAGTTGAGAACATAGAAATGAGCATAGTTGAGATCCTTTTATCAAGATCATTACCTTGTTTTTCATAGAATTTTCTAAACATATCATAATAACTACTTCTAGGTATAAAGTTTCCCATATCATTTATGGAACAGCCTTGAAGTAATTGATATAGTATTAAAAGTCCTTTCTCCACATTTCTATAGGGTCCAGGATAATCTTGGGTGGCAAAGACCACAACAAGGAAGAAAAAGACTGGAATAATACCAAGTCTCTGAAGAACAATATCCTTAATGTGACTAATTGTATCAATAGGTTTGATATCAGACCTATGATACTTGGATGGTTTGATTTGAGGCCATTCCTTATAAAGGAACTTCCATTGTTGGTCCATTAACTTATTAAACTCCTCATTTAGAGGAGACATTGATATGGTAAGTATACAATACTAGGCCAATTTGGAAATATTCAATTTAAGAGAGATAATTGAAGTTATTGTTATTCTACTATATGGGTATAATAATGAAAAATGAATTATTCTGATCCTAATCCTATTAGGTAGGATATAAGTATATATCACTCTACAATCTTTACAAATCAATGTCTACTTGTTCAACCTCACTCCTTATTAAACCCACTGATTATAACTGTTTTGTCCCTAACAAAACAGTTATAATCACAAGAACTAGGGAACCAAACCCTGATATTCCAACATATTTTCAGATTACTATTACAGATCCCAAGAACAAAACATACTATATCAATTATGAAAGTTTAGAATTAAGTCCACCCTACACATTTCAAGATAAGATTGATTTCCCTTTCTTATCTGAACAAATGGGGCATTACTATTTTATATATTTTATAGGCCTTGAACCAATACCTTTAAGATCATATGACAATGACATACAAATGTATAATGCTGTATTTACTCATCCAAACAGGGCAATTATAGATAAAATCACTTTTGAGGTGTTTATATCCTTCAGAAAGGAAATGTATGGATATGAAGAGAGTGTAGAAGAGAGAGTCAATGAAGTTCCAACATCTTCTGGTTGGTGGAAGGGACTACTCTCTTATTTCTTTGTTTGTTATTTCTAACTATCATTAGCATTTGACTGTAAATTTTAAAAGGTACATTTAATTTAATAGAGAATATTGAAATTTTATGTATATTATTTAGGTAAGTATGTAAGTCTAATGGAGCAAATCTTAAAGATATCTGTAAGTGCTGCTGAAAGTACTTCTATAAACTCTGACAACTTAGAATGCTTTTGGTATGCACCATGGAATGTTAGACTAGTATCACTTTTACAACCACCATTATTGGTTAATCCCCAGCTATCCTTACAATATAGTATAACCAATAGGGATGATGTAGAGATACCTAAGATATTTATACCAGGCTTTGTTGTTATCCATTATAAAAAGGAAGCACAAAGTCTATATGAATGTAAATATTTGATAGTGGAAAATAAGAGGTTAATCAATCCAGGGAAGTTAGAAGAACAAGTAGAAAAGGCAGAGGATCAGTTAAAAGAATACATGCAGGTAGTCTTTCTAGATGAGGACTATCATGGGATATTTGGAATAGTCTCTGTAGGAAGATTTTGGAAATGGTACAGATTTATTAGGAAAGATACTTCTAAGAGTCACAAGCCTAAAACTTCATGGGGGAATAAGAGTTATATCCCTAGTGATGAAGAAGAGGAAGAAGTATTTGAAATAGAATATAAATCTAAAATACTTGATATTATGGATAATAATTCATTTGATCAACTTAAATCTAAAATTAGAAACACCTTCTTAAACTGAAATTTTAAAAGCTCTACATGATGAAATTAGATAATATGAACTTCCCTAAGGTACTTGGATATAAAGTTAGAAAAGAAAAGATCTTGGAACAGTGTAGACGACATCATATAACTACAGAGAGTGGCTACTTGGGAGATATTAAGAGGTTAATAAGAAGAAGTGGATGTCCAATAACATTCAATATCCAGAAACATGAAGATGCTCCTAAGGGTGAAGGTGGAATGTTTATCATGTGTATCTATGAGTTTTCTCATCCTAAAGAGGAAGTAAATATTGAGGAGATTTTATCAAGATTTCCATCTACATTTGAAGAAATAAAAAGAGATCTTGGAATAACTGGGAACCCTCAAATTTATTTAGTAGAACCCTAATTATTTCCCATAAATCCTATTTTTAAAAGGAATTTCAACTAACCCATTTCCCCATAATCCCTCTTTTTAAAAGTTATCTAAAAATCCTTTAAAATCCAATGATAAAATTAAAAATTAATGTGGAGACGTAGTGGTAACATAGGCTTAGGGGCCCCAGCCCCCAGTTAATCTTAATGGATCTTATACATAAATAATTTACCCAAATTTCAGTTGTCTTCTTACCATAATTATTCGGTGGAGGTGTAGCCGTTACTATCCAACCTTTTCTATTTTCAGGATTTACCAATATCTCTTTCTTAGATCTTCAATAACAATAATATCTATTTAGCAAGTTAGAGACTATATTTTGTTTAGTAAGTTAGGAACTGTATTTGAATTATTAATAGAATTTCTGAAAAGGGGAAGATAGTTGAAATATTGGTAAATCCTGAAAATAGAAAAGGTTGGATAGTAACGGCTACACCTCCACCGAATAATTATGGTAAGAAGACAACTGAAATTTGGGTAAATTATTTATGTATAAGATCCATTAATATTAACTGGGGGCTGGGCTAAGCCTATGTTACCACTACATCTCCACATTAATTTTTAATTTTATCATTGGATTTTAAAGGATTTTTAGATAACTTTTAAAAAGAGGGATTATGGGGAAATAGATTAGTTGAAATTCCTTTTAAAAATAGGTTTAAATACTGTAGTAATATTTTAGGGATTTTCGGTTATTCTTACATATTCAACTAATTTCTCCACTACCTCATCATCTATAATTACCTTAAAAAATAATTTATGTTCTAGATCTTTTCCAATATTAAGAAGGAAGAATATAACATCACTACCACAAGATTCCTCATCAAGTTTTGAAGAACCCTTCTTGACAAGTTTGATATTAAGTTCTACAACAGCTATAAGAATCTTTTTCATTTTGAAATCTAGTGACAATGATAAGACTACTATCTCACATATATGATTTATATGTTGTTCATTGAGGTTAGTGATATTGGTCTCAAGGAGATCCATTCTGCTACAGAATAGCAGATTGAACTTTTTTCATTTTATGTATATGTATATCTTTCTGTCTTCTATGTCTTACTACTATCTTACCAGTTCTGATATAGGTTTTGACTTTCATATCCTTCACAGCATTTTGTAAGGATTCTCCACACCTTACCTTTAGTACTTCTGAATTTTTATCTAAGACTTCTATAACAGTGCAATTCTTTCCCCTATATAAAAGTTGACCTTTTGATATAACTTGATATTTTGAATTTTATTTAAGAATTGAATATCCTACCTTGTATCTAGATATTCTCAAATCACTTATATCTTCTAAATTCTTACTAACTCTATAAATTGGGACAAGGGGAGGTGATTTTTTAGTTATATGAGTGTCAACCCAACCAAGCTTTACTCCTTTGTAATCCACAAGTCCTATATCACTTGGTGGAAATGAACTCTCAATCCTAGGATAGAGTCCTTCTCTAGGACCAGGTATAAGTGTAATCCCCTTTTGTGACCTTTTGTATTCATCTACTATGGTTATCCCATCATCAACCCTAACAAATTTGGTAGTATTTCCATTAAAACTATAGTTAGAAACTAATTGAATTATATCTTCCTTATTTACATTTTTTTGGAAGCCTCCTTGGATCTTTCCTGTTAAAGAATTCCACCAATGACAATATGTGAAAAACTTTCTATCTTCTAAGTAAACCATTATTATTGATTTGGAATAAATGTTATCCACAAGTGCTCTCCATTGCTCTTCAAAAGAACTTCTATAGAATCTACATCCATTAAAATTATTTCTGATACTAATAAAGTTGTCTATATACCATGATTTTGAAAATACCTTGTTACCATAAAACTTAACTTCAATCCTTGTCATTCCCACATCCTTTAATCTTTCTAGTGATTGTGACATTGACTCAGTAGGATCAACATATAAATTGTGGATTCTAGATCCTAGAGTAGTCATCACATCACAGCTTTCTAGCATTTGTACAAATTTGTTATATACTTTGATCTTACATGAGTGATCTTCATTGTAAAAGGATATACAATTATCTCCAACCTTTTTTCTATCATCTATAACATTTTTTTATTGTCTACTTGTGTCCAGAAAGATTCATTAGTTTGTAATGTATGAGAGAGTTTAAAACTTTTTGAAAGTTTTAAAAACCAAATTATGTTTGAATCACATCCCAGATGTTTAAATGACCTTTAGAGTATATTAGAATTTGGTATACTTAATAGTTTTCAGATATCCTCCTATAACATCTAGCCGATCCTTGCAAATAATGTCGCCATGTTTTGAAAGCTTCAAATATCGCGAGTAGTTCTTTATTGTGGACATCATAGTTGAGTTTGGGCACTGAAAAAGTGCAAGTCAAAAAGCTACTGGGTGGACTTCACCATGGGTGTCCAGAATGGACAATATTGCAGCAAGTGCATAATCCGAGGCATCATGAGTTGAACATTGGGCTTCCAGTGTGACAAAATAGGGGCAGATGTAAACACACTTTTCAATTCTTGGAATGCCATTTGGCATTCTTCGGAGAAATTCCACAGGGTGTCTTTACAAGTAAGATGAGTGAGCGGAATGGTAATTTTTGAGTAGTTGTGAATGAAATGATGATACAAATTGGCGAAGCCTAAAACAGACTGAATGTCCTTAACCTTTTGGGGTTCCCGCCAATCTTGAATAACTTGAATTTTAGAGTCATCGTCCCATCATGAAACCTAAATATTCAACTGTGTCGACATCAAACGAACATTTTTTACCATTCGCAAAAAGACCATGTTTTTTTTGGAGTCTTCAGAGAACTTCATGGACATGTTCATCATGAAGTGTAGGATCTTCGGAGAATATGAGAATGTCGTTTAAGTACACAATGACATAGATGTCGAGGAGGTTGGAAAAGACATTGTTCATAAAACATTGAAAGACTGATGGAGTGTTGATGAGGCCAAAAGGCATCACTAACCATTCGAAGGAGCCATAGCGAGTGTGAAAAACCATTTTCCATTTGTCACCTTCAGCGATCGAACCAAATGATAGGCATGTTTGAGATCTATCTTTGTATAGATTTGGGCCTTCCGAGGGGCATTGAGTAAATCAGAGATTAGTGGTAATGGGTACTTATCTTTCCGAGTGATCGGATTTAGTCCTCGAAAGTCAACGCAAAGCCGTAGGGAACCGTCTTTTTTCCAAACAAATAGGACAGGGGCTGTGAAGAGTGGTGGAAGTTCTGACCATTCTATATACAAAGAAATGAGTAGAATGGGAAGAAGGATGATTCGAGTGGAGGCCTCGACTGCTATAGTTCGAGGCCTGAAGTGTTAGATAGCTCAGATAATGCTATCTATGTGGTAGCTGACACATTACCCTGATCACCACTCACTGTAGACCTAGTTTATGTCTTACGAGTGGTGGTGCTTGGGTAAAAGTGTGTCTGAGTTCTATTTGGTGCCGAGTGCACCCACAAGTATACCCAAAGCTTCGAACTAATGAACTGGTGCAATATTCAAAGAATATAAAGGATAGAAAAATATGAATAAAATGTGTGAAATGTAAATAAAATAAAAGGAGTGTTTTGCCACAATGAAACTGTGGTAAAAGCATACTCCTCAGTGCCCCCCAGTTCAAAGGGATGTGCTATACAAAGTTCTGAAAAGTTTCGGGGATGCCCCCCAGGTGTCTTGTGTGGAGCCCCCCAAACTGCAAGGTGCCAAGACCCCAGTATTTGAAGAGAGGTTGGTGGGTGTAGGGGTGGTGAGGGAAGATATTGATGTGGAAAGGGGAAAAAAAATGGATCCATTCTTTTCCTTCCAGTCCCTAGTTGAGCACTCCTCCAGTCCTTGAACAGCAAATGGACTACTTGATAGCCTTCTAGACACTGCCACATTGTCTCCTTCCAAGACACGAGGCATTCCTCATAGTAGATGTCCTGTAGGTGGACAGACTGTCATGTAACTTGTTGGGCAGTGCATCTTGGGGTTAGGAAGGTAAACTATCATTAGAGTCCATCAGAATCACCTCCTCCTTAAATGAGTGCCGGAGGAGGTTCATGATGCTTCACTGTGGCCAGATAGTGTAAGACTCGGAATTAGGATCTTCCCATGCTGCTAGTCTATGGGACCTAGCAGCATACACGATGCTGTGAGCCTTCCTGGCCAGGATGTATACTCTATACCCCCTATACCCCCTATACTGCCCCCCATTTGCGATATTGTTGTTCCACAGCAATCTTGCAAATTAACCATTGTCATGCACAGTTAGGTTGCAGTCTGTGTTCCCGAAAGGTCTAGCCCATGGCAGGTCTAGAAAGTGTCCAGTAATGCTTCAAGTAGGTGGGCGAGTCTGGAGGAAAAAGAAAAAATCACGAAATTGACTGAGTTCAGTACAATTGTGATGATGGACCCAAATATGGCACTGAGGTTGGGTCACATAGTTCTGTCCAGACATATCTGATCTAGGTGTTGCCCTGTGAGTTATTGAACCTTTTGTAGCTAGTCGGCCACCAACAAAAGTAAAGTGGAGGGGTGGAGGGGAAAGGGTCCATGTGTGTTGGCGAGAAGTTGTCAGTACAGTGTTGCAAGGCATTGCACACCGAACCCAAATCTGTGAGTGCCTCATCAGAAAGTGTTGCACGCTGAGCCTGAAAGTCGCGAAGGTCAAGAAAGGCAAAGCTCCGACTATTTCAGCATGAGGCTTTAACCATGAGGAAGGACCTTGTTGAACAGTGTATGCTGAACCTGTAAGTTGCAAATGTTAGAAGAGCAAAGCTTCGACTATTTCAGTGCAAAGCTTTAGCAGAGGGGAAGGCTAAGAGTAGATGATGTTGAAAATTAAGATGGTGTGATTGCTTCATTGTGGGGTGACACAGCCATACACCCACATGTGTCCACATGTTTTGGGGGTCAGTCCCTTAGTCTGTTTCATGCTTGACTGTCGTCCTCACATCCTCATTGTTTGGAAAGACTGGGTAAGGTATGTCCACCTCTCTGGCATCGTCTTGCTCGGTGATGCCATCCACATACTGACTTGCACACCTTTGAACTGCTGCACAGTGCACCCTTGAACTGCCGTGTGGCACACCCTCGAACCACACCCCTGCTGCACTTGCACACTCATGCAGCACTCCATGCTCTGGTCCAGTATCGCTATTGCCATTTCCATCAGTCTTTTTAATGGGTTTGGACTAAGTATCACAAGGCATTTGAGTGCACTTGTGTGTTCGGTCATTGATACGTGCTGCACACTGCTTATTTGGATTATTTTCCTTGGATTGGGATGGGCCACTTGCCACAATGAAACTGTGGTAAAAGCATACTCCTCACAGGGGCTCTATAAGGAGACTTTGAGGGTTGGATAAAACCTAAAGCCAAGTGTTTTTCCAAGAAATCTCAGATAGCCAATAGTTTGGACTGCGAGAGAGGATAAACTGGGCCTAAGGGTGGATACAAACCTTCTTCAATATCAATTTTCAAATCATAGGGCCTGTGAGGGGCAAGTCAATCAGCTTTTTGTTTACTGAAGATGTCTGCAAATTTGTGGTATTTTTCTGGAACACCTTCCAAATCTGCAATCAGTTCGGCCACTGGGGTTGCGAAGTGACTGGTGGCTTCATCAACTTTAAGGTTGACTGTAAATGCTCAGGAGCCTTCCAACTTGATGGCTCTCATAAAGGCTGTGGCATTTATTAGAGAGACAGGAGGCAGAGAGCTTGGATTTGCCATGGGGGCCAGAGGTGCCGTAGAGGCCCTATTTGCTGAAACAGGCAGAAATGGACCAGTTGTATCAGGTGCTGACGTGTTCGGAAATGGATACTGCCCAATACCCAATCAATCACCAGATTGTAGCGGGTGAGCCAGTTATGTCTTAGAACCATGGAGCAGCTTGAGTCCAACTGTGTTACAAAAACCGTAACTGTCTGAAAGGTTCCACACAGGAACTGAAGTCGGAGTTCACAGGCTTGCGAGATTACAGAGTTTGAGGTACCATCAAAGAGTCGGAGTGGAATCAGATCTATTGCATAGGCTTTTAACTGATTTTTTCTGGAAAAATTTATATCTATAAAACAATGGGTTGAACCTGAATCTACAAGAGCTTGAAAAGTAAGACTCCCAAAGGTTTCTGAAGTGAGATTTATAACAATGAATTTAGATCATACAGGGCAGACAATTTTCTGGTGTGTGGGGAGATTCAACACAACTCTCCAACCACATGGAATCCAGAGAGTTGCTTAATCTTTTTTTGACTCAGCAGCTGGCTTAGCCAGTTGTGAAGTTGTGGCCGTATTGGCCAATCAGGCTTCTGTGGCCTTCGGGCATGTAGCGACTTGGTGTCCAGGATCTGCACACAACAAACAAATATTGTTGCCCATTTGGCATTGCTTTTCTTGTGGTAGGAGCTTGCCGTCAGAGCTGAGTTTCACAGTTAGGTTGGGTTTGTCTTTGTCTTGAGACTCATTCAACTGTTTGCCCTTGCCTTTTTTGTCATTAGAACCCTTGTTGTCAGACTTCTTATTGGAGCTCGAGTTGCCACTATTGTTGGTGTTTTGATTACCAGACTTGTTGGCATTCTTGTTGTCTGATTATTTTTTGTCCGATGGGTTTTCATGACTGATTTCCAAGCATCATTCCCAGTATTGGGCATCCACATTTTGGGCCTTTAGATGCATGAGGGGGAGAGTCTTTGGTTTGCCGGTCTCTCCTTTGGAAACTTTGTCTTTGAGGTGAGACGGGAGGCCAGAGTAAAACTGGTAATGGAGGGCTGAATCGCCCTGGTTGCAACATGTGGCAAGGTTGTTGAACTGGATGATGTAGTTGGTGATGTGTTGGGTGTCTTTCATTTTGAGATTAGAAAGTGTGGTCTTGGCATCGCCAGTTTGGTTGTAGGGGCCGAAGTTTGTTTCGAGTTCCTCAATGAAAGCATCCCAATCATGAAGCCAATCGGGATCTTCAGAAGTGAGGCCAGAGAATGTGGGTTCAAACCAGGCTGCTGCAGAGTCCTTGAGGTAAGAGAGTGCAAAGTTTACCTTTCAGTCATCCATTGCAAAAGCAGCCGGTAAGTCCCAAAAGTTGGATCGACATTGCATAAGAAATGTCAGTAATTTTTTCAGGTTTGAGGTGGTAAATGGTTCGGGTTTATTGACTCGGGTTTGCCCAGGTTCTTTTTCCTTGGTATTGTTCTTAAGGAAATCATTAAGGGATCTTAAGGTACCTGAGAACAATTCCCATGTCTTGTCAGGATCAAAATCTGGTTTTTGTTTTGCGGAATTTGTAGGACCACTAGCCTGAGGTAAGGACTGGTTGCTGTCGTCGGGTTCAGGTCCCGGAGCTGACTGATTGTTAACCTCTTCAGGTGCTTTGGGTTCGGTGGCTTTGGTAACTTCTTCAGCATCACCAGTAATTTCCACAAAATGGGATTCTTCAGAGGGTTCTGGATGTGGGGTTTTCGGAGTAGCTCGGGCTGTATACAGGAATAAAGACTTGAGAGTGGAAGATTCTGCTTCGCCACTTGGCTTGGCATCCTTTTTCCTCAGAGGCATGATTAACGGAAAATGCGAGTGTGAAATCAGAATATACTGTTAAAAACTGAAAAACTGACTAATGTCAGTAGGCCGACAGGGTCCAATCGGAAGGACTTGGCTTCAGCTTATGTATGTGCTGCGCCCTCGCAAGTAACTGTTGGGTGTCCTTAAATTTTGGATGGGCGAAGACTAGCCCTAACAAGTTCCTCATGGTGAGTTGCCGATCGGGACCAAAGGATAAGTTGAGTGTTGGGCCAAGGGGGTCAGGGACCGAGAGTGGGTGAGCACACATGAAGGCGGGGAGCAGGATACTTAGTGTAAAGTCAATGGAGATGTAAGTGGGTGTTCTGAGTTGATATTCTGATTGCCTAGTAACTACAACTACACCAGGTTCATATACAAGTTATTGGCATCTATAAAATACTAACTAAGGGAAGAATGGAAACATTATTTGACAAATAAACTTGACTAGGAACAGGAAGGTTACGATAAGTTCGGAGGCCATGAGTAACCGAGAGCAGGATTATGAGAAAAGGAAATAGTCCAAGGGTTACAAGTATATATGGGCATATGTGAAACATAAAGTAGAACAGATCATCATAATAAAAAGGGATGTATCGGAGTATAACCAGATAGTATGAGTATAATTTGATGGGGGCGTAAATGGGGTTTGATTGTCGTGAAAGCATACATCAGCGTCAGGCGACTGACAGTTTCCGATGCGATGACTTGATCGATAACTTGAAATGTCAATAAGTGGCAATAACCTCAGGGACCATCAGGTTGCGACACAGTCATAACACCCCCATTCTTGTTAAATTTAGTGACTTGGCTACATGTTGTGTATCACTGTGGATCCACAGTTCATGTTGGTGAAACATTCTTTGCTCATTTATGTCTGTGTCCATGTCTGAGCTCCTGCACTTCTAGTGCTTCATATCCACCTCCCTTTCTTATTCTAATAATCCTGTCTTCTCTTCCTCTTTCAGAACAGTTCTTAACACTTATGTGCTGTGCCCTTGCAAACTGTAAAGTGTCCTGATTTCAGACAGGGAAAGACTTAGTGTATTTTCAGACTTGAGGACAGGTCCAATGGTCAAGGGATGAATAGTATTGAATCCAGATGGCAGTTAGACCAAAATCAAAGTCAATATTCAAACTTGTTTTTAGCCATGTCACATCATGTTATTTATATTGAAAGTTCACATTGTTCTACAAATAGAGCAGACAATGGGTGGACTAAATGAGAACAAAGACAAGACATATGAAGTACGAACAAATGGTTTTGAATGGGATAAGGTTGCAAGAGTCAGAAGGATTGATTTACAATATAATTGAGTAGTCAGAGGGTTTACAAGACTGGAAACAAAAGCATGATAACCAAGGTTCCAATCATCATGGAAACAATTGATGTATGTTAGATTTTATGCCTTAACACATTAGATACATGTTGTATACCACTGTTGGTCCATAGTCAAACTCCAGTGAATCTTTGTCCTGCTTGGATGTGGCTGTGTCTGTCTGAGCTCTTGCACTTTAGTGCATCACATCCACCTCCATTTTTCATTCTAATAGGCTGTTAAGTTTTCATCATGCTATTATTTGACCATACAACTTTCCATTTGTCTGAATAGGTGACAGTTGACTCATTGAAAATGGATGAGTACTCAGTTTCTATGGTGATATCTGGCAGTTACATGACAGCCTTGGACCATTGCCCACATTGATGGTCCCCATCCATTGCAATGTGGGCCCTAATCCTTGCAATCCCTCACTATGACAAATTCAATACACTCACTCAAGCATGAGGGGCTTGCAATGACCATTCCCACTCCCTCAAATGATAATCCATACCATGCAGCTCTCCCTGCAGTCTGATTGTCCTTACAATCACTCCATCCTGATGCACAGCAGCTCTCAAGACATACAGTGACTCACAAAACCTTTCCAATGTTTGGAGTTTGCATATTGGCAGACTGCTACCAGGGGAGAGAAAATAGCAAAAAGTTTCAAAAATTCACACTGGATAGCTAAACATGTATAGAATCATGGTCTAGAGTATTATTACATAATATGCATTTTTGGGTATGCTACAAATAGTTTAGTCAGGCCTGCTCATTGGAAAGGTTTTGTGGCTGATGATTTTGATACAATATATACTATATAAACTGGCCAAATCACATGTCTTTGATGATTCTATTCAATATGGTCACATGACTTGTTGATCTATAGTCAATTTTGATATTACTGTCTCTTCACATTGCCAGCAATCCATCATGCACTCCCTCTCTCCTGCTCAACAACAATATATTATCTCTCTACTTGAAGCTGGCCATTCCACTCCATCCATTGCCTCAATCACTGGTTTTGGCATTGGTACTATCTCCAGACTTCGCTCTAAGCACCTTCCTACCCTTCCCAAATCAACTGGAGGTTGTCCCAAGAAGCTCTCTGCTACCAACATCCATCATGCAGTCCATCTAATCACATCTGGAAAGGCTGAAACTGCAGTGGACATAGCCCAGAAACTTCAGACCATCACCAACAACCCTATTTCAGCTGAGAGAGTTCAGAGGAGCTTGAAGAAAGCAGGGATGAAAGTAGTTGTGAAGAAGAAGAAGCCACTTTTGTCCAAGAGACATATGAAGGAGAGGCTTGACTTTGCTTTGGCCCACCAGCACTGGACTTTAGATGACTGGAGGAGGGTTGTGTGGTCTGATGAGACTAAAATAAATAGCCTTGGCTCAGATGGGAGGAAATGGGCATGGAAAAAGACTGGGGAAGGCCTGAATGAGAGGCTTGTTCAAGGGACAGTGAAGTTTGGTGGAGGATCAGTCATGGTTTGGGGGTACTTCATGTGGGAGGGTGTGGGATATGCCACCAGGATTGAGGGTAGAATGGATGGGGAACTTTACAGGAGCATCTTGGATGAAGACCTCCAAAACAGCATCAGGTATTACCAGTTGGACCCTGCTAAAATCATCTTTCAGCAGGATAATGATCCAAAACATACCTGCAAAAAGGCAAAGGAATGGTTTGAAAATAATGGAATGACTGTCCTACCATGGCCTGCCCAATCCCCAGACCTCACTCCAATTGAGCATCTATGGGATTACTTGAAGAGAAAGCTGGGACAGTATGCCACTGCACCAAGTGGGATTCTGAAGTTGTGGGAGAGGATAGAGAAGGAGTGGGAAGATATACCAGCTTCTGAGTGTCAGAAGTTAATTGAAAGCATGCCAAGGAGGGTTGAGGCAGTCATAAAGGCCAAGGGAGGGTATACCAAGTATTAAAATATAGCATATATTGCATCATAATCATCAGCCACAAAACCTTTCCAATGAGCAGGCCTGACTAAACTATTTGTAGCATACCCAAAAATGCATATTATGTAATAATACTCTAGGCCACGATTCTATACATGTTTAGCTATCTAGTGTGAATTTTTGATATTTCTTACTATTTTTTCTCCCCTGGTAGCAGTTTGCCAATATGCAAACTCCAAACATTGGAAAGGTTTTGTGAGTCACTGTAACATTCATATGGTTCCCTCTGGCAAAGACACCCTGTCTTTCCAGCTCATGATTGACATGTCAGCTTGCCATCCTTAGGCTCAATGGCTCTGAGATCTGTGGTGCCTTGGTCAGCTAGATCATTGCAGCATTATTGGAAGTGTATTTGAGTATATAGGATATTATAGTAACAAGTGAAAAGTCTTGGATGGTGTGTGGGAATGATAATATAAATGAGTGGTGGTGTGTGAAGAGTGAAATCTGTGTGACAAGTGCCAATGCATGGAACAGCAATTTGTAGCAATGAGATTAAAGGTGGTCTGCAACAGCACCTAACTTTGGTAAACAGTAGCCAGCTGTGATCTGTTTATGTTAATTTTTTGTAGTGCTGTTCTTTGACTGTATAACTTTCTGTTTGTCTGATTAGGTGCTGGTTGACTCATTGTAAACAGATAAGTACTACAATACATGACTCATCCTTATACATATAGCCTGGTAATGTAAGCCTGGCACCCCAGTCTTACTCATTGTCCTTTTGTTCCACTCCTTTTGTTCTACCACGTGATCACACCATATAAAGCCTAGGTAGTTTTCCTTCTCTTACCTTACTGTACGTTGCATCTGCCTGTATCCTGTTCTTGTTCTGGACAATACACCATGGTCCTGTCAACTCGTGTGACCGCCAGTGATCCCAATTGACGACGGGATTACAGGTAACCACTTACTATATCCACTGTAGGCTTCAATTTATTTCCAGCTTGCATCCCAAATTCCCAAAATTCAACATAAGTATGGGCTCTGGCGTTAACTGAAACACACCAAATTTACCACCAATTTTCACCTTGTTAGCCTTATCAATTCACCACCAGTTGTAGTATCACCACCCCACCAGCATCATCATGTCTTTCCCCAACTTTCTCACTCCTATTATAGCCAAAGTCCCTCTCCTCACAGCATGCAATTATTCCAAATGGACTGCAGGATTTGGTTGTAGGAAAGACTTTGGATTTAGCTGCTTCAGCCTCACCAGAGTTCACACAGTTGTGACATGGTTGGAAAGTGTCATTAATGGGGATCCTATGGATTGTTGTTCCACTGTATAAAGTGTTAAAATAATCTTGAGGGAGAGCAAAGTATGGGGACTCTCTATCTAGGAGCGAATGCCACTTAAAAGTAGAGTGGTGTGAAGTAAACCGATGCTATAGCTAGGCTTCCAGATGAGGATCCACTCCTCAACTGGGGCGAACTATATACTAGAATACATGGTCTGTGCACTGGTCTGTGCAGTGAATGTGTGTCCACAACATGGAACTAAGTGAACACTAAACTAAATATAACTATCACATGATGTGAACTGGTTGGATCTAATCAATCACAAGACAAGGTATGAGATCATCACTAATCGGAGTATCTCATACTCTAACATAAAGGTCAAGCTTCTTAACAGTCTCTTATCTTTTGACCAGAGCATATCAGTAGGCTATTGAGGAAATAGCTTTGTGAGTGTGAGTTCAAATACACTGTTAAGAGCTGGAACTAAAATGGGAAGGGAAAGGGGATGAAAAGGTTGATATGGACTGAACTGGCAACTCTAGTTACTACAACAAATGGAGCTTGGTTTCAACATGTGTTGCACTCACATGGCACTGTCAGGTGCTCTGGTATTTCAAAACAAGCAAGTAGTATGTAATAAGATATAAATCAACACTCATTGGTAAACCAGGTCCAGGGCTAAGGGGTGAAGAGAAGCAAGCTGCAGGATTGGTCTAAGGAGTAGGCCAGACAAGCAAATACTTCCAAGTATTGAAAGTATTATCACACAAGATTCTAAGATACAGTAGGGGACAAAACTGTCCCAATGTTTTGATAATTCCCATTAAATATTGTATAACTGATCACATATATTTCCTAAAATGGTGAAAATATTCTAGCGGATGCCCTAGCATACTAACCTTCATATTTCAAAGTATTACATAATATTGATGGAAATTGGTGTCACAGTGAATATTTAAAAATAATCAATCATTGGGATGGTTTTGTCCCCTACTCTTTTCACTGACTTCACTCTATCATATTATCCACTAGAGAAATAGAAAAATTCCAAAACAAATCATGTGACATATATTCAATGTTCTAATTGATATATGACTGTGACAGTCATGTTTCAACTATTTCTCCTCTCAAAAAGAGAACAAGCCATCTCTCTCCTCCAAAATGGACTCTCCAATAGGAATGTGGCTTCTACCACAGGTGTTAGTAAATCTACTATCAGTAGAATTGCTCAGGAGATGGACATAAGCAAAGAAAACCTGAAAGGAGGATGTCCTTCCAAGCTTTCTCCTACTGACCAGAGGAGGATCATACATCAAATCACCTCTGGCAAGCTACATAGATAGTATTGTCCAGGCCACACACTTCATCACTTCCATCAATGAATCCCATGTCTCATCTAAAACAGTCAGGAGGATCTTGAAACAGCATGGTTTAAAAGCTGTAGTCAAAGCAAAAAGGCCCTTGCTCAAGGCTCAACATAAAGAGACCAGGTTAAGCTTTGTCCTCAAGTACCAAAATTGGACTGTGGATGATTGGAAAAGGGTCTTGTGGTCTGATGAGACCAAGATCAATAAGATTGGGTCAGATGGACATCAATATGTGTGGAAGAAAGCTGGAGAACCACTTTATGATAGGACAACCCAACTTACAGTCAAGTATGGAGGTGGAAATATCATGGTGTGGGGCTGTATGGGTTGGAATGGAGAGTGGGAATGCTTGCAGAGATTGATGGATGGATGGATTCTGCACAATATGTGGAGATCCTGGCCCGGCATTTCTCCCAGAGCATTGAAAATTTGGAGATTCCAGCAGGTGAGGCCATTTTCCAGTATGATAATGACCCTAAACACACATCCAAGATGGCACAAAAATGGTTTTCCAAAAACATATTCAGGTGTTAGACTGGTCAGCACAGTCTCCTGATCTGAATCCCATAGAACATCTTTGGTTCCACCTGAAGAAACAGCTCCAGAAATATCCTTCACCACCAAAGGGAGTTTGGGAGTTACGGGAGAGGGTGGAAGTGGAATAGCCAAAGATTGAGCCTCAGGAGTGTCAGAAATGTATAGAAAGTATTCCAAGAAGACTAGCTGGTGTAATAAAGCCCAAGGGAGGCCATACAAAGTACTAGAATAACAAGATATCTGATTCAAAAAGAGCAGGGGACAAAACTGTCCCAATGATTGGTTATTTTTAAATATTCACTATAACACCAATTTCCATCAGTATTATGTAATACTTGGGAATATAAAAGTTACATAGTATGCCAGGGCATCTGCTGGAATATTTTCACCATTTTAGGAAATTTATGTGATCAATTATACAACATTTAATGGGAATGATCAAAACATTGGACAGTTTTGTCCCCTACTATAATAGTAGAGGGATTCAGATGGGTATTCTTTAGCCAATATTTGAACTGGAGGATAGTAGTATACATGGTGGGAATTTATACTATGTGACATGGAATACAAGGCAAGCATAAACAATAAATATTCTGCAGTAGCAAATGATGGCAAAGTGGTGCAAGAGATAGCAGCATACTGTTGGGGTAGAAATGGTTGGAAATGGGCTGGAATGACTAAAAATGTTAGAATACATTGTATTGCAAGCCATTGATGCATTTTACGCTCGGCTATTTTGTACTTTACAGTAGCTTAGTCATCATAAATAAAACCTTGTCCATTTTCCTTACACCATCTTCGAACAAAAAAGGGGGTTGTTTAGTGGATGAGTCATTTGTTAAGTTTTCAGTGGCGCTGTTCTTAGACTGTATAACTTTCCATTTGTCTGAGTGAGGTGGCAGTACTCATTGTAAACGGATAAGTACTACTATACATGACTCATCCTTATATAGCCTAGTAACCTGCTTACTAATACCCCTGTATGGTTTGAGTCCTTGCCGCTCGTTTACCGAATTCCCAAAAAGTTAACATCATTCAGATATCATCATAAGAGCACCTATTACACCTGGATTTATAAGCATATTAGCTCTGGTGTACATATGTGTACCCCCGGGCTAATTTGCCCCCTTATTGCGTTGGGCCTCTTCCACGGATAATACCATGGATCTGGGGGAGGTTGAGAAAAAAAATCAATAAAAGTTAATAAAAATCAATACAACTAAGATAACAAAACATTCCTTACTTTTATTAGGATGCTTTGTAGTCTCAAGACCGTGAGAGTCCTCTCCTCAATCCTTCACTTGCCGTCACCTTCATCCGCTTACCGGCAACGTCACCTCCCGTCGTCACGGCGCTGCCCTTCGGCAACGTTCCTGCGCGCCATACCGCTGCGCTCGTTGTCAGTGACGACGAGCTCGCGCCTCGCCTTCCTGGCCTCTCCAGAATGGCGCGCTCAGCGTATTTCCTCTTGCTATATATTAGCTATCATTTTAGACATAATATATACTTGACAACTAAACGAAATAAATGAAATAAAGTGTTGTTTAAGCACTTATTATATTATTTGAATTTAACTAGGTCATTAAAATGCAAAACGTGTTTTTTTTTGTAGGTATCATATTGTGAGGTATGTATTCTTTGCAGCTGTCCTCCCCCTTTTCTCCCTTGGCTTCTTCACGACCTTCTTGTGACTGTTCCTTTCCATTGGCTTGTTTCCATCTTCACCATTGGGAGAGCTTCTAATGGCTTTTGCCGTCTTCTGCTTTTTTTTTGTGGGCTCATCATTTGTTGCTGACTCATCGTAATCTTCAGCTGCCACAAGTGTTCGCTTTTTGGGTCCCTTATTTCGTACTGCCTGTATATATTCCTCCTGTTTTGCTTTCCACTCATCTTTTGGTAGATGCTCCCATTTGCACCGTTTACTAGAGTCAGGAAGGCTTAAGGAGTCCAGTAGAATGCGAAGTTGATAAAGAGAGCTTATTTTTGAGAGAGCTGTGAATGGCACTTCTTCTGGCCAGTTCCGGATCATAACACCATAGTCAGCAACGAGTTTCAAATATTGTTCATACTGCATAGGCATGTCCTTGCCAGTTATTTCAACTACAATTGTCACATCTAATGTTAGAAATAATGAGAGATAATAAAAAACCATGTTTAACTCACAAAGTCCTGTCTTAATTTCTTGCGAGATTTTTCCCTTGATCTGGCATAAACGTTCATTATGGTTTAGAACAAGGCCTGTCACTGAGTATTAGAATATAAAGCCATTTAATATAATATAAACAAACTTTCTATATCTCCAACCACAAACAGCTCAAGCTCTTTGAGGAGATCTGTAGGTACTTTCTTCATACCCATGCAAAGAAAGCGGCCAGCCTTCTCAGTCATAATGAACTGTGTGGGAAAATTAAACCCGTGATCTGGTTTAACTGCAAAAAGGAAGCCTTCTATGCCAGTACGCTGATTTAATGCATTAAGCTATGAAAGTGTTTTATGCTTTTATATAAATGTGATCTCGAAATGTCCAATGTAAATACCTCTTTGCCAATGCTTTCCAAGGTTGCCTGGGCATCTTGAGCTTTGGATCTCATGCTTGTCAGACTTCCACTCTGCTTTGATGCCTGTAGTTCTTCTGCCTTTGACCTAAGAAACACTTTCATGTCTTCGGGAAGCTGCTTCACTTGTTCCACTCCACCAAGCTTATTCAGGCTAGCCTGGATCTCTTCATACTTCATCTTCTCTTCTTCAGTAAGATCTACACAGGCAGGCTGATATTAGTCATTTTGTTATAACAGCTATGTATCAATACACACCTAATTTGTCACCCCTTAACCATGCTGCAATAGCACGAGCAGCATTAGCTAAATTTACACGTCGCTTCTGTTTTGCTATACGACCCGGAGCATACACTGCATGCATGACTGTTTGCTTGCTCTTCTTCCATTTGGCACTGACTTCTTCACAGTGTTTTTCAATCATGTCAAGGATGATATCAATATCTTCATTGAAGCCCTCTCGTCGTCCTCTTGCAATGACTCTTGCATTTTTGCACATACTGTAGGTAAGACTCTTGTTTCCTTTCTTGGGCATCGTCCTAAATTTGATTGAATTTTGACGATAAAAAGTAGATATTGATAAATGTAAAGTTGATGTAGTAGTCACAATGTCACAGTGGTCCAACAAACGTGAATACTCAAAACACACAAATAAATTCAATATAGTATAATTATTACACAACTAACTACAACTACAAACATGGCATTGTTGTGAGAGGTTTGTCTAATGAAGAACACACATACACCTCTTCACTTTACCCTTGGCTGCCCCAACTCGCCCCAAACGCTCCCACCCCCATCACCTGTGTTTGCAGCTCTGACCCCCTCCCACACCGCCATCCTCATATGCAAAGCCAGAATCTGATGATGGATCCCCCTGGCTGATGCTCATATCAGATCCTTGACCCGTGTTAGCCATAGCATCATCAGCCCCACACCCGCTACCTGTACCAGCAAACATGACCTCTGGCGAGCATGAACTTGTTAAGTTCAATATATTCAATGTCAAGGGACTCCCTGGCGGATTGGGTTGCAAGTGCAGACGTCCTGGCTTTGGGCTTGAAGTGGCCGCGTACAAAGACGCTTTCTGAACCCGATTCTGTGTTGGTGTCCTCATAGGCGATGATAGAACAGCCCACGCATCTTGTATCTGCAACTGACTCAGATCAATAGCAAACAGCAGCTGCAACTCCAGTCTCCACTGCGACCCTGACACACCTCCATTCCACCCACATCCACCTCCATATGCACGACACCACCACCACCACCGTCGTCTTCACTCTCAGCGCCACTCCCACTCCCATTCGTAAGCTGTTACTCCACCACATCCACACTCGAATCAGGGCCAATCTCAAACAACATCTCCGCATCGTGCCAACGCGTGCAGCCATCAATGGCACTCGCACGCCCACCCGACGGACATCCAACAGGTGCAGCCATGTCACGCACCCGGCTAGCATGCGAGGAACGCGATGGATGTGCAGGTGAGCCCGTGGGGTGTTGGCCGCGCTGTACAAGCACGGTGGTTCTGGGGCTTGCAGGGGCACAAAAGGGTGCAGAGGGGGGTGTCAGCCTGCGGAGGGCCTCAAATGTCAGAGGGGCAGTGTGCTGTGAACAGAGGGGCGACACGGCTGTCTGAGAGGACTGTGATTGTGGTTGTGATTGTGGCTGTAGTACAGAAGGTTGTGTTTGGGACACGCGCTCTGACTGAAATATGAAGGAGGGCGGGTGCGACAACATGAACCCGTCCCCCGCTCCCTTTGAATCGGACGCGGCTGACCTCAACGTCGTCGCATTGTGCCAATGCGCGCAGCCATCAATGGCACTCGCACGCCCACCCGACGGACATCCAACAGGCGCAGCCATGTCGCGCACCCGGCTAGCATGCGAGGAACATGATGGATGTGCAGGTGAGCCCGTGGGGTGTTGGCCGTGCTGTACGAGCACAGCGGTTCCGGGGCTTTCAGGGGCACAAAAGGGTGCAGAGGGGGGTGTTTGGGACACACGCTCTGACTGAAATATGAAGGAGGGCGGGTGTGACAACACGAACCCGTCCCCCGCTCCCCGCTCCCTTTGAATCGGATGCGGCTGACCTCAACGCCGTCGCAGCATGCAGCGGGCTATTTGGCATCGGAGGCGTCGCGCGCATTGCTCCTGATGTCGATGGTATGGCGGCTCCATCATCCATCATAACCCCCCCGATCAACCTTCTCCCTCTCCCCCTCTCTCGACTTGCCTCCTCCGTGCTGGGTATACAGCGAACGGGACGACTGCGAATCAAGCCACACATGCGGCGTCTTCGAGTCTACTAGTGCCATAGCATTACCAATACACAATCTACAGGTGACATGTATGGCACTAATTAATTTGAATCAGAAGTTAGAAAGCGTAATCACTTTACTTACTTTTAACGGATTGAATGACATCCACTGCCACTGTCTTCAATCTCTTCAGCCTCATCAATAATGGCGGCAATTTACTGTGGAATTGGGTAGGTGACTATTAAACACAAACAAAATACTATAACTTACGAACATCATTAGAGAAATTGAACAGAGCTGTTAGCCGTGCCAGTGTCATAGAGATGTGAGGTCACGATATCATTTGTCAGACATGAATATCTTCTATTCAGTGATGCACTTTTGCAACCAACGAGATACAGTTATGGAAAGCAGTGCCCAAACTCGGTGTGGTATAGATATTGGTTGATACAATGAAAATGCAAGGTGAGCGTGACAGATCAGTCACACTGCTTTGAGCGAATTGTCGAACAATATATGCAGGATGATGGCAGTGAAAGATATAATATGATTTAACAATAACCTCTACCTCTTTAATGACCAGGAAATTCATTAAAAGTTGGTGTAGGTAATGTCAAAGCTTCACAATATCTTTGTAATAGCTTCATCATACCTATCACCTCACCCAACGAAGCTATCTTATGTGTAGAAAAAGATATTTAATTGAGCTATTCAGGACTTAAAATTTGCATGTTGCCATTGAGGAGGCACTTAGTAGGTATATATAATAAGTCTGAATGATTTGGACAATATGGATGGGTTTAGATGATTTAGACTGATTAAGTATTTGAAGTTTGTATATACAAGAGCATCATATTTATTGTTCTCACTTCTGTGAAATAATATTTAATTTTTATATCTAGGAAATAATTTGGAAAAGTTGGGTCCATCCAGACTGCAAACATTCTGTGAAATGGTTGAACAAGGTACATACTGTATGTATATGTATGTATAACAGGAATCTTAAGATCTGAAAAGGTCAATTTGCAGTGTTACATGATGGCAGGGATCTGATATACATACATATTTTAGTTTATTTCTGGGATTATCCATATATGAGATTTTTTAGAGACTTCTACCAGAGCTTTACTTGTCTTGCAGGATCTCTTCAGTGAGCCATTCACATACTGTAGTCCATAATGGTTCTGGTGGTCTTGGAAGTTCTTCCCTGTCTCAAACACACTGATTCAATACTCTTTACAAAGCTTTACAAATATTTATTTATTTGTCCTGTAATGTAATTTGTGCCATTGCTTTGTATAATTGATCTACATGCTGCAATTCCTCATCTTCAGAGGAATAATCACAGTCTGACTTCTCACCCTCCACCATCCTTGTGCATAGTTCTTGGCCAGGAATACAAAGAACAAGTTTATCAACCTTCCTCCCTATTTCAGCGTTACCAGAAAATCCTTCCAGCATGTATATCTTGTGAAGAGTCAACCTGATATGATTATTAACTCTCTCTTGCTGTAATGCACGCTCTTTCACTGCACCAAATAGCAGGATATCTGTATGTTTAAGTTGTTTCAGAGTGGAGGAAAATAACCCAATCTCATCATCAATCCATGTGGCAAGACGTCTGACCTCAATATCAAGTCGTTGTATTTCCTCTTTTGCACGGAGAATCTTGAGATGGCATCTGGTTGCCTCGTGATTATAGGCCTTTGCCCATTCCAAGTTCCGAATATCCTCCCGAGCACCAATTCGCAACAACTCAAATTCAGCTATAGTGCTGTACTCAACAATTTCAGCCCAAGTAAGCTTGGGATGGGGAGGAATCATTTTGACAGCAAGGTCATTGTATGTGATTAATGCCCACTGGATGGCTTTTGATCTAGTTTTAATTGCTTTGGCAATCTGTACCCTCATTTTATACCCTTCAAAAGTTGCTGTTAGTTATAGTTTGACAGAGAAGTCATCACATACCTGTCTCAGATACATTGGCCTTGGTCAGCTCAAAAAGACGCTGAACTACAAGCCCCTCTAACTTGTCAATAGCAAGCTGGAACTCTCGCTGATCCATGTATTTCAAAACATCTTGATATTGTGCAGATGTAATTGTCCATCTTTCACTGATATCAAGGTGCTCCTCCATATTCTGTACCTCCTTCTGTAGCACAAGGACAGCCTCCCATGCCTCCCGAACAATACGTATGAGCCGTATCTTAGCTGCAGGCTGCTTTGCCTCCCTTTCCATCTTCCCAGCTTGATCAGCAACCATCCTGTGAAGTGGTATGATTGAATGAAACAGCTACAATAAGTATATTAACTACTTACCTTGCTGAATCATACGCTTGAAGTAGGGTCACATATTCAATACTCAATATATCCTTTTCTGGTTCAGATGCCTTGGATTTCAGATAGGCCCGTTCTTCATCAAGCCATTTCATAAATTGAGTATCTGGAATCACTTGTTCTGGTGTCAACATTTTCTGGCGCATTGTCATCTCACTAATGATCTTTAGTGCTTGTTGGTAGTTATTGAGCAGGAATGTAGCTAAAATAATATTAGGATTGATAACTCCAATCAAAAAGTACTCACCTAGATTCTCATATTTGTCAAGATCCCATTGATGAAAGTACATGTCAATAAATTGCTTTCGGTGATAGATAGTTGAGTGCCGGGTACAACATGCAATCTTATTTGAACCTGAAAAGACACGTTCACAAACTTCACAGTCTTCAAGTCCAAAGCCTTTGCACATCCCTACATGGTAGGATAATTGACAGGAACGGTTGTGTGCATGACCATGGAAGGCTGGAACAACAAATTTTAGAGAATTCTCTCTGGCTTTTACACCAAGAGAGCTGTTGGCAAGGGTTGTTGTAAATGAGCAACCAATGTCATACCCAATTCCTATGTCATGTGGTAAATGCTTGAGGAGATATGCACAAGTCGCCAAAGGATACTTTGCACTGGAGTTCAAGATCAGTTAGTCACAAAACCATAGGATGCACACACATACAGTTCACCACTCTTCACCATGTCAGAAATGATCCATATTATTCCATGACGGCATGCACCAATAAATATTCCAGTCTCATCGAATGAAGTGAGGAGGACATTGGTTTTGTCTGCATTTGCAACTTTACACCGATCAGTGCAGACTACAATAGTTGGATCACCATCTGTAGGATCCCCTTCTTCATGCACTTCTTGCTATACAGAGTAATATGTTAGAACAGCCAAAGACCATATAGTTAGACCAAACTTACAACTTTGTCTCCTTTGCGTCTCCTGCGAATGACTTTAACTTCCCCAGCGAACTGATTCACAAAATCCCGTGATAAGAAATAGTCACTCTCAAAGGCAAGAGTGTCTTCAGCTGCTGTCTTGTTGATGAAACGCTTCAGGCTATTGTTGCCATCCACTGCTCCAATGATGGATGGTGAAAGGGCTGGTTCATCAGCAAGCTAGGTATAAGTGTGCTCATTAGACAATAATCATTCAAGTATGGGATGCAACACATACCTGATATAAACATGCTGGACATGAATGCTTAATGCGCCAGTCAGGTGTATCTCTGCCAAGAGACTCATTCATCAATTTCTCCATACGTCGATGGAGTTCTAGGTAGATATCAAATGCATCTGAAAACCGTGTGCGATAGATAGGTTTGTAATTGATCTGTTATTGCATTAGTTGCAAAAAAGCTGCAGAATTTATGAATACTTACATTGGACAGGTCACACATTACTTTGACCCATTGCTGAAGACTAAACTGGGGACACCGGAGGCGACAGCGACGGTAGATCTCGAGATCTTTGAGACTGAATGCAAGGGAAGGAATGATTGGACTTGCTCCAAGAAAGCCATGTGAGATGAGAGTTTGATTGAGGAAGGTATGTCCACGTTTATCATGTGCAAGTGTACGTGCAGCATAGCCTTTGTTTCAGGGTGAAAATAGTTTCACAGAGAATGAATTAAACATACCTTCTAACCCAAACACTGTAATTGTGAATTCGTCTTGAGCTTGTTCCATTCGGATATCTCCTGCTGTGTCGCTGGCATCACTGATGTCTGTCATGATCCTATCACCGCCATACTTGAACTCCATGTAAGCTTCAAAAAGAAGTGGCAGCTGGATCTCCCAATCCTGGCGGTGCTTAGAAGCTTGGATTTGCGAGTGTGTGGTGTTACTGGGAGTGTACTTGCGGTGATGGTGGCTGTTTATGAAATCAGAAAATAAACATGTCTTTGATAAATAATATTACCCTTTTGCAACATTCTTCCAGTTGGAAAAAAGGTGTTCAAATTCGCCTCCTTCGTGACTGAGCTCGAGACCCTGGAGTTGAGCTACAGTAAACTCCTGATCGTGCGATATGTCCTCCCAATCATCGCTGTCCAAACCATGGATATCGGATTCAAAACTACATGGCAATTCTGAATTATGCATATATTGAGTTAATCGGCAGGTTTCAGGAGGGAGTTCTAGAGTGGCGGTCAATACCAGAATGTAGCAAGAAAGGGGAGGAACTCACTAGCAATTTCTGCTCGTCTGAATTCAATAACCTTCTGACGCTCATCTAGTAGCCCATTGCCCTTTATAAATCGCTTTCCTACTCTACCCACAGATCCATCTTCAATGTCACGATGACGGCGACCGAGCTGAACGGCTACAACGCCTTGATTGCTGCCAGTACGGACCTTACCGTGAGTCACCGTATTCCTACTACTCATTATAACTATGATAAACCATTGTTATTATAATAGCACCAAAGAAAGTGTCAGATATGTACTTACAGTGGTAAATCTGCAGCGTGATAAAATTCGAGATGCGAAGCACTGAGGAGCTCACGTGACATCTAACACCAAGAGCTCACAGCTGACACCGTGCTGGCCTCTTGCTGGCCTCTTGAATACATACCTTCGCAATATGATACCTACAAAAAAAAACACGTTTTGCATTTTAATGACCTAGTTAAATTCAAATAATATAATAAGTGCTTAAACAACACTTTATTTCATTTATTTTGTTTAGTTGTCAAGTATATATTATGTCTAAAATGATAGCTAATATATAGCAAGAGGAAATGCGCTGAGCACGCCATTCTGGAGAGGCCAGGAAGGCGAGGTGTGAGCTCGTCATCACTGACAACGAGCGCAGCGGTATGGCGTGCAGGAACATTGCTGAAGGGCAGCGCCGTGACGACGGGAGGTGACGTTGCCGGTAAGCGGATGAAGGTGACGGCAAGTGAAGGATTGAGGAGAGGACTCCCACGGTCTTGAGACTACAAAGCATCCTAATAAAAGTAAGGAATGTTTTGTTATCTTAGTTGTATTGATTTTTATTAACTTTTATTGATTTTTTTTCTCAACCTCCCCCAGATCCACGGTATTATCCGTGGAAGAGGCCCAACGCAATTAGGGGCAAATTAGCCCGGGGGTACACATATGTACACCAGAGCTAATATGCTTATAAATCCAGGTGTAATAGGTGCATAAGAGATATAACCACTATCAGGATGCCAGAAGACAATACAGGTTGGATGCAAACATGCAAAAGACATAATTCCTAACAACACTGAGTTAACCATCACCTACTCAGAGAAATGGAAAATTATTTGGTCTACAAACATGGAGGCCCAAAAGACATGATTCTTAACAATGCTGAGTTAACCATCACCTACGCAGAGAAAGGAAAGGTTATCTGGTCTAGGAACACACTCCCACAAAAAGTTCAACATGGTGTCTAGTATATTCCTATGACAACTACCAACTCAAGTGTTACACCATCCAATTAGGAAAGAGTTATGTTCAACTGCACTGGTTTCTACCCGAAAGCGACTCTGTGGTGATCGGGAGGTGACTTATTACTGTAAAGGCATTTAACAAAAACAAAAGTTTTGAATATTTGGATGCCATGCAAGTTTTATGTAATTTTACATAAATGCAGCTCAAATGATCGACGTCGAAGATAATTTCATGATGAATAATGAACAAAGCTTAGAATTTGATTCGTTGGTGACTAAGAGGTATAGTGTCGAGTGCCGCACGATCCCTGGCGTGCCGGGAGTCGTTCGGCACTCAACGTCCAGCTGAGCATATGTAGGATTCGCACGCCTTGTGTTCTCGTACGACGTCGCTGTCGATCCTCAGTCCTTTCTGTTTTTCTCATCACTGACTTCTGATCCTTATCTCTACATATCTACACAGTTAATTTACCCACCCACCCTAGCCCTTTCTTTAGACAGCGGCAGTAATCCAGTATCAATATTTCGATGTGATACATTTACCGTAGTTAGCGGATTATACAGTAACGAGAGCTGTTAATGCGTTATGATTACGCCCTCCCGAGCGGCGAGTCTTCCCACGCACACGCGGAGAGCTAACGCTCTTCCTCTACCCAACCACTCAGCTCTTCACTGTCTAGTCCGTAATAGTCGACGCTGGAGCTGTTTTGAGCAGTTTGCCACATCGATTCCAAGCGCTTCTAAAGTTGTAGTGACTCGCTTAACGTGATTTAGGCTAGTAAGGTTCCGGGCGGGGATCCGCTTCTAAGCCTTTTCCCCCCACCTGTGAACACTACCCCCAATGTCCATTCACACGAATAGCGAATCTCGGTGCGTTGACATACTTCTACCTTCAAGTCTTTTACTCATTTTTCGCCTTAGTGATAATTATCTAGAGGCAGACGTTGATCCTTGTCAACTACCTAGGGAATTCAGCACTCCGAATGTCGAAAGGTAAGACACCGACCTCAAATATTGTTAGTATTTATCGACAGCTATAATCTCGGTGCTAGTGCGGACACCCAAGGATCCCCGACAGACTGTGGACAGAGGGCTCTTATCGCCGCCGAAGAGCCTATCAGCCCCCCGAATCTGTACGTTCCTTCAGCATCACCTGTCCTTATATTGAACCGTGTATTCCATTCCCTTCTACGATTTGACAGTGGTACATTGGATAGTCGTCACGGGACGAAACTTAACTCGCCTCGCCTCTCAACTCCTCGCCCACGCTTTTTTCTCGCTGAGAATTCTGAGAGCGACGAGGTCCGGCCCAACCTTCAGTCAGACGCAAGAAGGTGAGTGTTTGCATGCATCTTATACATGGAAACTCAAGCCATTCTCTGTAGATTATCCTCGCAGGACCTCCCACCAACACTCGTTTGATTAGGAATCGCCCACAGTTACCATGGGCGTCACTCGTTGAAAGAATTTCAAAATATCAAGATCCACTGATGGTGTAAGTTCAAAACACTATAGTCTTGTATAGTGCGCATTGAATGTAAGATTATTAGGGATAAGCTCACCGACTTTGATTTTGATGTGGAAATCGCGGACTGGGGAGAGATCTGTACTACATTGGAAATCATGAAACCAATGTGTACAGCCTCTCCTTCCAAGTCCAGTCTTACATATGACGGGGAGGCCGAAACGTGAGTGCAATGGTTATATTAATCTAATTGACTGACTCCCTTTTTTGATGGCGTGCTAGAACTCCCCGTCGCTTAACAAACGAGATTCAAAATAAGTACCTGGAGGAAAATATCGCTTCCAGGCCCCGCCTTGAAAAATTGACTAGGTCGAGGGAGCTGGGCGCACTCTCAGAAGCAAATATAGGTTCCGCCACAACATCATCCTCATTTCCCCTTGCACCAATCCCCAACCGATCCATCCGGTCAGAATCCTTTGGCGGTTTCAAAATGCCTGACTTAAGGTGCATCCGTCTCATCCAAGGGGACCTGGAACAAGACCAATGCTCATTTGGCCGTCAAAACTCACAAGTGAACACCATGCATCACTGGTTGGCCAGACACCTCTTCAGTCGTGAAAGCGATGTAAATATGGGTTTGTCCCATAAACAATTAGCCCACATTTACGGCTCATTGTTGAGATGTCCGGAAGAAAACTGTCCCCAACAAGGTGGATTCTTGTGGAAAGAAAATTTCCTAGTCCATATGTGGATGCACAAAGCGGAACTACTGCCCTGTCAGTCAGTGGAGGCCATTGAAAGGCGAGAGGCTGACATACTACGTGCGGCGCGCTTGCTCTCAGAGGAGGACGCAGGTTTCTACTTGTGTTGGGAAGACCATTTTATTCCTCTAATGTTCACGCTATTATAGCGTGCTGGTTATCCTTTAATAAACCTGGTTTTAGCATTATTAGTGATCTGCAGGACGCAAAGTAACCATGTCATTGGAGATCACCATCTGGTGACGTGGCAAACCTAAACCAAAACACCGTGCTTGTTGAGAAGAGATTGGATCTGGCTTTCTCCCCCAGTGTAGAACTAACAATTATGCCCACAAACATCCGAAAGTGATTTTCGACCTGAGGCCACCTAATTAAGTGACTTCTATGACAGATCATCCCCATCCGCATCGCATTTAATGATCGTCCCCGATGAAACGTCGCTATTACTCCGCGTCCTTTGAAACGCCGGAGGCTTACTGGGTGATTTATTTGGGTACCTGGTCATTCCAAGGTGATCTGGATGCGGAGGAAGTAAGATTAGCCTGCTTCAACGTTATTCGACGTCAATTGGTCTACGTCATACCTAACACTTGTGTTATCCACACATTTGACAGCACCCTCTCCTACCTCTTATGTACGTGCATCCCAACAACAAGAGTTATTGTGAATCAAAGAAGGGCTCTCCCAATATTCTTCTCTACTCCCAACATGGAGGCATATGCCAATTACGTCCAAGCTGGCTTTCACTCCCAAATAACTCGGTGCTCTATGTTGGGGGACGCCATGGGACAAAGCCACGGACGATTCAAGATAGAAAACGATTCTTCCAATGTGATGGGAGGGGTAAAGTCATGGAATCAAGAATGTTCTGGATGTTCATTTTTTCGTTGGTTGTGACTTATACCCTTGTGAAATGTTCCGAATATTTCTGGTACTCCCGCATGTGACAGCTTGATCCGTCTTGTTTATTTTGACTAAGACTCCGATGTATGACAGGTTCTGGCGTTAGCAAGTTGGTAGGAGTGATTATCTGCGAATGTGGCTCCTGCTAAAACATATTATAGCTATTCATGCGTGCACTAGTTGTTACATCGGTAATCCCCCATGTCTCCTTTCACACAAGTGATGGATGGGTGGTCAGTGTGATCAACAGTTGAGGTCTGGTTTGAAAGTGGAGAGAAATCTGAGACAGTAATTGATTGCAGATGACCACATTGATCCTGAGCAACAGCAGACTGAAGATGGTTATTTAATGCTCCATGGAATACTGATTGTCCTCATCAGATTTGGAGGCTCAACCAATGAAGTTGGCAGACAAAGCAGGAGCTAGCACAGTCTATTAAAGGTATAGAAAGAAGTGACCAAACCTGAGATTGAACCAAGGCTATATATGCCAGTGCTCGTAACCACTGAGCTACTGGAACTATGGTCTAGTGTTATATTATGGATAATACTGTATATATAGGTCTTCTGATGGCCAACCTGTCTGCTTATAACAGTTTATGTAACTGATGGCAAACTGGTGCACTTACAACAGTCTGACACTTATAGATATTGTATTTCCAATTCCAACACAATCATTGTTGTCTGAACAGTCAAAATGGGCAGGATTGGTGCATGAGCAGGAGCAAAAAGCATGGAGAATTGTATGAGGCGGAATCGACACAGACAGGGATAAACTCCACAGGGAAGGTGTGGTCATACTCGAAGCAGTAAGAAACTGATATGGTGTGAGAGCATGATATTGATGGAATGAGTATATCGAGAGGTTGACATGGCGCTGCCGGTGTTGCTGTGAGTAGTGAGGTGGTATCTTATCATAATATCTACACAGAGTATGAAGAGTAATTGTTCGATTATGACTGGGAATAGCGTTAGTAGACTGCACGTAAATAGGAGTTAGGAGAGGGTGCTGTCAAATGATGATAACACATTAGTTAGGGGTATGACGTAGACCAATTGATGTCGAATAACGTTGAAGCAGGCTAATCTTACTTCCTCCGCATCCAGATCACCTTGGAATGACCAGGTACCCAAATAAATCACCCAGTAAGCCTCCGGCGTTTCAAAGGACGCGGAGTAATAGCGACGTTTCATCGGGGACGATCATTAAATGCGATGCGGATGGGGATGATCTGTCATAGAAGTCACTTAATTAGGTGGCCTCAGGTCGAAAATCACTTTCGGATGTTTGTGGGCATAATTGTTAGTTCTACACTGGGGGAGAAAGCCAGATCCAATCTCTTCTCAACAAGCACGGTGTTTTGGTTTAGGTTTGCCACGTCACCAGATGGTGATCTCCAATGACATGGTTACTTTGCGTCCTGCAGATCACTAATAATGCTAAAACCAGGTTTATTAAAGGATAACCAGCACGCTATAATAGCGTGAACATTAGAGGAATAAAATGGTCTTCCCAACACAAGTAGAAACCTGCGTCCTCCTCTGAGAGCAAGCGCGCCGCACGTAGTATGTCAGCCTCTCGCCTTTCAATGGCCTCCACTGACTGACAGGGCAGTAGTTCCGCTTTGTGCATCCACATATGGACTAGGAAATTTTCTTTCCACAAGAATCCACCTTGTTGGGGACAGTTTTCTTCCGGACATCTCAACAATGAGCCGTAAATGTGGGCTAATTGTTTATGGGACAAACCCATATTTACATCGCTTTCACGACTGAAGAGGTGTCTGGCCAACCAGTGATGCATGGTGTTCACTTGTGAGTTTTGACGGCCAAATGAGCATTGGTCTTGTTCCAGGTCCCCTTGGATGAGACGGATGCACCTTAAGTCAGGCATTTTGAAACCGCCAAAGGATTCTGACCGGATGGATCGGTTGGGGATTGGTGCAAGGGGAAATGAGGATGATGTTGTGGCGGAACCTATATTTGCTTCTGAGAGTGCGCCCAGCTCCCTCGACCTAGTCAATTTTTCAAGGCGGGGCCTGGAAGCGATATTTTCCTCCAGGTACTTATTTTGAATCTCGTTTGTTAAGCGACGGGGAGTTCTAGCACGCCATCAAAAAAGGGAGTCAGTCAATTAGATTAATATAACCATTGCACTCACGTTTCGGCCTCCCCGTCATATGTAAGACTGGACTTGGAAGGAGAGGCTGTACACATTGGTTTCATGATTTCCAATGTAGTACAGATCTCTCCCCAGTCCGCGATTTCCACATCAAAATCAAAGTCGGTGAGCTTATCCCTAATAATCTTACATTCAATGCGCACTATACAAGACTATAGTGTTTTGAACTTACACCATCAGTGGATCTTGATATTTTGAAATTCTTTCAACGAGTGACGCCCATGGTAACTGTGGGCGATTCCTAATCAAACGAGTGTTGGTGGGAGGTCCTGCGAGGATAATCTACAGAGAATGGCTTGAGTTTCCATGTATAAGATGCATGCAAACACTCACCTTCTTGCGTCTGACTGAAGGTTGGGCCGGACCTCGTCGCTCTCAGAATTCTCAGCGAGAAAAAAGCGTGGGCGAGGAGTTGAGAGGCGAGGCGAGTTAAGTTTCGTCCCGTGACGACTATCCAATGTACCACTGTCAAATCGTAGAAGGGAATGGAATACACGGTTCAATATAAGGACAGGTGATGCTGAAGGAACGTACAGATTCGGGGGGCTGATAGGCTCTTCGGCGGCGATAAGAGCCCTCTGTCCACAGTCTGTCGGGGATCCTTGGGTGTCCGCACTAGCACCGAGATTATAGCTGTCGATAAATACTAACAATATTTGAGGTCGGTGTCTTACCTTTCGACATTCGGAGTGCTGAATTCCCTAGGTAGTTGACAAGGATCAACGTCTGCCTCTAGATAATTATCACTAAGGCGAAAAATGAGTAAAAGACTTGAAGGTAGAAGTATGTCAACGCACCGAGATTCGCTATTCGTGTGAATGGACATTGGGGGTAGTGTTCACAGGTGGGGGGAAAAGGCTTAGAAGCGGATCCCCGCCCGGAACCTTACTAGCCTAAATCACGTTAAGCGAGTCACTACAACTTTAGAAGCGCTTGGAATCGATGTGGCAAACTGCTCAAAACAGCCACCTCTTGTCACCAACGAATCAAATTCCAAGCTTTGTTCATTATTCATCGTGAAATTATCTTCGACGTCGATCATTCGACGGTCGATGCATTCGGTCGATGCATTTATGTAACATTACATAAAACTCGCATGGTATCAAAACATTCGAAACGTTTGTTCTGTTAACTGCCTTTACAGTAATAAGTCACCACAGAGTCGCTTTGGGGGTAGAAACTAGTGCAGTCGAATACTAGGGGACCAATACACCTGAGAGTCTGAAACTATGGCCATGCACGCCGTTGTATCCTCAATGAATACGCATAAAATGCTTCTCAGCGCCGCAGTGCCCCCCTCATTGCAAATGCTTCACCTGACCTGACAGTCCCACCATCGATTTCTAAAAATTAACCTTTTCACCGATCGCCGCATGTCATTATTTTTGTTTCTTTACCATGATCGCCATCACTGGGACTTACTAGCTTAGCCATAATAATGTATACATCTCAATGTACCTAACGATGAGAAGAGCTGCCTTACCATCAAACCTTGTTACATCCTGCTTTACTGTTCTCCAATCAATCTTGATTCTACTCGCCGCTTACCGGAGGCCCCCCTCCCCCCCGCTATAATTATTTCTGGGAATATAAAACATCCTCTCATTATCTGACATGCATACCATTTTTTCGCCGTTCTCTTCATTCTCTACACCTTAATTCAGTCTCTAATCACCTTGGACAGTTATATTGCGGAAGGGTCGGCCTTTAAAGACACCCTGAATGAATTTAACCTCTCCGGATGGTGCTTTTAGGCATATCTCCAACTCTGGATAATCCTGGAGCTTATTCACAACCGAGAGGCCGACATGCTACGTTCAGCGCGTTCGCATTCAGAGGAAGATGCAGGGTCGCACATGTGCTGGGAAGACCAGTTTATCATCCTAATGTTCAAGCTATAATACCACGGTGATTATTCATGAATAAAATTGGTTTGGCATGATTAGTGATCTGGAGGACGCAAAGTAATGTTATCGCCGGAGATCACCATATGGTGACATGAATAACTTCACCTTCTGAAAGGAAAACCCCAGGAATAGTGAGAAGATATTCGATCTAGCTTCCCACCACGGCGTGCAATGCCTGAGGCTTACTAGGCGATTGATTGGTCTGTTAGATTTTATGACTTGACACACGAGATACATGTTGTGTACTACCGTGGGTCCATAGTTAAACCCTGGTGAATCTTCATCTCACTCATGTGTGTCCATGTCTGTGTCTGAGCTCCTGCACTTTCAGTGCCTTGCATCCACCTCCCTTTTTCATTTTAATAACACCTGCTGCTGTACATATTCCATACAACCCCTATAGTGCATTTTCACACAAAATTCAATCATTGGGAGTAAATTTGCATATCAGGTGTTTCAAAGGCTATTTGTAATCCTGGCCATCTTACCACTGGTACACATTACCAATCAGTCACTGCAACACAGGGATGTTACTGATCATGTCTCTATTGTCTGAATGAATCCCCTTGTCCTTTGACCAGACTGGTTCCTTCTGTTCTTCCATTTTCAACATAATTCCACATTAGATACCATCTTCTTTGTTCTTTGCATCCCATTGTTCTGTAAAGGATATATTAAAGCTCAGGAAACATTGCTAGAAGGTAGAAGCTTCCACTTGTATTTTTCTGCCTACACTATTACTCAAACAGAGAAAACTTAGTCCTGTCTGCATTGATTGAGTGAGGTCACACAGTGACCTTACACTATTGTTACAATCCATTCCTGGATATTTCAATCTTCTGATATAATTCCCACCTCCAGAACCTTATCAATTCCTAGACATTCTGAACTTTGTCCTTGTTCTGTATTTGGTAACTTGTCTGTTGACAAGTATACATTCATTTGTTTATTATGCTCCCAAATCAAAATCCCTATCCTAATCCATACACTATTGTTACAATCCATTCCTGGATATTTCAATCTTCTGATATAATTCCCACCTCCAAAACCTTATCAATTCCTAGACATTCTGAACTTTGTCCTTGTTCTGTATTTGGTAACTTGTCTGTTGACAAGTATACATTCATTTGTTTATTATGCTCCCAAATCAAAATCCCTATCCTAATCCATACACTATTGTTACAATCCATTCCTGGATATTTCAATCTTCTGATATAATTCCCACCTCCAGAACCTTATCAATTCCTAGACATTCTGAACTTTGTCCTTGTTCTGTATTTGGTAACTTGTCTGTTGACAAGTATACATTCATTTGTTTATTATGTTCCCAAATCAAAATCCCTATCCTAATCCATCTTATTGTAATATCAGTTTGTAGTACAATTATAAAAAGCCTATATTAGCTTTGTGCATTTTACTTACACCTTAGATCTTATCAACTTAGTTAGCTTATTCCTCTTCTCTTTCTGTACACTTGATATTCAGAACTCTTCCAAATTCTGAATATCTGTCAACTCTCCAGCATAGATGGAACCTCTGAAATTAAGGACACCCAAGCATTTGCATAAGGGCATAGCATGTAAACTGAGGCCAAGTCCTGACCCTACTTGGAGGTATCCTGAGTTCCTGGTTATTTACTGATAGTTTCTGGGATAGGTTTCTGATACAGTCCTTAACAGTATATCAAATCTCACACTTACAACTCACTCATTATGGGTCCCAAATGTAAAGCTACTGAAGGACCATCTCAACTTCAATCCTCTTTGTAACTCTATACCACCTTGTTAGGATTTCAGACCCCCATGACCTGTTTTAGACTCAAAACCCTCTGTCAACTCACTATCAGAACCCCTGTCCAAGTATCACTGCTTGTGGCACCCCTGACACTTGTTTCATTATAGTAGTTGACCCTTTAGTCTTCCATTCTATCTCCATCCCATTTGCTCCCCATCACCATCTCCCCCATCACCATCTCCCCATCACCATCTCCCATCACCATCTCCCATCACCATCCCCCCATCACCATCTCCCCATCACCATCTCCCCATCACCATCTCCCCATCACCATCTCCCCATCACCATCTCCCACCATCTCCCCATCACCATCTCTCCCATCACCATCTCCCCCTCACCATCTCCCCCATCACCATCTCCTTTTACACGAAATATCTGTAAATTAGTGATACTAATAATCTAACTTGTTGTAACTTCTTTGACAAATACTTCTGTGAGTTCTTGCGACTGGTAATAGCCTCTTGCGACTGGTAATAGCCTCTTACTTCATGGACAGGGTGAATATATACTTCATCGAACAAGGCTTTTGAGTTTGATCAGTAGAATATTATTCGACTTTATTGAAAAATAATCAATTCATGACATCTCACTTGCCACCTCAGACCCCTTTAATATTGTTTAGTATTTTACATTTAGTCTCCCCACCTTGTCATCAACTTCTTATGATCTGTTTCACCCTTTGCTTCCTTGATCAGCTCTGGTCATCCATCTTGTTCTAGTATAAAATCTTCTTCATGTATGCTACAGTTCTTCAGTTTGAAAATTGAGATTACCCTCTACTAGTTCTCAATCTCATTCCTCCCTTCTCAATACTCTTGAAGACATTCTTGGCAAGTGTTTCAACTGGAAAACCTGCTGGACTCCAGGCACTACCCTATACGCACCTGCACCCTACATGCACCAGTTATCAGTTTACTGGAATACCCGCCAGCCTCCAGACGTCGATCCTGTTCATGCCCGACCTTCACCATCTCATGTATCAGTCACTGGAATACCTGCCCGGGACCCATGCATGTCTGTCCTGTCTATCTCCGACCCTGTCCCATGTACCAGTCACCGGACTCTGCTCAGAAAACCCATCAGCTCTCTAACTGAGCCCCATTCTCGTTATAGACAAATGACCTGTCACGATTTGGACTCTGCTCCCACTCCATTCCTGTAATGGTCTAATGACCTGTCACGTTTCAGACTCTGTTCCACTCCATTCCATTCCTAACACCAAACTTGGTGTTTACTTATCTCGTTTCATGATTACTTGTTTGGATCTCATTATTACCAGATGTGGTACTGCATACACTCAGCAGTCTATATAAACTGGCTAATGTTGTACATACAATCTAGTCAGAAAATCAACTAAGTTTTCAGCTTAGATTTCCCACTCTATCCCTCTTTGAAACACACTGTTATTTATCCTGTCAGAGCCCATGGGCTCCGACCTATCTATCTCTCGACCTCCAACTCAATCTGTTACTCGACCTCTGACTCATCACCGCTCTCGACCTCTGTGGGTTTCCTGCAGTTAACCCTTCAACCTCTCAACTCACCAACTACTCCTGGACTCCCTGGGATTCCCATCCACCTGTCTGAAATTGGACAACATGATCTCACAAGGGTGCAGCCTATAAGCTGAAGCCACATCCTACTGGAATATCCATGGGTTTCTCCAAAACCCTCTGCTAAGCTCCACATGCACCTTAACAGCAAGCCACAAACCCCTACCTTACAACTCTTAGTATTTTGGTCCCTCAGCCAATTGAGCTAAGTGTTCAACTTCATCTATATTGTACTATCTGCTCTGTTTGAAATACTGGAGCACCCTAACAGTTCACATGAGAGTGCAACACATAAGTTGAAGCCAAGCTCCACTACATTTATAGAGTTGGACCTCCCAACTAGTACAATCTCTATTGTCAACCCCCTGATTAGTTCATTTTCAATAATCAGACCCCTTACCTAGAGCCCTCCTTCCCTTTTTAGCTTAGATCTTAACACACCTAGCCTGACACTCCAGCCAAGCCCATTGCATCAGGTTCTGAAAGTCATTTCATTGAAGTTTCTGATATTCCTGAGGATCCCATTCTCCCATTAAACCCCCAGGACAACTCACCAAATATCTGGTTATGCTACTCTTCAAGTCCCTCAGAAACAATATCTGAAAAGTAAGTAGCCAATGAAAATCTCAAAGACAAAGAGTCATCTTGCACAAATGCCAATGAACCCAAACTATTTTCCAGAAAAGACCTGAAGAAATTGAAGACTTTCTTTCTTCAATGCCATTTTAGTTTTTGTGACAGACCTTCTGCATTTAAAAAGTCAACTTTGTGCTTTCCTATCTCAAAGATTCCATGCAGAACTGGTTTGAACCTGGACTTTCCAGATTATCTGACCATGGCACTCACTTGGATTAATGATTGGGATGCGTGTGTTGAAGAACTGGAAACTAACTTTGGACCTTATAATCAATCTGCCAATGCAGAAAAACAAACTTATGACACTCAAGATGAGGGAAAATCAATGAGTTTCTGATTATCTCATTAAGTTCAACACCCTTGTTGCATACTGTGGTTGGGATGATTTCGCCCTCAGACACCATTTTTATATAGGTCTTCTGTCCTGCCTGAAAGATGACATCTGCAAAGAAAGTCTTCAACTCATGTGGATGAAAGCTCAGAAATACAATGCCCGCTATTGGGAATGATGTGCAGAAATTTCCCAAGAAAATCTGATGGAACATTCTCAAAACAACAAGGCTTTGAACAGCAAGCCTTCTGGCAACTCTGGCAATAATATTACCAGAAAATCAAATTCCAACCAGAAGAATGACAAGAAGTCCATGAATAACAATAAGGGCAAACAGTCAACTTCTGAAAAACCTGACATACATATCTTATTTGTTAATTCTGACAGTAAACTCACACCCAAGGAGAAACAGTAATAAATGGATAACTGTTAGGATCCATGTCATTCAGCCCCCTGCAACCTTGTTTTAGCCTCCTCACCCTCCAGTGTCCTGCTATCAGTACCCCCAATCATGGTGCCACTGCCCATGACATCCCAATACTCATTTTGCTGGAGGTTACCCCTCTGGCCATCCTCTTCTATCTCTGTCCTGATGCTCTCCCATCACCCATTCTACATGTAAACAGTATTTGCCACCTCATACCATTTAGGATACTTTTGTTACATTGTATGTAGTTCTAGTGTGATCCCTACTACTTCCCATGCTTCCTCTGACCCATCACCACAGTTCACTTCCTGATCAGCCTTCTGATCATCCACTATACACTATACTTGTGTATAAAGTTCCTCCTACTATGTATGCTACTATTATCCAGTTCTAATATCAACTTAGATTACCCCCATCTAGTCTTCAGTCACCTTACTCCCTCTCTAATACCCTTGAAGGCCTCATTGGCAACCCATGACTCTTAGGAGGATATCTGAAAACTATTAAGTATACCAAATTCTAATATACTCTAAAACATAATTTGGTTTTTAAAACTTTCAAAAAGTTTTAAACTCTCTCATACATTACAAACTAATGAATCTTTCTGGACACAAGTAGACAATAAAAAAAATTAGTAGTTTGAAACACTAATACTTTTAAAAAATAGATACCTTTAAATAGTCCATTCCATGCATATGTATATCATTGGCACCTCTAAATACATATGTATTACTTCGGAATAGATCTGTCAATCTAAACAGATTTCTACTTGATTCAACATACCCAGAATATATAGGGGGTTTTACTTAATAAAGACAGCTGTGGTATGAAAAATTTCCAATAATATTTTACATATTTTACATGGAAATAACTTCATTACAACTTTTAAAAAACAAAGTACTAATAAAAGTATTAGTAGGCATCTGTAAAAGGAAGGAAATTATATACAATGGAATTTGTTAAATAACTATGGGTTGTATAAGATGTAATATGGAGAACTATTTCTGATGGTTGTTTTTTGATGATATAATTGATTCAGAATAGATATCACTATTTAAAGATGGAATTTTGTAAAAATAAGACTTTTATTAGTAAATATTTGAGATTATAGTAATTATAAACACCCTCCATATGCTACAACAGAGAATGGCGGAAATGTTTAAAACATTCCAAGTAAAATAGCTAAAATAGGATAGAAATAAAGTTCAATATGTCTCTAAATGTCTCATATCTCAGTGTATATAAGGAGCTCTGCTCCAGCCATGAAATATAACTTATTTTCTCAGCCCATTTACACCACATCTGTGTGTCACTGCAGCAAGCAGGCTACTCCACCCCAATCTGGGCAGTTGGACATCTAATTCCACCTCTATCAGAGCTGTTGGAAACCCTTGCCATCTCTATCAGAGTTGTTGGCCCAATCAGATCCCTTGTCACCTCAATCTGAGCTGTTGACTGATCTGTTGTTCCCCCTGTCACCTCAATCTGAGTTGTTGACTTATTTGTTCCCCCTTGCCACCTCTTAATTGAGTAGCTGGCTTTATTACTTTTTCTAACTTCTATTTAAGTTGTTGGAATCGGTTGCCACCTCGGTTAGAGTTGTTGGCTATCAACCAAGTGATAAATAAATTGTTTGTTTTATTGTTTGAAATTAGAATATAATTCTAATTTCTCCTGGTTTGGCTTATAGTTAAATACTGAGAATATTCTTGCAGAATAATTAAGACTACATTAAGATCCTGATAAGTTAGTATCACAGTAGATCCAGTAGATTAATTTAAAATAAAGCATATATTGTAAAGTATTGTTTTATTCTATAATTGATCTTTTGACCTGTATATTAATATTGTTACTGTTTGATAAATAGTATAAAATATATATAAAGCTAGAATTGAAGTTGAATCTAGTTTTGGAATCAGTAAATTGTTATTCATATTTTAGTGGTTGTTTTCACAGAAAAAGAACAAGCTTACATAAGCAGCTCTCAAAACCTTCTTTGCGAAGTAGGGTGCATATATTCAAGTAAACCCTTGACTTCAGGGGTTCTAAGTCTATTTAGGCTGCCACTGATTAATATCAAATACTTAAATTATTTTACCTTGTAGTGAATTGAGTATTTGCACACTTTGATAGAGCATTGGACTCCTTTTTCCAGAAAATAATATTAAAATAAGGCTAATACATTACAGCATTGTTGTAAGCAAATTCTGCAAGTGGTAACAAGGATTTCCAATTGTCCTGTTGGTAATTGCAATGTACATGGAGATATTGTTCCAATGTCTGATTGTCGTGTTCGGTTTGTCCATTGCCTTCTGGGTGATGTCTGGATGTGAAATGTAATTTCATGTCCAAGGATTTCCCGAGGGATCTAAAGAAGTGAGATATGAACTCTGATCCTCAGTCGGAAGTTACATGGGATGGAACTCCATGCTTGGATGTGGATAATAAAAAGTTCCGCTAACTGCATGGACGTAATTGTATCATGTATAGGGATGAATATACCTTGTTTTGAGAATCTGTCAACAACGACTAGAATGGTGGAAAAGCCTTCAGAGTCTGGTAGGTGTTCAATGAAATCCATAGAGATAGAATTCCACTGGTGTTCCGGTACTGGGAGTTGTTTCAAAAGGTCGTATGGCTTGTGTTGCTGAGATTTCGAGTGGGGACAAGTATGTAGTGCAAGATTTACAATAGTGCTTAACAAATCCACGAAGTCCAGGCCAAGTGTATTCTCTTCTTATTAATGATAGAGTTTTGTTGTACCCAAAATATCCTGAGAGTGGATGATCATGTTTGTACTGAAGGATCCTGAGGCGGAGGCTATCGGAGTCCGGTACATAGATACAATTGTCAAGTCTAATGAAACCATGCTGATCAAGAGACCACTGGGGTTGATTGGGGTCCACAGGATTGTCAAGGTGATATTTAGTAATCGGGTCTAGTGGAATTGCCGATAGAATATCTTGATGTAACTTCTCAATATCCATAATGATAATTCCATGGACAATGGGATTGATGAGGAAAGTTGTGCAGACTGATGCAGTAAGTTGCTGATTCGTGAAAATAGGTTTCAGGTTGTGTGGGTTTACCATGGCATAGTTGTTGCTCCCCTCTTTAGGATAGACGTCCCACCGTCTAGTTAAAGTGTCAGGTTTGCCACCAAGACAGCTGGGTTGAAAATGGATAGTCATATTGAAGGCGGATAGACATTCAGACCAGCAGTTCTGCTGATGGGTCAAAAGTTTTGTGGTAGAAAAGTATTCCAGGTTTTTGGGATCCATTACAATGTCAATCAGAGTTCCCAAGCCTTCCAAATAGTGTCACCATGCTTTGAAAGCTGAAAAAATTGCCAGGAGTTTCTTATCATGAATGTCATAATTGAGCTCTGCTCCAGTAAAAGTCCGGGACAGAAAAGCCACAGGGTGGACTTCTCCATCAGAGTCCTGGATAGACAGAATGGCTCCAAGCGCATAGTCCGAGGTGTCTGTTTTGACAATGAGTGGGAGGTTTGGTTTCCAATGCGACAGAATAGGAGCTCAAGAAAAAGAATTTTTTAAACGATTGAAAGTTTTTTGACACTTATCATTAATCCTTACACGTAAGATGGGTAAGGGGAACCGTGATGTCAGAATATCTGTGGATAAACTGTCGGTAAAAATTGGCAAAGCTGAGGAAGGATTGTATATCTTTAACTTTTTGGGGTTCGGGCCAATCTTTGATGACTTGCACTTTAGTTTCATCCATGCGGAGTCTGTCGGGTCCCATTATGAAGCCCAGGTATTCCACGGAGTCCATGTCAAAAGTACATTTGCAAATAAACCATGTTGTCTGAGTCTCCAGAGAACTTCACAGACCTGTTTGTTGTGTTCCGCGGGCTCCTCAGAGTAGATAAGAATGTCATCCAAGTAAACAATAATGCATACATCAAGCATGTCGAAGAAAATGTCATTGATAAAATGCTGAAAAACAGATGGGGCATTGGTGAGTCCAAAGGGCATCACCAACCACTCAAAGGCCCGATAATGGGTTCTAAAAGTGGTTTTCCATTCATCGCCCACCGTGATCCAGACCAAATGATAGGTGTGTTTAAGATCTATTTTTGTGAAAATCTGGGCATTCCGTGGAGCATTGAGCAGATCAGATATAAGTGGAAGTGGATACTTATCTTTTTGGTGACAGCATTGAGTCCTCTAAAATCAACACATAGTCTAAGGAGGATATCTGAAAACTATTAAGTATACCAAATTCTAATATACTCTAAAGGTCATTTAAACATCTGGGATGTGATTCAAACATAATTTGGTTTTTAAAACTTTCAAAAAGTTTTAAACTCTCTCATACATTACAAACTAAAGAATCTTTCTGGACACGAGTAGACAATAAAAAAAATTAGTAGTTTGAAACACTAATACTTTTAAAAAGTAGATACCTTTAGATAGTAGATTCCATGCATATGTATATCATTGGCACCTCTAAATACATATGTATTACTTCGGAATGGATCTGTCAATCTGAACAGATTTCTACTTGATTCAACATACCCAGAATATATAGGTAATTTCACTTAATAAAGAAGGCCATAGGATGAAAAATTTCCAATGACATCTCATATATTTTACTAGGAAATAACTACATTACAGCTTTTAAAAGACAAAGTACTAATAAAAGTATTAGTAGACATCTGTAAAAGGAAGGAAATTATATACAATAGAATTTGTTAAATAACTATGGGTTGTATAAGATGTAATATGGAGAACTATTTCTGATGGTTGTTTTTTGATGATATAATTGTTTCAGAATAGATGTCACTATTTAAAGATGGAGTTTTGTAAAAATAAGACTTTTATTAGTAAATATTTGAGATTATAGTAATTATAAACACCCTCCTAAGGGATCCATCCTTTTTTCTGACAAACAGAACAGGTGCTCCAAAAGGAGACTTTGAGGGTCTGATAAAACCTATGGACAAATGTTCATCCAGGAAATCACGGATTGTGGAAGGTTCCGTGGACGAGAGTGGGTAAATATGTCCTAGGGGTGGCTGGGCGCCATCTTTGAGATTGATTTTTAAGTTGTAATCTCTGTGGGGTGGAAGCAAGTCAGCTTTCCACTTGCTAAAAGCATCCATGAAGTCATGATATTTCTCCAGGATGCCTTCTAGGTCAGCGGCTTGCTCAGATGTGGATACTGGGGTTGAAAAACATCCAGTTGCTTCATCAATTTTTAAGTTGATAGTGAACGCCTGGGACCCATCCATTTTTGAAGCCCTAATAAAAGCTGCAGCATTAATCAGAGAAATAGACAGACGTGCCGTGGGTTCCGGGGAAGCCATAGGTGCCGTAGGGATCACAGGAGTCCTCAAGACTGCAGGTGCTGGGAAGGCCATGGGTGCCGTGGAGGCCATGTCAGGTGCAGTTTCCTCGGCTGCCACAGGAGTCCAGAATGTTATACTGTTAGCTATCCAGTCAATCAACGGATTGTAGCAGGTAAGCCAGTTGTGTCCAAGGACCACCGAGCAACTTGAGTGTAACTGGGTCACATAGAAAGTGACCAATTGAGATGTTCCACATGGGAAACACATGGATAAATCACAAGCTTGGGTGACAACTGAATTACTTGTGCCATCAAAGAGGCGGAGGCTGATGGGATTTATCAGATAAGTTGACAACAATTTCTTTTGTGTGAATTTTGTATCTAAAAAACAATGAGTCAAGCCGGAATCTATGAGAGCTGAAAAACCAAATTTTGGAATCATATTAGACATAAGATTAACAAAAAATGAATCAGAATGTGAAAGAGCAGATGCATTGAGGCAGATAAACTCTTGAATGCATGGAGAGGCAATGCAACCCCCAATCTGCACGGAGTCTGCAGGGTTGCTTACTCTTTTTTTCAAGTTGGATGCCGGTTTGTCCTTCGACGGGGTTTCCATGGAGGTCTTGGCTCTTACCCTTTGCCGAGTTTGCTTTTGCCAGCAGACATTCTGAGACTCAATGACCGGGTTTCCCACACAAGAGACAGAGATTATTGTCCATACGATGTTGTCTTTCCTGTGGGGTCAATTTGCCATCGGGTCCAAGTTTGCCTGTGAGGTCAGGTTTTCCGGCTTGCTTGCCGGACTGTTGACCCTTGTTGTTGTTGTTGTTGTTAGAAGACTTTTTATCGTTCTTCTTGTCGGATTGCGTGGAGTTTTGGTTGCTGGTTGACGAGTTGTTGTTGTTGGTTTTATTGGCTGTGGACTTGTTTACTTTGTCTGCGGAGGTCTCATGGGCAACTTCCACACGACATTCCCAATAATGTGCATCCTCATTTTGAGCTTTGAGGCGCATATGGGACAAGGTTTTTGGCTTGCCATCTTCTCCTTTTGAGACTTCATCTTTAAGGTGGGATGGCAGACTGGCATAGAATTGGTGGCGGAGAGTGGGATCGCCCCACTGACAATGAGCTGCAATATTATTGAATTGGACAATGTAGTCTGTGATGCACTACGTGTCCTTCATACAAAGATTTGTGAGACTGTTCTTGGCTTCTCCTGTCAGGTCATACGGGCCAAAGTTGGTTTCAAGCTCCTCAACAAAAGCATCCCAATCTTCGAGCCAAAGCGGCTCTTCCTCAGAAAGTCCACTAAAAGCCAGTTTGAACCACTTCAACGCAAATCCCAACAAGTACGAAAGTGTGTAGTTGACTTTTCGGGAGTCCGTGGAGAATGCAGCAGATCAATCACGGAAATTGAAGCGACATTGCATGAGGAAAGTAGAGAGTTTGTTTGGGTTGGAACCCGTGAAGGGTTCCGGAGCATTGACTTTTGACCACGGGGGTTCCAGATCTTTCTTTTTGCCTTCTCCAAGCATATGATTCATCAACCTTTCTAAAGTGATTGCTAAATACTCAGAGGTGGGATCCAAAAGCAGCAGTCAATTGCTGGATGGAGGATTTTTGACACCTTTGCCCTTGTCAGGGGCCACAGATTCGTCCTCATGCTCAGATTCATCCTGGTTTTCCGGGACTTCTTCGATATGGGCTTCTTCCATGGCTTCTGACTGGTTCACAAGCGTCTGGCTGGTATACAAAGTTAACAGGGAATGAAGAGTCGACGGTCCAGGTAATGATGCCTGTGTATGCACTTTTCTTCTTGGTGGCATATTGAAAACAATCTGCAAGTCTTAGTCAGAAAATACTGTTAGGGTACGTACACGGCGGGTTTCCAGAGAAACCCATGGAATATCCGGTAGAACTTGGCTTCAGCTTAGGAGGGTGTTTATAATTACTATAATCTCAAATATTTACTAATAAAAGTCTTATTTTTACAAAATTCCATCTTTAAATAGTGATATCTATTCTGAATCAATTATATCATCAAAAAACAACCATCAGAAATAGTTCTCCATATTACATCTTATACAACCCATAGTTATTTAACAAATTCCATTGTATATAATTTCCTTCCTTTTACAGATGCCTACTAATACTTTTATTAGTACTTTGTTTTTTAAAAGTTATAATGAAGTTATTTCCATGTAAAATATGTAAAATATTATTGGAAATTTTTCATACCACAGCTGTCTTTATTAAGTAAAACCCCCTATATATTCTGGGTATGTTGAATCAAGTAGAAATCTGTTTAGATTGACAGATCTATTCCGAAGTAATACATATGTATTTAGAGGTGCCAATGATATATGTACATATGCATGGAATGGACTATTTAAAGGTATCTATTTTTTAAAAGTATTAGTGTTTCAAACTACTAATTTTTTTTATTGTCTACTTGTGTCCAGAAAGATTCATTAGTTTGTAATGTATGAGAGAGTTTAAAACTTTTTGAAAGTTTTAAAAACCAAATTATGTTTTAGAGTATATTAGAATTTGGTATACTTAATAGTTTTCAGATATCCTCCTTATAGGCTGCGCCCTCGCGAGATTGTGTCATCCAATTTCAGATAGGCAGATGGAAATCCCAGGGAGTCTGGGCAGGGTTCATGGGGAGGGGGGGTTGTAGGTCGGAGGTTATAGGTTGTAGGTTGTAGGTCAGAGGTCGGAGGTCGGAGGTCGGAGGTCGGAGGTCATGGGGTGAGATAGATACATAAGAGATAGATGCCCCGGAGCCCATGGGCTCCGACTAGCGTGTGCGGTGTAATTCAAATAGGAGTTTAGAGCGGAAAATGTATTAGATTACTGGGGGGAATCTAAGCCAATTTTCTGACTGGATTGTATGTACAACATCTGCCAGACTATATAGACCGTGGAATGAATGACATACCAAATCCAGTAATAATGAAACGAAACTAGCAAAACATAAAATGAGAATAGTAAATGCCAAATTTGGTGTTAGGAACGGGATGGAACGGAGCGGAGTCCGAATCGTGACAAATCATAAACCATAATGGGAAATGGAGTGGGAGAGGAGTCCGAATCGTGACAGGTCATTTGACTAAAATGGGAATGGGGCTCTGTTAGAGGGAAGACGGGTTTTCTGAGTGGGGTCCGGTGACTGATGTGTGGGACGGGGTCAGACATAGACAGGGATGGAGTCCAGTGGGTATTCTGGTGACTGAAACACAATGTAACGAAGTCGAACATAGACAGGTCTGATGTACAGAGTCCGGCAGGAATTCCGGTAAACTGATAATTGGTGCATATAGGGCACAGGTGCATATAAGTTAGTGCCTGGAGTCTGGAGTCTGGCAGGAATTCCAGTCGTAACACTCCCAAGGGAAGTGTACAGAGAGAAAGGAGGCTCTGATGTAGAGAAGTCAGTCAGAAAACCTGTATTATAATCTGTATCCTTAATATTGTATTGCTAATTTGACTTCTATCTGATATTTCTTCAATATAATTATTTGTGTTCTATATTTGCCTCACACTTTATTGACAGGATGAATTAATACTTCATTGAATAAGGCATCCATACTCAATATTGTTCAATATTGTTCAATCATTATTTGACTGAGTGAGTAAAGTCCAATTTGTGTCAGATGAGCTGAAAGATCAAAGATTATAAACATGCCACACATAGTGTATGAGGGGTCCAATGAGCAAAGAAACCATATTGAACTGGTTAATATGATTGGTGATGAGCATGTTGTCATCAAAGAATATTTGCAAGCAAAATATCTTTCTTCTAATTGATATCTGCCCTTAAACTGCTTTATACAAGTGCTCCATACATACCTCATCCCCCACCAATTCTGCAAACATCCTGACAAGAACACTGTCCTAAATGTTGATATTTGTTGCTTTTGATAGGGAGGGGTAGGCTACACCCAGCAGCCATGACCAGCAGGGGAGGGAGCTCCAATGTTGAAGATAGCCATCACATCAGTGCCAGAGCCACTCCTGTCTTATCACATTTGAATGATTGTTAATCAGCATCATAGTTTGAAACTACTCACAACTTCACTGATGCCCTCAATGATGTGGTAATACCTTCAAATGAGACGATGTGAGCTACCTGTATGATCTCACTGGGTTGTGAATACTAGGAGCATGCATTATGTCAGCTGAACTATGCTAAAATATTGTCTGACCCACTGCAAGAGTGTCTGGGGACCTTTGTCCAACAGGTCTTCCGAAGTCATCACATCCTTGTGAACATCTAGATCTGACCGCTGATACGTCAAGTTGTACCAATCGACTCAAACCACACCAGTACAAACCATTTGTGCATCATCATGTTTTGTCATTTAATCAAAACACCTCAAAACATTCACAATAGAGTGATTTAACTGAGAAATGAAATGAACATGCAAAATAAAATTTATTACAATGTAGATGCTTTGGCGATCGTTTGAAGTTCCAGCGCAAAGTTTGCTCCATTTTCGAAGTCCGACGGTAGCGCGAGCGCGAATGAAAGTTTTAATCGTCAACACAGACCTTGCTCAACGCCACTTAGAATATTTATCATCTCAAATTTTAACCAAAAATTCTACTACTTGTCCAGTAACTGGAGATTATAACCCGGATTGGAGGGCATTTAGGGTGTTCGCGCTGCCCCTCGCGCCCAATTACCATAGCCCTTCACTGGTGGAGCTGTTCAGTCTGACTATTACGGGATGCGCTCCTGACGGATGCGGGATGTGTCTCTCGCCACGTACGGTAGACATTGCGAACGCATAAATATATGTATAAGTTTTCACACGAAGTGTCGTCGATAGATCAATTGAGAGATCCTGCACTGGAGGTTAGCAGCACGAATTCGCGAAGCTGGTACCTCGTCTCACCTTAGTGAACCCTAAGCTCGCGTCGCTTGCCACGGGTGCACTGGTGGGTAGTGCGAGCGAGATAACACTCGTGACTCAGCATGTGAGAGGCAAAGCTTCTGGACCCTGGCCTCGAGGCAGATAATTTCAACTTGTCAAAAAAAGGGGTGACCAATTAATGGCAAACCTGGAGGTGGGAATGTGTACGGCGAGCTGGCGGCAACATCTTCCATGGCAAAGAATAATGACCCTAACTTCGCTTAAATTCCTCAAAATTGGTGCAGGGAAATTTCTTTTGATATTAACAGTTGAATCGATCAAAAAATACTTCTCTTGACCTAACCAGCGACCTGGTAATCCTTCTGGCCGGATACCTCAAATCCCTGCCACCCCTTCCTCTAAAGTTAAAAGTCAAGAATTTGTTGATAAGGACATATCCAACGCTTCGTAGATATATATATCTTGGGATTTGGATTGCGTTTGATCACTGCCGCTGGCTGCTCTCCGCTCCCCACTCACCATCGCCTCACACGCCACGCCATTGAACATTATCGCATAGTCAATATTTGAAAGACATGGTATGGTTCCGGAGGAAGTCAACATCAAAAATACCGACAGGAAACCCGTACCACCCCCCGTATTATTACTACACCCCCGCTCTGCCCATGTATCCAACATCGGGTAACTACAGCCATTCAAACTTCACACACTCCAGTGTGCCATATTACACTAGGTCTTATGCTGACTGTGCGTTGGAATGGTGGTTCTCAATGTATGATGTCGACTGAGAATTTATTCCAGATGCCCCACAGGACTCCCTCAATCCTCTGCTGAGGCTGTACCGTGACACAACCAGCACGTGTATCAAATGGGATACGAGATTGCCTCCCTCAAGCGCACTGTCCTCGATAGAGAGGGATCGAACGATATCGCTTTCAGAGGTCCGCATGGAGGCGGTGCGTCCAAAGCGGAGTGGCGTCCGGATCATATTCGAACACCATCCCGAGTGGTATATAGACGTCCTCCCTCTTTCGCGGAATTACCTCCTCATCGAGGACGTTCTTCTCGCAATATTCAATTTCCTCCAAAGGCATGTATCCTTGAGGGCATGGGGCATGTTGAAAGATGGAGTGCAAAAACGCGCACATATGGCGCGATACGAAAGGCTCGCGAAAGGGCCCGTGGAGTACGAGACTGATTCCAAAGTCAAATATGTCGACTTGCTGGGATCGCACACACTCTTTGGTGGGTTGAGGGTCATTGGCCCGGACGAGTGGAGTGTTACTTTGTTGAAGCGGAGAGACGGACTTTAAGCTCTTGGTGAAGACAATTGTTACTTTTAAGAATGACCTGCTGACTACTACTCTGAGTAGAAAGTGTTGGAATGTGTACATCATGAACAATAGATTCCGAGATCGGCATCTATTTCAGGACATAAGATCGAGGATACACAAAAGGTGTTCCTCAATTCCTTTTGTTCCACATATTGCCATTGTTCTCTATATGATATTTAAACTATGTAGTTACACTATCTACACTTTACTCCGTTATACACTAATACGAGACTGAGATATACTCCTATGGTCTTGATTTCCAACAAAAACTTCACTATTGGTTGGCTCGTAGCATATTTTCCAGCCCGGAACGTCGGATGATATATCAACCACGATTCAAGAGTCCGCCGCCCCTCGCATCGTTGATCTATCTTATACTACCCTACTCTTATTCCGAGTGAGTCTCTCTTATTGAACCGGCCGCGAGGAAACAACTTCTATGTGGTATCTTTATGATATTACACATTGACGACGACGATATTTGAGACCCATACATCATAACATTCAATTAACCCATTTCGCTTCTGATGTATATCTTGGCAGCTGGCAGTTTATATTGGCCCAAGTGCACATGAAAGCTAAAATTTATGAAGATCGCCACGAATGGCTCGCTAACCGCCACATTCAAAAATGAACAAACTTCACAAGATAGCCGCTGCTCTTCTGGCCTCGAGGCAGGTCACAGCCACCGACTAGGAAGGTTAATCACACGTGGCAGTGCCTCGCTCGGCCCAAATGGAAGGATGGTACCTTACTCGTTTGCATATTTAAAACAAACCTTTATATATTTGAAATCAGGAGAAATACATTTGGGTGATAAAACGTACTGTGAACTGCATATATACTGGTTTGTAGCTGACGACGCTGAGAACAATGAGTCCGACTACCCGGAAGTCCCCATGTTTAGCAGATTTGGCGCCTTGATTACCTACTTTGCTTAAGATTGTCCCCGATAGGTATTCCGATCAGCGTGGTCACTGCCGTCATTCTTGTTGTCTTTAAGATTTAATATTAATACTGCCGGCAGCATGTCGGCACAGCCTCGTTATCAAGCCCATTATGATTATGTAAACGCCCCTTGGGAGCTCTCACTCTCTTAAGTCCTCATCGACATCCGCCGACCCCATCCCGCGTAGTAGCTTACAAGAACAGGTTGACATCAATGAGTTGGAACCCGCGTAATCCGACTCGATCAGCCTATGAACCACCAATTCAATATGGATATTATCCTGCGACCAGTGCGGCCCAGTACCCCCCACATGTATACACCAACAACCAGTATTATGCCTCTCAACCATCACACCCCGTGCACCTGAATGATCCACGCTACGTATATCATTCGCCAGAGCCCCCCCACCACAAAGAATCACCTCGCTCTAACGCTCGTCCTCGCGATCATTCTCATTGTAGGTGGCCTGCGCCACGGGAAACACATCTGATCTCTCTTTTGCTGCAGCACCTCTGTTCCGCACACCAAATGAGATGCTTCAGCATTTCGACCACCGCGCAGGCACGGGGATACTGTGGGATATGAGATTCGCCCCAAGCACCTCACGCCGCCCCGGCAAGCACCGCCACAAGATTCCCCGCGGCCACGTCCAAAGAGTCGCGACAGAGCCAGGGACGAGGAAGATGCGGATTACAATATCGTCTAGACCCGATTGGGAGATCGAGGTGGCCCAGGATAGTCAAAGTGAACGAGAGTTCTTTTCCGTCGAGGACGTGCTGTGCTCCATAACCGATTATCTGCGTCGACCTATAACCATTGATGAGTGGGAAGACATGTCTTCCGATCGCCAGAAACAACTCCACCTTTTGCGGCACGATAGACTTGCTGATGATGTGGTGGAATTCAATGCCGACAGTAGCGTTAGATATGTAGATTTGCTTGGGTGGAAGACTATTTTTGGCGGGTTGACACCTCTTGGACCAACAGAGTGGGGAATGGAGGTTATAGATCGGAGAAGGGTTCCCGAATTCAAGAAAAGAGGTTTGTTTTTTTTTTTTAAATAACAACCTTCTGCCTGGAATGTTCTGCTAACGAAATTTCTCCCAGAGAACTAATGACAATAGCTGATGTGATGAAAATAACTCCAATAGCTGCAAAATTCCAGATCAAAACAAGTTAGCCATAAGTTATACCGAGTCGCCAGGCATTATATCAAATTCTTTCGAGTCGCTGAAATACCCATCCACCGCGCGAGTCCCGATCCAGAGACGACGTTACTGTAGGATGTGTTCGACTAGTAGTGTTAAATGTACGATTATGCTTTCGATCCTTTATTTGACGAGCTATCGCCGTTTTATTTAACATAATTGGGCTCGATGATGCCATGCTTACGAACGAATTGGTGTTATAAACTCATATTTGACTGGTAATTCTCTCCGCCACGTGATTCACTTGGCAACTTTTAAAAAGAACCAATTACACATTACACATTACGACTTTGTCTGATTGGTGTGCTGTATCCCTCTAGACCAGACATCTAGGCAGACCTTTACGCTCAAATTCCCCTGTTTTGGGAATTTACAAGAGTGATCTATGTTGTCAATTCAGGGCCAGCTGTTTTTAAGTGGCCCAACTCCTCACAAAATTGCACATATATGTATGAACGTTGTTAGCAATTGCGTTATGTGGCTAGAATTAACCGATATGTGATTATAACGTAAGGACCTGAGTCATACCATCACATTATTTGTTCGGAGGAGGCTGGGGGACTTCCCCTGCGCTGATAACTTTCTAGCCATTTACTGACATCCAGAGCGGGTTGGATGACCTGCACTTGAATGAATAGACGGGAACAGGAACCCGGCCCATGTAGTTATGTAACTTCCAAGCGCCTCTTCAATGCCAGGCCTAACGCATTCGAATTGGAGAACCAGCCAGTGATTCAGGTGGCCCTAAGACCTCGTGATCTTTCATCAATGAAACGTTCTCAACAGCTTAGGCATATTTGGAGCCTAGTGCGCCACAGAAACCTTCACATTTATCCAGATGCGCCGTCTGATCCCACAAACTTAGTCGACAGGATGGATGGCCGATTTAGGCGTGGTTGAACAGTTTTGTTGATCAGTATGGACTTTAATGTTAAGTGTTCACAGAGGAACTCACTTCGATTCAGAAGGTCGTTAATCTAAACTAAGTATATCCCTTATTCGGACGTAGAACTTTGACCAGGGATATTTGTCCGGCGTTGAGTGTCGCCGAATCTTCATTCCTCCAACAAATGTGGAAGGAACCTTGAAGCTCGAGACACTTGCCAAATCAACATTTGTTCCCGTTAAGGCAGGCAGATCTAGGCGTATTACGGCCTCGTATACAGTTAACCTGGGGTCCTTACTCTCGCGATAGCGATCACTATCGTTGCTTCCTAGAACGCAGTGTATATAACCCTGCAATCCCGACAAAGACTCCACTTCGCCATATTTCACCCCACCTTGACCCTCTGAACATCCTTGACAAGCCATGTCCATCCCAGGTCGCCCATACTCGTCATGGCCATATGTGGGATGGTCCCGCACCCCTCCTCCTCCTCCTCTAACGCCTCTTTTTTTTCCTCAATATTGGGTACCAACCCCACCACCCCCGCCCCCCCTTTACCCCATGCTGCACCCACGCTACATGCCATCTGCAGGGCGGAGTAAGTAGTAACAGACGATGGCACCCAGACTCTCAACGTTCTTGCCTCTCTAGACTCGCCATCGCGAATGATCAAGCCATGCAACATACTCGATCACTACAGCCCGATGGACCGGCTGGGCATCAGGTGGGACGTCAGAGAGGATCCGGCAACCATCTGTTACTCGAGCAAGTCCGCCCGCAAGCCCTCCGATTCCCGCCTCAAAGGCCCCGCTACCGTTCCCGCCATCGCGGCCATGCACATCACCATCGTGCGCGGCAGCCTTCCGTGGACCATCAACGTGCCCGTGGATGCCGGGGGCATCATATCCGTCGAAAAGGTCCTGGGGGCGATCTATGCGTGCCTCCAAAAGCCCTTGACGCAAGCCGAATGGGACAAGCTGGAAGGATCCAAAAGACGTAAGAATGCGCACGTTGCTCGTCTCAACCGGCTTCTCAAGGGCGCGGTGGCATTCGAGTTGGACCCCAAGTTAAAGCGTGTGGATCTGCTGGGGGAGTGTGTTATGTACGATGGCTTAAAGCCTGCGGAGCCCTATGATGCACCCAAGGAATGGGTTCTCACGTTGAAAATGGCGCCGGAGCTAGCAAGTGCGTTATTTCTCTTATCACGGTATCAACTCTAAACTAACTTGGTTCCTATTGTTCAGTGTATTAACTTTCTGATCGATTGCACTATACTGTATCAGGTGTCCTTAGCGTGTCCTAATATTACATTTTACGTTATATCTTATCAAAATTTGCGAACACATGATGTGATGACATCCCACGTAACGTAACAAAATTTGCTTAATTCCACAAGCGGTGATTTGACGTGCGTACGGGTGTGAATTACGATTGCGAGCCTGTACATCTGTATCAAAAGAGCACTGGCAGCGCGACATCCTCCGAGGCCAAATTCATCACCCTGTAATGAGCTTATGACCTCCGTTAGTCTACTATCCAGCACGCCGTGCAGCTTCTAGGGCTGAAACCTCAACGCCAAGTTTTTCCTGGAGTACAAAATCCAGTGTCAGGTAACGATCAAAGAGAAACACGACCAAGACGGGCTCGACGTACAACTCTCGTATTCATGTCTGCCAAGTTCAGGTTCGCATACGGTGACGGACAGACAGGTGCCTTCCGGTCCCCCTTCGATGCCTGGGTGAACACCTCCGCCATCAGCTCGTGGTTTCTCTTGAACCGCTCAATCGCAAGGGTCCGCGTCGAAACCGGCTCGTACTCGTCTGCTCGAACAGCCATTCAAACGGCAGCGCCAAACCGGCGCAGAAAGAAAATAACGCACCTCCCGAATCATCCTCGTCCATCCGCTGGGCCGCCGCCGCCACAGCAGCAGCAGCAGCAGCCGGCGGCACCCCACCAGCAGCGGGCATGCCCACCCCGCCGCCCGCAGCAGCCGCAGCAGCGCGCCTCCGCTCCCTCTCCATCGCGTCCATGACCTGGTTCTGCTGCGCAAGCGCCGCCGACCCGATGCCCAGCCCCAGCCCCACGTTCATCCCGGGGTTCATCGCCATGGGGTTGACATGCGCCGCGGGCATCGGCGGGCCGCCAGCGCCGCCGCCGCCCAGACCCACCCCAACCCCGTTGGGCTGGCCGGCTTGGACTCGTTGCCCCATGCGATCGCCTGCGACGAAGATCCGCGGTTCGGCGATCGGGCGGAGAGGGTAGGTGCGGACAAAGGCGGACAGGAGGTGGGCGGGGATGGCTAGACGAACGACGAGCGAAATGCGCGAACATTATTAGCCCGGATGTGCGCACAGTAAAGACGTCACGTACGTGCTGGATCGGAGCGGAGATAATGTAGTAAGAATATCTGCGGGTTGCCGCCCTTTGTGAGGCGGTAGCGTCGACGCATGCGGGATGCTGATTGTTCCGCGCCGCCGGGGATAAACCCGAACCGTATCTCACACACTTCGAGTTCCTGTCAGTGAAGAAAGATATATAAGTAAATGGCTGGTTAGAATGTCGTTTCAGTCGAAGCAAGGAGCCAACGTACACGTCCATTCGCAGGCAACCGGAATGATTTCTCCTGCTCCAGCCATCGAATACCATCTGGTGGTAAAGGTGCTTGGGGCTGTGGAATGAACACTAGATACGCTTGTCCGTCTACGCATTCATAGAACCATCAAGTTCTGCAATCAGCTTTAAGAACACCATACGATGCATCCACACACACACACCAGGCGGTTTATCAATGTACGTCCATGTAAACGGGACCCTAAATGCCATTTCTGCAGCCTGTGATAGGAAGCCGATTGCCTGCTCATACGGGATCTGTGCGTGCATTCCTATATTCTCAGGATACCGCAGGAAAAGATCTGCCTTTAAAAGCAAGGTTCAGCTAAATAAGATATATTGGCCAAAATCCAAGTTAGAAGGGTTTACTGTAGGAGACTGCTGAGGCAGCGGCTGTCCGCCCATTGGAAACGACATGGTGGAAATGGGAACGCGTGCTTATAGCGTAGGTCGACCTTGACTTAACAAGTCAGTGTTGGAGATTGAAATTGTGTGAAAGCTGACGTAACTCCGCTCTTAAGTATGGCAGGTTTCTACTTTTGTTGAAAATTTCTCAACTCCAGTTCAATCATAGAGATGAGATTTTCCAGGTGAGGGTGATGCAGATCTAGAACTATGTCGACCTGGCAAACAACGTGGCTCTCAGTTTATTGGAACCTCTGTACCACTCTGCAGATTGAAGAATACGAGCGCTACATAAGCTCATAACACATCCTTTTGTTCCATCCCTTTTGTTGTTAGTATTCTATTGATTAGCAGACATATATAAGTAGCCTAGTATCTACTCATTCATTTGTCCTAATCTTACTGCAAGATATACTCACAAACGAAATTTATATATTGCTCTTATAGTTCATTCGGAGCTGGATGGGGTGGACTTGAACCTCCAGATATGTGGCGATCACTAGAAGCACTTAGACAAGCTTCATATTAAGGTTCAAAAATCGGTGAAATTATTCAGCTATATCAATAAAGCCGAAATCACTATGTATGTACACATGTTAAGTACATTTTCAGCTAGAAACGCTTGAGGACATCGCCTCATTTGTACTGTTGAGCCATCATATAACTTAATTCGTGGTAGCAATGTAAGTAGTTGAAAAGTCTGAGTAACAGAGCTTTTCCTAATTGCGGACGGCTTGAATCCCCTGCAGGGGAGATCTGGGTTCGATTCCCGGTGGCGTGCTTCTTTTCCCTCAACTTCTACATTGAGTAAACGCCTATCACAAAATTTTTATAGTAGTAGCCGGACATTGTCTTTAACCCTGATACACTGGTAGTCGGGACACCGTCGACAAGGCAATAGGATAGTCTCTTGTGTTGCACGGAGACCCGATGGCATAGAAATGAAAATAGTAAGGGCTACCTAATTTATTACCTGAGCGAACTACCATAGTGCTTCCGAGGTCTTTCTGGCATATTCGTGCTCCAGACTTCTGCTACAGTGCTTTTCAACGATCCGCTTACTGATTTTAGACTACTACCGCGCCACACGACTTTTCTCTCAAATTTCCCACACAAAATGCATGTTGATTCTCGCGCGGAGTTCTAAATAGCAATGACGACATTGGTAGATCTGTAAAAGCGATGCAGCTTCTCGAAGGATTGCTGTGCTCGTGGGTTAGTCTGTAAGTAAATATTCCCATTTTCTTCGTCCCTGCCTCTCGACCTATGATTTATTCTACGTGTTTCTCTTGAGGCTTACAATAGTTACGAGGCGGGGCCACTGTCACACTCATTTGTCCCAAATTAACTGATCCTACCTATGGGCCGCTTCTTCTCCCGGCCAAAAATACCAGCCTTCTTCCAAATTCTCTAGCTTGGCAGAAGAATCGGAAACACTACGCACGCGCTCCCGCTCACTTGCAACCATTCTGGACATTGCAGTCATTCATTGCTAGGCTATGTTGCATAAATAGTACTAACGGTGCTATGGCACTGAAATCAATCTGCCAGCGAGGTGTCATACAGCAATGTTCCGTAAAGCCGAGACGCCCCTTGTGACGAAATCCCATTCAAAGTATTGATGTTTATTCTCGGCAATATCTCATTTTTCATGTCCAGTAGATATTTGCCACCTTACAGGGCTACAGAGTTTTCTTGGCCCAAACGGCATTACATGGCCTCAAATCTCTTGAGTTATGCTGGTCACCTGAAGATTCCCCGATGAACTGCATGTTTCTCACACTTCTATCCGGATCTTATGCATTTGGTTAGAGCAAGTAATTTAAGTTCAAAGGCACAACAAGGCTGTTCAAGCTGCCTATATATTCCTTCAACTGGAATCTTCACAAACCACATTGCCCTCGCCTTCAATTTCATCATTACACCTCACTTCTTGCTGAAAAATGGCGGGATACCCCATGAACCAACACCCCAGCGTGTTTAATCACCATATACCTTTATATCCGACCAATCCTTCGGTCTACTCGACCCTCTATCCAGCGTATCCAGGATATCCAATTTTCATTCCAGTGCCTCCTCCCCCTCCTCCCCTACCCCAACCAATTTCCCAACGTGAGTAATACATGACGGCCTACACCTCCTCACATATGTTCTGACCTTTCATTACAGCAAGACGGCATACACCATCACTCAATTACTTATTGTACCGTTTCAATCGTAAGCAGCGCCGTGGGGTAGAATGGGATATGCGATACCCTCTGTTATCACGAGAGGCACATCCTAGATCTGCGCCCGAGATTCGGGTGGAGGATTTGAGGACGCCTGTGTCAGAGTCGATGATAAGAAAGATGAGGATCGTATTCGACCATTCTGACTGGGAAGTCAATGTCAAGTATGACAGAGCAAAGTCGGAGACGGTTCTTGTTGAGGACGTCTTCGAGGAATTGTTTCTATTCTTGCAGTCACCGATACAGGAGAATTACTGGAAAAGTATCTCTGCGTCGAAGCGTGCACGTTTGCACAATAACCGGTGCAACCGTTTGGCCCAAGGACGGCCGTCACTGCGCGACATCGACACCGAAATCCGATTCGTGGATGCGTTGGAGGGCACTATGTTTGGTGGTTTGACACCAATTCCAGGTTCTACGGATTGGGTAGTTGCATACATTCCGAGAAAAGTCTAGGCGTAAAATATGCATTTGAAATGTTGTTTTTCATTACTTTGCCCCACGCTTATAAGTAAAAAAAAACCTTTTGGTCCCAATACACTTCCATTTAGAACATCTAGGATGGGATGCGAGATTGTCTCGACCGAAGGATTGGTCGGATATAAAGGTATATGGTGATTAAACACGCTGGGGTGTTGGTTCATGGGGTATCCCGCCATTTTCCAGCAAGAAGTGAGGTGTAATGATGAAATAGGCGAGGGCAATGTGGTTTGTGAAGATTCCAGTTGAAGGAATATATAGGCAGCTTGAACAGCCTTGTTGTGCCTTTGAACTTAAATTACTTGCTCTAACCAAATGCATAAGATCCGGATAGAAGTGTGAGAAACATGCAGTTCATCGGGGAATCTTCAGGCGACCAGCATAACTCAAGAGATTTGAGGCCATGTAATGCCGTTTGCGCCAAGAAAACTTTGTAGCCCTGTAAGCTGGCAAATATCTACTGGACATGAAAAATGAGATATTGCCGAGAATAAACATCAATACTTTGAACTTATGCATTTGGTTAGAGCAGGTAATTTTAAGTTCAAAGGCACAACAAGGCTGTTCCAGCTGCCTATATATTCCTTCAACTGGAATCTTCACAAACCACATTGCCCTCGCCTTCAATTTCATCATTACACCTCACTTCTTGCTGAAAAATGGCGGGATACCCCATGAACCAACACCCCAGCGTGTTTAATCACCATATACCTTTATATCCGACCAATGCTTCGGGCCACTCGGCCCTCTATCCAGCGTACCCAGGATATCCAATTTTCATCCCAGTGCCTCCTCCCCAACCCGCCTCACCCCAACCAATTTCCCCACGTGAGTAATGCATGACAGCTCACACCTCCTCACATATGTTCTGACCTTTCATTACAGCAAGACGGCATACACCTACACTCCATGCCCTATTGTACCGTTTCAATCGTAAGGCGCGCCGTGGGATAAAATGGGATATGCGATACCCCCTTTTATCACCAGAGGCACATCCTAGATCTGGGGCGGAGATTCGGGAGGAGGATTTGAAGATGCCTGTGTCGAGTCGATGATGAGAACGATGAGGATCGTATTCGACCATTCTGACTGGGAAGTCAATGTCAAGTATGACAGAGCAAAGTCGGAGACGGTTCTTGTTGAGGACGTCTTCGAGGAATTGTTTCTATTCTTACAGTCACCGATACAAGAGAATTACTGGAAAAGTATCTCTGCGTCAAAGCGTGCACGTTTGCACAATAACCGGTGCAACCGTTTGGCCCAAGGACGGCCGTCACTGCGCGACATCGACACCGAAATCCGATTCGTGGATGCGTTGGAAGGCACTATGTTTGGTGGTTTGACACCAATTCCAGGTTCTACGGATTGGGTAGTTGCATACATTCCGAGAAAAGTCTAGGCATAAAATATGCATTTGAAATGTTGTTTTTCATACTTTGCCCCACGCTTATAAGTAAAAAAAAACCTTTTGGTCCGAATACACTTCCATTTAGAACATCTAGGATGGGATGCGAGATTGTCTGATATCTACAATTGCTTTTAGGGGGCATGTCGATGCTATAGGTGTATGTTGTGGACCTTTGTTCGAATTACGAGGTGTAAGACTAGCATCTGCTGCAGGCGCAGACAGACACTAGAATGAGTTGTGGGGAATAAAACCACTACTGTATTGAAAATCCACATGTATATAATATAAACTAGTGGGAAACAATGGGATGTGAGAACAATGGGATGTGAGAACAATGGGATGTGAGAACAATGGAATGTGGACAACAATGGAACTAAAAATTGCCAAATCACAGTGTAGGGAGTCACACTCCCTTACAGAGGCAACTTCTTATAATTGACCCCGCTTTCCTCCGTAAAAACTTTAATGAGTAGTAAACTAAAACCGCTATTTCAGTGCTAGTCCAGTGCATGCCACTGTGGTCAGTTACAGCTCGTGCGATGGGTTTTCCAACAGCTGGTCACCTCCATCTTACAACATGGTTCTCAGAATTCACGACCAGTCTGAAATAGTACATCAAAGATTTCCCAATGATTGAACGATGAAGTCGGCACAATCGCATAAAAAATCTACTGTGCACCATTGCGTATATTTCACTGAGTCCTAAGAGTCAGCGTATGATGGTATGATGTTTGATAACAAGATAAATAGAGATAATAGAGTAATTACTTGGCATATCAACTATACCCAAGAATTTCAAAGTTGTGAGACTTTTATTTTACTTCTCACGATCATCTTTTAAACTTTCAAACACTATAGTAGATCATCATATCCATAACAGGCAGAAGTATGTATACACGAGGCTCCCCGCTTGTGCATGACGCGTTTGCACCGTGCAGGCAAGTAAATACCTATACATTATAAGTACAGTGAAAAGAAGATAAGCTTCCAATGTGTACGTTCACTCGGAATACCTTTAAATAGAGATTTAGAGATTTTGTATTTTCTGCTTTTGTACATGTAATCGCAACGATTTACGAATTGTGAAACATAAAATGGCATGCCTCGAAACACTACCAAGGTCGGTCCCTAAATATCACGCCATTTGTGGAAGAGGGATAGCGGGGACAATTGGGTTAAGATATTGCACAACGACTGCAGATCTTCTTTCAATTTGAGATCATCTTTCCAGAAGAATTGGATGACCCAAATAAGTGTGACCCCAAGTGCTAGAGCCGCAAAGGTATCAGTAAATTAGCGATGGCGGCACATTATTGTTTCACATACCGAGAGCTAGCGAGCCGATGATTATTTCTGAATGTGTGCTGACGCCCGATTTGAATACATACGGCAGTAACACTGCAATGAACGACACCATAGCCCACATAAGGAGCGCGTATGGGTAATCATCGTCGCCATAGTAGAGGTCCCGGAGCCAAAAGATTGAAGTCTTGTCGTGATCCACGAAATAGTAGGAATATTGGTCTTTATCTTGGCCTATAGATACAACTAATTCGACATCAGGACCATCGAAGTGCTTGTGGCCCAGTGCATTAAGCGATTCAAAGAGCAGCTGTACGAAGTCCATGACGAGTTGTCACCTCCTTCTCCCAGATATTACTTTCCGTGATGACGGCAAAATAGGGCCATTCCGTCCATTTTATTATACAATAAGGTTGCCCCTCGGGGTGGACATGCATTTCCCAACCGGGTGGGAGGAGTGCACGTCTAGTTTCATAGCACATCGAATTAGCACAGCGATTAGGAGTAGAGGTGAATGGTGTTTACTTTCCACGAGTTAAGGAAGGGGGGCCGGCATAAATAAGTATACTGGCGTATTTTGGACTAGTTTTATTTTAAGCGTATATCGGTAGAACCCCCTCATTGGACTCACGCCTTGCGCTCTCCATATCGTTCGATTAGATGCCGTTCTGGGTTAAAAGGTTTAGGCTTCGAGGAAAGGGGCGTGGCGAACGTTGAACTAGCTGACGACTGTTGGACTTCCTGTAAGTCACCCAAGTTGGCTTTATCTAAGTCGACTCCAATACGCTCTTCTTATCCACCGATTGTGAAAGGACCGGGCAGCTTCCCTTTTCTTCGTGAGGGCGTGAACGAAGAATGTGAAGCAGCGGGGGTGGCGATGGAGCCCGTTGTTGACCGAGGTCGCCCAGTACTGACCCCAACCCGTAATCTCGTTGGTGAAGTGATGGCGGAGACAGGTGCAGACGTCGAGAGCAAGCTCGGATATTGTGGCGCCGAAGCACTTGAAAGGGATTCAACGAAGTTTGCAGTAGGTATGACACTTGCACAGATGACGGTGTCAGAAATACCATGTGCCCAATTAGATCTATATAGTCGGGAATCGTCGGTTTGGCGGTGGCGGACACAGATGGTACCAACAGTCGCCATAGAGGGAGGATAACCTGCAAAAGCGCTTGACTGCCTCCGAGTCTCCTAAGGAAGGACAAAAATAAACCCGAACCATATCTCACAGACTTCGAGTTCCTGTCAGCGAAGAAAAATATATAAGTAAATGGCTGGTTAGAATTTCGTTTCAGCCGAAGCTAGGAGCCAACGTACACGTCCATTCGCAGGCAACTGGAATGATTTCTCCTGCTCCAGCCATCGAATCCCGTCTGGTGGTAAAGGTGCTTGGGGCTGTGGAATGAACACTAGATACACTTGTCCGTCTACGCATTCATAGAACCATCAAGTTCTGCAATCAGCTTTAAGAACACCATACGATGCATCCACACACACACACACCAGGCGGTTTGTCAATGTACGTCCATGTAAACGGGACCCTAAACACCATTTCTGCAGCCTGCGATAGGAAGCTGATTGCCTGCTCATACGGGATCTGTGCGTGCATTCCTATATTCTCAGAATACCGCAGGAAAAGATCTGCCTTTAAAAGCAAGGTTCAGCTAAATAAGATAGATTGGCCAAAATCCAAGTTAGAAGGGTTTACTGTAGGAGACTGCTGAGGCAGCGGCTGTCCGCCCATTGGAAACGACATGGTGGAAGTGGGAAAAGAAATGGGGACGCGTGCTTATAGCGTAGGTCGACCTTGACTTAACAAGTCAGTGTTGGAGATTGAAATCGTGTGAAAGCTGACGTAACTCCGCTGTTAAGAACAGTGTGTACAACGTTGCTCGATGATATGGCAGGGTTTCTACTTATAATCCTTTATTGAAAAATTCTCAACTCCAGTCCAATCATATTGATGAGATGGTGCAGATATAGACTATGTCAACCTGGCAAACAACGTGGCTCTCAAGTTGTTGGAATCTTTTTACCGTTCTGCAGATTGAAGAGAACTAAGAAGGACATCTGAATCCCATGTGATAGTGTGCATCATCGTTTCTGAGATCTATATATGTTTTTGGCTGAATGTATGTGTTTATGATGGATTTTATGTTCCCTGCTATGGAAGTAAATTTGGCTACTAATAAGGAGCTGGATGGGGACTTCAATTGGACTTGAACCTCCAGATATGTGGCGATCACCAGAAGCACCAGCAAAACAACTAAGATGATAACAAGATTTAAAAGCTTCATATTAAGTTTCAAAAATTGGTGAAATTATTCAGCTATCAATAAGGCCGAAATCACTATGTATTTACAAACTAAAAGAGTATAGTTTAGTATAGCATTTCAGTCAGAAGGTGTAGTTGAGAAGTATATCTGGTAACAGAGCTTTTCGTAATTGTGGACCGCTTGAATCCTCTGCAGGAGAGATCTGGGTTTGATTCCCGGTGGGTGTACCTCAACTTCTACATTGAATAAACGCCTACCCCCAATTTTTATAGTAGTAGCCGTTTCGTAGGTGGGCATTGTCTTTGACCCTGATACACTGGCAGTCGGGACACCGTCCACAAGGCAATAGGATTATCTCTTGTGTTGCACGGAGACCCGATACATAGAAATGAAAACAGTAAGGGCTACCTGATTTATCGCCTGAGCGAACTAAGTCTACCATAGTGCTTCCGACATCTTTCTGGCATATTCGTACTCTAGACTTCTGCTGCGATGCTTTGCAATGATCCGTTTACTGATTTTAGACTACTACCGCCACATATGAACACGACTTTTCTCAAAATTTCCCACACAAACCTGTACAGAAAACTGATGTTGATTAAGATTTCTTCCCGCGCGGACTTCTAAATAGCGCTTGCAGCGCAATAACGGCAATGGTAGATCTGTAAAAGCGATGCATCTTCTCTCGAAGATCGCTGTGCTGGTGGGTTAGTCTGTAATACAACAGCATGGTAAATATTCCTAGCCCATCTTCTTCGTCCCTGCCTCTCGACCTATGATTTATTCTACGTGTTTCTCTCAAGGCTTACAATATTTACGAGGCGGGGCCACTGTCACACTCATTTGTCCCAAATTAACTAGGTGGCCCGATCCTACCTGTGGGCCGCTTCTTCTCACAGCCTTCCCCCAAATTCTCTAGGTTGGCAGAAGAATCAGAAACACTACGCGCGCGCTCCCGCTCACTTCTGACCATTCCTGGACATTACAGTCATTCATTCCCAGGCTGTGTTGCATAAATATTACTAACGGTGCCATGGCACTGAAATCTATCTGAAAGCGAGGGGTCATACAGCAATGTCCCGTGGAGCCGAGACGCCCCTTGTGAGCAAATCCCATTCTCAGAGTAATGATGTTTATTCTTAGCAATATCTCATCTTTCATGTTCAGTAGATATTTGCCAGTTTACAGGACTTCGAATTTTTCTTGGTGCAAACGGCATTACATGGCTTCCAATCTCTTGAGTTATGCTGGTCGCCTGAAGATTCCTCGATGAACTGCATGTTTCTCACACTTCTATCCGGATCTTACGCATTTGGTTAGAGCAGGTAATTTAAGTTCAAAGGCACAACAAGGCTGTTCCATCTGCCTATATATTCCTTCAACTGTAATCTTCACAAACCACATTGCCCTCGCCTTCAATTTCATCATTACACCTCACTTCTTGCTGAAAAATGGCGAGATACCCCATTAACCAACACCACAGCGCGTTTAATCACCACACGGCTTTATATCCTAGCAATTCTTCGGGCTACGCGACCCTCTATCCAGTATATCCAATTTTCGTCCCAGTGCCTCCTCCCCCCCCACCCCAACCAATTTCCCCACGTGAGTAATGCACGACGGCTCACACTTCCTCACATATGTTCTGACCTTTCATCACAGCAATACGGCGTACACCTACACTCCATTACCTATTATCCCGTTTCAATCGTAAGGCGCGCCGTGGGATACAATGGGATATGCGATACCATCTTTTATCACCAGAGGCACATCCTAGATCTGGGCCCGGGATTCGGGTGGAGGATTTGAAGAACCCTGTGTCGGATTCGATGATGAGAAAGATGAAGATCGTATTCGGCAATTCTGACTGGGAGGTCAATATCAAGTATGAGGGAGCAAAGTTGGAGACGGTTCTTGTTGAGGACGTCTTCGAGGAATTGTTTCTATTCTTGCAGTCACCGATACCGGAGAATTACTGGAAAGGTATCTCTGCGTTGAAGCGTGCACGCTTGCACAATAACCGGTGCAACCGTTTGGCCCAAGGACGGCCGTCACTGCGCGACATCGACACCGAAATCAGATTCGTGGATGCGTTGGAAGGCACTATGTTTGGTGGTTTGACACAAATGCCAGGTTCTACGGATTGGGTAGTTGCATGCATTCCGAAAAAAGTCTAGGCATAAAATATGCATTTGAAATGTTGTTTTTCATACATCGCCCCACGCTTATAAATAAATAAAAGAAACCTTTGTGCCTCAATACATTTCCATTTAGAAAATGTAGTATGGGATGCGAGACTGTCTGATATCTACAATTGCTTGTAGGGCGCATGTCGATGCTATAGGTGTATGTTGTGGACCTTTGTTCGAATTATGAGGTGTAAGACTAGCATCTGCTGCAGGCGCAGACAGACACTAGAATGAGTGATAGGGAATAAAACCACTAATGTATTGAAAATCCACATGTATATAATATATACTAGTGGGGAACAGTGGAAGGTGATGACAATGGGAGGTGACGACAATGTGAGAACAATGGAATGTGGACAACAATGGAACCAAATATTGCCAAATCGCATTGTAGGAGTTATACTCCCTTACAGAGGAAATTTCTTATAATTGTCCCTGCTTTCCTCCATGAAAAATTTAATGGGTACTAAACTAAAACCGCTATTTCAGTGCTAGTCCAATGCATGCAGCTGTGGTCAGTAACGGCTCGTGCGATGGGTTTCCTATCAACTGGTCACCTCCACCTTACAACATGGTTCTCAGAATTCATGACCAGTCTGAAATAGTACATCGAATATTTACCCTAGTTATTGAACGATGAAGTCGGTACAATCGCATAAAGTGGATCTACTGTGCACCATTGCGTATATTTCGCTGAGTCCTAAGAGTCAGCGTATGGTGTTATGATGTTCGGTAACAAGATAAATACAGATAATAGAGTAATTACTTGGCATATCAACTATACCCAAGAATGTTCAAAGTTACTGAGGCTTTTATTTTGTTTCTCACGATCGTCTTTTGATTATAGTAGATCATCATATCCATGAAAGGCAGAAGTATGTATACACGAGGCTCCCCCCTTGTGCATGACGCATTTGCACCGTGTAGACAGGTAGATACCTATGCATTATAAGTACAGAAAATAAGATAAGCTCCCAATGTGTACGTTCACTCGGAGTACCTTAAAATAGAGATTTAGATATTTCGTATTTTCTGCTTTTGTACATGTAATCTCAACTATTTCCGAATGGTGAAACGTAGAATGCTAATATCTCTCGAAACACTACCAAGGTCGGTCCCTAAATATCACGTCATTTGTGGAAGAGGGATAGCGGGGAAAATTGGGTTAAGATATTGCACAACGACTGTAGATCTTCTTTCAATTTGAGATCATCTTTCCAGAAAAATTGGATGACCCAAACAAGTGTGGCCCCAAGGGCTAGAGTCGCAAAGGTATCAGTAAATTAGCTATGGCGGCACATTATTGTTTCACATACCGAGAGCTAGCGAGCTCAGGATTATTTCGGAATGTGTGCTGACGCCCGATTTGAAGACATACAGCAGTAATGCTGCAATAAACGACACCATAGCCCACATAAGGAGCGCGTATGGAAGACTATACAGGATTGCCACAGGCTGTAGGTCAAAACGGGAGTGGGATTTTCCCATGAGAATTCTAAGCTATTAAAGATATCGTCAAAAAGTCTCTGTAGAGAATTTGAGTGTATAGATCATTACTAACGCCGTATGCTATTTTTGGTAGGTGCAGACGATTGAGCTCCTGGTTGATCAAATTAAGTCAGAAGACGTAACTTAAGGAATTAGACGTTGCTAGTAGACCTTGTGTTTCTTCGGCCAAAAGCTCTAGTCAGAAAATAACGTATAGCAATATAGAGCATGATTCCACATACGCGTACATTGAACAAGCCTATAACAATAGATGCTGTACTCAAAAAAGTAGATGCCATGCTACAAGTCACGACAAGGTTTTCTTCTTCAATTTGTTGTGTTGAATTGAAAATTGCCAAAAATCCCATATTCGCTTTCAAAACACATGGGTATTAGTTTTTTTACTACTGAGACGGACATTTGAAAAAACATCACCAGTAAGCAATACAGTAGCCTAACATACGTTAGTAAGATTACTTGGCGTCATAATTAGCTTGAACAAACCTGAAGAATCATATCCCGCCAGCTTTCACACAGATGGTCCATGCATTTCCTCCATTCATTACTGTGAGCGACTACTCTACTAGAACAAAAATCGCGTAAAGTGGATAGCAGAACTGAGGGTGCATCGAATAATGCAATAAAAACCAGTTTCATGAGTGGATGTGGCGTAGCCCACTCATCGCCCGCAATTTGTTCCCTGTGTAGTCTTGCCTCGGGCTCTCCGTAATAATTGATAAAGCGACCTCTATCTGACTCCAATTTAATATGAACCAATAAAATGGCAGCACTGGTTGTCAACTTACATATACGGGCCCATGCTTTGCCTATCAACGCAATTTTAAGTAGTGACGAACATCGCTGAGGTTACAATTACCTATGACAGCAGTCCGAGAAAGTCCGTGGTAGTCTATGATTAGATACCAAGTAAAGTCAAATCGGGGTTTTCAATACATGCACACAAACCCTTTAAATTGTTCAAGCTCCAAAGAATGGTATCTACTTCTTGTCGATCATGAGGGCAGGTGTGCAGTGTGGAGATTGTCATATCTTTTGTTAAATGCCGGTGAATGAGACTTCAGAACTGATCACACAATATCTTACCAACAGCGTTGAAGCTCAATGTGCTTATGAGCTCAGATAACCATTTGTCGGGGACGGGACGATGAGGGAAACACGCTTGATGAATCCAGTAAAGTTGGTGAAGTTTTAATTCTATTTATGTTTGTGACCATTCTAATATGGAAATGAGAAGTCTTGAGAATGTACTTACCAAGATGATCGTATCCAATAATCGAGTCATACAATGGGTAATCATCGTCGCCATAGGAGAGGTCCCGGAGCCAAAAGATTGAAGTCTTGTTGTGATCCACGAAATAGTAGGAATATTGGTCTTTATCTTGGCCTATAGATACAACTAATTCGACATCAGAACCATCGAAGTGCTTGTGGCCCAGTGCATTAAGCGATTCAAAGAGCAACTGTACGAAGTCCATGACACGAGTTGTCACCTCCTTCTCCCAGATATTACTTTCTGTGATGACGGCAAAATAGGGCCATTCTGTCCATTTTATTATAAAATACGGTTGCCCCTCGGGGTGGACATGCATTTTCCAACCGGGTGGGAGGAGTGCACGTCTAGTTTCATAGCACATCGAATTAGCACGGCGATTAGGAGTAGAGGTGAATGGTGTTTACTTTCCACGAGTTAAGGAAGGGGGGCCGGCATAAATAGGTATGCTGGCGTATATTGGACTAGTTTTATTTTAAGCGTATATCGGTAGAACCCCCTCATTGGACTTACGCCTTGCGCTCTCCATATCGTTCGAGTAGGTGCCGTTCTGGGTTCAAAGGTTTAGGCTTCGAGGAAAGAGGCGTGGCGAACGCTGAACTAGCTGACAACTGTTGGACTTCCTGTAAGTCACCTAAGTTGGCTTTATCTAAGTCGACTCCAATACGCTCTTCTTCTTCACCGATTGTGAAAGGACCGGGCAGCTTCCCTTTTCTTCGTGAGGGCGTGAGCGAAGAATGTGAAGCAGCGGGGGTGGCGAGGGAGCCCGCTGTTGACCGAGGTCGCCCAGTACTGACCCCAACCCGTAATCTCGTTGGTGGAGTGATGGTGGGGACAGGTGCAGACATCGAGAGCAAGCTCGGATATTGTGGCGCCGAAGCACTTGAAAGGGATTCAACGAAGTTTGCAGTAGGTATGACACTTGCACAGATGACGGTGTCAGAAATACTATGTGCCAAATTTGTTCCTGTTAGATCTATATAATCGGGAATCGTCGGTTTGGCGGTGGCGGACACAGATGGTACCAACAGTCGCCATAGGCGGAGGATACCCTGCAAAAGCGCTTGACTGCCTCCGAGTCTCCTAAGGAAGGACAAAAATCTCTGCCACATGTGCTTGGGTAGATACATTGCCTGTTGTGAGGAATAATCTGCTTACATCTATTTTGTGGAACCCGATTGCTGAGCGGTGTGGCAGCTGTCTCATGTTATAGAGGGCCATGGGAAAGTGCCAGGGTGTCGTGACTGCCGGGAATACCTCAAAATACCCTCAAAAACGCATTTAACTCTCATAAAATAGATATAGTTTTGTATATATTCTTCATAATATATCAATCTGTGTACTGGGTCCTGTTAATTTACTTTAAGACTGGGTTTTAATGTTTAAAATTGTGAATTAGCCCCTTTTCTAAGAGCTTATATCATTTAAAATGGTATTTGAGTATTACCATTCAAAATGTAACAAATACGCTCAGTCGATACAAATAAGTGGTTCGACTGAGGCATGAAGCTGCAATCACAGTAGTTAAATAGGTTACGGCCAATGTAAGGGGTGAAACAGTGTAAGCTTGGCGTAGACTAGAACGCAAGAGCCTATTTCAAGACAAAATATAGCTATGATTTAGTTTGAAGCCAACATGTATATTTGCGACAATTGTCCCTTTTTCGCGATGCACAGCAGTGTACGGGGGTCATGGGAAAGTGCTGCGCAGGTGTCGCGACTGCCGCGAACACTTCAAAATGCCGTCAAAAATGCATTAGACTAGCATAAATATATAATTTTTCATCTATTCTTCATAATATCTCAATATGTGGGGGATTGCGAATTTACTTCAAGACTCAGTTTTAATGTTTAAAATGGTGTATTAGCCCCATTTCTAATAGCATATATCATTCAACATGAAATTTTGAGTATTCCCATTTAAGATATGACTATGTTTTAGTTTGGAACATGTGTGTTTGCAGCAATTGTCCACTTTTTGGCAAGCTTTGTTTGAGAAGCAGTCTGAAAGAATACTCAGAAAGTGACCCAGGCTAAATTATAAAGAGACTTAAAGGTATAAAATATTTTATATTTTAATGCAATAAAAGAGTTTTCTGGGTATAATTTTCATTCTAAGACCATATCACACAATATGGAGTATTTCACACATATTATTTCACATCTTTTAGGGCCTTTGTCATCCACAAGTAAAGTTGTTTCAGTGTCATGGCACTACCTAAATAGGAAGGCAACTGCTGCAACATACAAGTTTTTGGTGTAAAGCTAGAACCCATGTCATTTAGAATTTACATTTTTTTATTTTATACTTTAATAAGTTTATTTGAAAATTAATACTACTCAAGGAAGGGCTAAAACTAAGGATGTGCCAATTGAAGTGGTGCACAAGGTATATATATTTCACCAGGAAAATGTACACTAGATGTAACAGTTCTCATGTTTTGATGATATAATGTCAAATATAATAATATTTTGGTAATTTTCAATACAAAATTGATGAAGTATCTACTTATTTTGAAAAAGAAACATGTTGTGGCACATGTGTGGCACTTTCCTATAGCCCTGTTCAATGAGGCCTGACTAGTGGTTCGGTTCGAGTCAGCACATGCTTTTCAATGAGACATGGTGGTGGTTTGACTTTGTCCTGCAGAATGTTGAAGGGATGAGTGTGACATTTGGATGATAAAGCCAACAGCTGGCAACAGAGCCATGCAAGTCCAGCAGTTTCAGCCCCACTCAGCATTACTTCTTCAAGCTACTGTAGGTCAGGCATTTGTGTGGAATTTTATGATATGCTGCATGATTGGTGTGAGTTGGATGAATGGCAACTGATTGTAAATCTGTAAAGAGAGTAGTGTATTATATACCTACCCACCAATAGTATCATAGCTGGTTAGCAGGTCCCTTGCATGCTACATTGGTGGCAACCTGTTAAGGGTCATACAAAGCTTAGCAGAGGGTTTCCAGAGAAACCATGGATATTCTGATAGGACTTGGCTTCAGCTTATAGGCTGTGCCCTCACAAGATCATCATGTCCAACTTCAGATGGGTGGATGGGAAACCCAGGGAGTCCAGGTATAGATGATTGGTTGGAGGTCAATAGGTTGGATGAAGGACCAGTCAGAAAGCCCACAGGCTCTGACAAGGTCGAGCATTGTGATATGGAGATGGAGCAAGTATGTAAAGTAACTGGAGGAGGATTTAGTCTGAAAATTTAGTTGATTTTCTGACTGGATTGTATATACAACATTAGCTAGGTTATATAGGCTTTAGAATGTATGCAATACCAAATCCAGTAATAATGAGATCCAAACGAGTAATCATAAAACAAGATAAGTAAACACAAAATTTGGTGTTAGGAATGGAATGGAGTGGAGGTGGAGTCTGAAACATGACAGGTCATTAGACCATAACAGGAAGGGGGTGGGAGTGGAGTCCAAAATGTGACAGGTCATTTGACCATAATGGGAATGGGGCTCAGTTAGAGAGCTGATGGGTTTGCCAGGCAGGGTCCAGTGACTGATGTGTGGGACAGGGTTGGAGATAGACAGGTACAATGTGTATGTAAGGGTGACTCCCTAGTTCATACAAACCAGCACACAAGGGCTCAGGTGTGAGACTAGTAGAGGGGATCCAAAGATAAATCTATTGCATATTAACACCATATCATACAACTCACCTAGTAGAGGGGATCCAAAGATAACAGATCTATGGAGCCCTCTACTAGTTACAGGTTTAAATAGAAAGAGATGGAACACATCGCCAGTCAGGGGAGACCAACCAGACACAGCCCAAGTCCCTTACAGCCTCAGATGTCCGATGCAGTCTCAAAGTAGCATCAACAGAGTTGAACAAAGTTCAACTAGTTACAGATCATTCAGTGGTCAAAACAGCTGGCTGAAAAGGAAGGTGAAGATGTCCCCTTACATTACCCCCCTCTAAGGTGTGGCATCTTGACACACCACAAGGGGCCATACAGGCCAGGTCGAAGCTGTCACATTGGCAGGGCAGAAAATGATCCAACAGTGGTATTGTGCCATCTTGGTGTCAGGGGGCCTGTAGGGGCAATAGCTTTGGGGTAGCATTGGTGGAAGGTGGTGACCAATTTGGGAGCAAAGACATTGGTCACCAGCTCCCAGCTATCGTGTTCTGTGCCAAACCCTCACCATTTGATGAGATATTCAATTTGCCCATACTTTAACCTGCTGTTGAGCACTTCCTCCACTTTGTATTCAACTTTACCTTCCACCACAACTGGGTCTGGAGGGGGCTCTATATGATGTCCTAAAATCGGATCAGTAACTGTGGGTGTCAGTTTTGTGACATTGAACACGGGGTGAAGCCTGCTCATCGACTTGGGTAGGTCAATTTTGGCGATATGTGGTCAAGCACCCTTGAGGGTCCGAGTTGCAGGTGTGAAAGCTTCTTGGATGGTCAGTCGGTCTGAATATCACTTACATCAAGGAACACACAATCGCCTACCTCAAAGACTGGTGCAGGAGTTTGACAGTGGTTGTAGTACCTTGCCATTTTGTCTTTAGCCTTCATGAGCGCAGCCTTAGCCTCTTCAAGGGTGGCAGACATACAATTGTGGAACTTGTTTGCCGATTTGACTTTGTCAGAGTGGAGGTTCAGTTTGAAACCCAGGTGTGGGTTGCACCCATGATCAAGCATGAAGGGTGTACATTGGGTAGAGGAGTGGATGTGGTTGGTGTACTGGAATTCCACAAGTGGCAGAAGGTCAGCCCAATCGGACTGACATTGATTTACAAATATGCACAGGTAGGTCTCAAGTTCCTGGGGGTGGTAGGCTGTCGAATAGAATGGTTGGATGCCAAGAAGCTTGTACAATTCCTGGGTGAACTGACTTGTGAATTTGGTCCACGATCAGAAAGGACATGTTGAGGTACATAGCCCATGGTGTTTCTATACATCTTTGAAAAAGATCCTGGCTGCCCCAATGGTCTTATGTGTGGGTAAGAAGTGGCCCCGTTTTGTCAAGAGATCGATGACTACCATGACAGAGTCGTATCCCTGAGACTCCAGTAAGTCAACTATGAAGTCGACACTTGCCATCTGCCAGCGATCCGTCAGGGTGAGATTCAGCTGAAGCTCTCCAATTGGGAGTTGTCATTGGAATTTGGTGCACATGCATATGTGTGAAGAGTGGTGGGTTCTGACCACTCTATATACGAAGAATAGTGTTTATTCAACTACTATTAGAGAGTATTGACCGTCAGTACAATACTATAGACTACTAGACTGTTAGTACTAGTATAAGAACGCACTGCACGCCTCAAGAGCAACTGTATAGTTGCTCGCGACGGCTTAGAACAGTAAGATAACGAGTTGACCCTTTACGGTACAACTAGTAGCTAGAAATAAGAAAGATACTCAGCTAAAGACTGAGAGTCTAGGATAGAGTATTAGTAGCGTGAGTCGACTACGGTGTCGACGAGCACAAAATCTTGAAAGCGGAACTCGACCTTAGCGGTTCGAGTTCAAAAGGCTATTAGTAGACTAGAGAATGCTACCTTTATGGTAGCTGAGATACTACCCTTGACACCTCTCGTTATTCGACGTCTGAGTCGTTACGAAGTGGTGTCTGCTGGGTAAAAAGTTGTCTATCGTTTGGCGCTGAGGGCGCCCATATGTATACACAAAGCTTTGAACTACAAATCAAGGTGTGCTCGAAATATAGAAAGAATATAAAGAAAGAGAATAAAAGGTAAATAATAAAGTACTATAATCCGGTTATTATTCCTTAGTCCAGGTATGCATATATGCATACCCTTTACAGTGCCCCCCAGTTCGAAGGGATGTGCTATACTAGGTGTCGAAGAGCATCTGGGACGCCGCCCCAAGCTTCCTGTGAGGATCCCCCAAAGTCCAAAATGAGGTTTCCCCATCGTTCCCTTTTTACTCTGAAGGATTCAGCTATTCTCGCCCGAGTCAAATCACTAGGATTCCTGTACAAGGAGTCGGTCCATCGTCTGTAGGCTTTCTCTCTGCAACGAACGACTGCGCGGACACTAACCGGCGGAGCGGAAATCCGCGCGAGAAGAGGAGCATTGGGGATGGGAAACGAAGACGCGGGCAGTAGGGCAGGAACGTGTGGTTGCACGGTGGTCTCTGTGGGAGGCGTCAGGACGAGGGCCTCGAGTAAATCTACCAAGCCAGCAATAGAGAGGACATTCGCTGAGTCTGGGGGCAGACGGTGAAGCTCCACTATGATGTGCCGGAACATAGAGAGTTTAATCTCCTGTGCTGCTCGTGCAAAGTTCTTCCCCTCTGCGAGATCCTCGAAGGAGAGATAGAAATCCTCCATTATCTCCGACAACGGAGCCAGACCGCGACAACCCTTGAGGCTCCCTTGAAGGACCGGTTGTTGAAGTACTGGCACGAGCTCCGATAGCACCCTTCTGACAGGAAACTGTTCGGAAGGGTAGTTGACGGCTACTCGCATCCAGAAAGTTGTAGATACGGGCTCAGTGAGGGGAACCGGGCTGTCAAGGACGGGAATAGAGGATTGTTCTCGGAGAGGAGTGGTGGCTTTCTGCATCTCCTTCACCTTTCTGCTTGCCGGGGGATCAATGACGTCCGGTGTAGGGGGGTCTAAATCGACATCCATTCGCTCTGGTGGAAGGTCCTGGATAGGGCTACCCAAGGACACGCAATATGAATACGGAGAGTCAGGAGGGATACCTGGTGACGGCGGAAGTTGGGTCGGTACCGGTATAGCTTTCGGGGAGGGAGTGAGACGAGGTGCCAGAATCGGGGAAGGTTTGCGTTGGGCAGAGGGAGTGTGTGTCGGGTGAAGGATGGGAAGGGGCCTCGACATCCCAAGTGAGGTTGGGACTGGTACAGCGTTTGAAGAGGGAGGTAAATGAGGCGTTAGAATCGGGGCTGAGGGAGTGTGTGTAGGGTGAATGATGGGAAGGAGCCTCGACGTTGGCGAGAGATGTGGGACCGGAATCGTGGAAGGTTCGCGTTCCAGTGACTGTTGACTAGGGCGGTAACCCCTCCATACTCTGGATGACGGTCTCCGCGTTTGTCTTTGGTTGGGGTCGCTGGTTACGAAACGAACTTCAGATGGGAGAAGGAACCCTTCATGGCAATCCTCTCCCAAAGATTGGATACTATACACGCCATTCCTGTTCTCGTCCTCCTCCTCATCCTCATCCGAGGAAAACTCAATTGGTCCCCTACGGTATCCCTTTTCTTGTTGGGGCAGCATTTGACCGTCCCCTCGGGTGAGAACTATGCGTTGCAACTTAATGCGTCGAAGTAGCTCCCAGTCGTAAAAGATGGTACCCTCCTTCTCCTTCCAGCTCTTGGTTCCCGTCGTCCTAATACGAGGCGTCCCACCCTCGCTATCATCGGTCTCCGCGAAGTCGGCCCATTTCTCTCCCGCTGGGGGAAGGATTGGCACTGAAGCTCTGTTTCCGCACTGCGCTCTGTACTCACGCCGCTGCCGCTTGGAAGGGACTCCTTCTCTTGCTCCCCTCGCCTCCTGTTGACTTCTATACTCAGCACGCCTTTCTCTTTTGCGGGCGAGTCTCCTTGCATTGTGTTCTTCCATGAACATTTCCTGCTTCCACATGCTAGCAGCGACTTCCTCAGATGATGGCCTGACGGAGGGGCCTAACGGCTTGCTCCAATCCGTACCGGTACTTTTCCCCGGCTCATCACCAAAGGAGAAAGTCGAAAGGGGGGTTGATTCCTGGGTATCCCAATTGCTCTCGACATTGTCTGTACGAGGCACGCGGGTGATGAATCCCCCGCCGGTCGTGGATGTACTGGCTGTCGGGGCTCGCTGGACCTTTTTGAACTTAGGGAGGACTTGCTTGTTTTGTTGGAAAGGGAGCATTATAACGCGATAAAAGTGGTGAAGTTGAAGATAGAGGGAAGGACGTGGTGTGAAAGATAAAGAAAATTTATGTGAATTTACGTGTACTTTTTTTTTATATATATTGAATTGAAACTCCGCTCGGTTGGTCGTTAAATAGAATCCATTAATTGTGGCCGGGATTTGGGGAAATGTATCCGCTGTCAATTAATGATTGTCCCAATTGACAGAAGGGATAGGAAAATGAAAAAGAATAAAAGCCAACGAGATGGCTCACCGAATAACTGAGATATTTCTGAAAGGAAGTTACAAAAGAGAGGGAATAGATGATTCCTTAAGCGCATATATCCCATTAAATGTTGAACAGCGCCTTGTATGCCCTCAAAAGTGCCGGAGCATTTCTAAGGTCAGTGCTGCTTAACCACGAATCCTCCTCGGGTCCATAACCTTTCCAGCGCACCCTAAATAGCAGACGATTTTGCTGTTTCCTATGTCCAACAATAGCTTCGACTTCATATTCTTCGTGATCTGATTTCAACTCTCTTAGGTTCTCAAGTTGGGGTCTCGGACCTAGCTTGGAAGGAGAGGGTTGATATTTCCGCAGATGATCCCGATTAATGACTGGATGCATAGGGTACTCCGGGGGAATCTTAAGCCTAAATACTTGAGAGTTCAATTTCTCAAGGACCTCGAATGGTCCAATCCGTCTTTGTATCAGTTTCTTCCCCGTTCCCTTGACTTCCACCAGTTCGAGGGAGTGGGGGTTCACCAATACAAAGTCTCCTTCAGAGATATCTTCTACAGGTGTTTGCTTCTTGTTATACGCTCGTGCTTGAATCTCTTGGGCTCGAGCGATGGAATCCCGTGCCATCTGCCGATGATTTTCTAGCTCGAGGATCCATTGGTCGGCCATAGGGCTGTCTGATAGTTCTCTAGGAACTAGGGGCTCGTCACCTCCTAGAACTCGAGACATTCCTCTTGGGAGGTATCCCATTAATAAGAAGGCCGGGGCGTAGTTTGTGGAACTGTGAACAGTCGAGTTGTATGCGTGAACAACTACCTCAATCCACTGGGACCAGCTTTCTTTAGCAGAGGCACAATAGGCTCGAAGCATCTGTTCTATGGTCACGTTCATATTCTCCGTTTGCCCATCCGTTTGAGGATGATGAGCCGAAGATACCGCAAGGGTGGTACCATAGATCTTACAGACTTCCCGCCAAAACCTGCAGGTCCATCTCTTATCCCGGTCACAGATTATTCGCGAGGGCAGTCCGAAGGGGCTTGCTACCTGTTTGACAAATATTCGTGCGAATCCTTCAGCGGTAAGGTTCGAAAAGGTAGGTATTGTAATAGCGTAGCGCGTCAATTTATCAACGGCAACGAAGACTGCGGAATACGAATCCTTTCCTGAATCGGGTAGTCCAGTGATCAAGTCCATAGAAACTACCTCGAATGGCCTAAAAGGTACGTCAGCCGGTCTGAGGGCTCCTTGACGAGCGGTGCGATCGACTTTGGTTTTTTGGCAGATATCGCAGGTACGCGCGTACGACACGCAATCTTGTAGCATTCTCGGCCAAAAGAACCGGTCTTTCATCAGGTTGAACAACCGCTGGCCTCCGGCGTGTGCTCCCTCAAAAGGGTTATCATGCACCAACCTTAGAATCGAGTTAATCATGGTTCTGGGTACACAGACTCGACTTTTCCAGTCCGAGTCGCGAAAGTACAGGAGTCGGTTTGCTCCCACGAAGTAGTGAGAAGGAGTAACAACTGCGTTGGGTGAAGGGGTATCTAAAGCATAGAGATTCCTGAAAACCGGGTCCTTTGAATAACCCTCTAGAAATTTCTTTGTATATCCCTCCTCGATGCTGATTAGTAGCTGAGGATGACGCAATGCGAAGTCGGACTCGTCTTCCTGGTCATTCCTTATTGCGTTATGAATATCCCATTCTGACCGTCGGACCTTTTGAGTTACTCCAAAAGGCTCCATAGAATCGAGTATGGTAGAGAAGACCGCCTTCTTAGCGGGTTCGTCTTTCCATAGTTTTTCCTCAGTATTCTTGTCCAGAGAAGTCGAGGTGATAGCCTGCAAATCATCTCTAATAGGGCTCACGAAGGCTGGTACCCGAGGGAGTCTGGACAGTGGATCCACGTTGCTGTGAACTCTCCCTGCTTGATGCAAAATCTCGAGACCTGGAAATGCAGCGTATATCGCCCCCCATGCGGCTAGTCGACGATTAGTGTTCTCGTAAGATCTAGCCCATTGCAGAGCTGCATGGTCCGTAATGAGCAGGACATGTTCACCTTCAATGAAAGGTTGAAAGTGGACCAGTCCCTCCTTTGCTGCTAATGCTTCCCGTTCAGTAGCAGAATAGTTACGCTCCGCGCTTTTCAGCGTGCGACTCCAATATGCAATGACTCGTTCAACAGTAACTTCGGTCGCCTCAAAAGTGGATCCCCACGAATCCGACCACTCAATTTCGGGCTGTTTGGTTTTGTACCGATGAACAAAGGAAGGCACGTCCTGCGCACGGTCAAAAGCCAATTTGGCTTGGGCGTAGATTTTTGTATCCACTAAATCTCCTAAAGCCATCTTCTGGACTTGTTGGAGGCAACAACCCAAGGCAAAATCCGAGGCGTCCGTATACAATCGGTAGGGCATCCCACTAACTGGATGTCCCAACACTGGAGCTGATCCTAATGCGGTTTTAACATCCTCATAAGCTCGGACATGTTCAGCAGTCCACGTCCAAGGTGTTCCCTTTTTTAGGAGCGAGAATAAAGGGGACACCATCCATGAATAAAATGGTATATATGCTGAAAAGTAAAGGACCATTCCAAGAAACCGTTGTAGATCAGAAACCTTAGTGGGTGGGGCCAATTCCAATATAGCGCGAACCTTTTCTTGATGGGTTGAAAAACCCAGCCTAGATACTTTATGACCCAATAACAATATCGAATTATATCCGATAAAACATTTCTTGGGAGAGAGAGTAATACCGGCCGAAGCGATAGCGCCAAGCACCTCATTCAGATGAAGCAAATGATCATCCCAGTTCTTAGAGAATATGACTATGTCATCGATGTAGACTAAACAAAAAATCCACAAGTAGGGTGCTAGAACCGTTTGCATGACGCGCTGAAATGTAGAGGGGCCGTTTCTGAGCCCAAATGGCATCCTTTTAAATTGCCACAGCCCTCTATGGGATCTAAAGGCTGTTTTGTGCTTATCGTCCTCCAACATTTCTAATTGAGTAAACCCTGCCAGCGCGTCGAAAGAAGAAAGAACATTTGACCCCGACAGCGCTTGCATAATCTCCGATTGACGTGGTAAAGGAAATTCATCTGGAACCGTGAGATGGTTAAGTTTCCGATAGTCGATGACCACCCGCGGTTTACCATTGCGATATACTACAAAGGCTGGCGCTCCCCAGGGGCTTTTAGATGGCTCAATGACACCCTGTTCGAACCAGGTATCCATTTGCTCGTCTATAACTCGCCTATTGGCAGGGGACGAGGGGAACATAGGCATGGATATGGGCTGAGCGCCCTCTTTCAAGGGGACAGGGACTCTACATTCCACTTGCCCTAACCGTCCATCGACTCCGAAGGCCTTAACGTTCTCAGTCAAAACTGATCTGAGACGTGGCAGGACCTCCGTTGGTATATCTGGTCCCAAATTGACTAACTTGTGAAGATCCTCTGAGGCAAATTTCTCATTATCAGCCACTGCAGCCGTCTTAGGACCAGGCGGTTCGAAATCGTCTGCAATCTCTGGTTCAACAGGTGGCTTAGGTCTTTCTGAGGCGACTTGACGGTCCTCCTCAAGTTGAGAGAGACTTTCAATAAGGTGTGCGATCTTGGTCGCGCCTGCTACCATTAAACTTTTCTCCTCGAATGACCTGGGCTTGTGAGCCCAACGAGCGGGGTCATGAATTATCCCTATTGTCTCCCCTCGTCGGATAGTCTTAGGGGTTAGTGATGGATTGGCTAAAGGTACTGCCGCACTATTCCTTGAAATTGCCGTGATTGGTGTGGCTAATATAGAACCGTCCTCGTTTTGCAGTACGATTCCTTCAACAATCCATTCCTCGCCCTTTAGATCTTCAACAAAAATAGGCACTAGTCTGGCTGACTCTGGATCGATAGTGCAATCCTCCAAGGCTCGCGCGACTCTTTCAGTACGCACACCTTTATCGGGGAGAGAGGTGAGTTTGGATGACTCCTTCTCATGCTTCCCGAAAGGGGCCTTATTGACGGTGAAGGTCAAAGGTTGAGGTTCCTTAGAAGAGCTGGCTGGAATAAAACCCTGTCGTCCCGGGAGAATAAGTCTAGATCCCAACGGCTGATCTCTTAGAGTACCAATTTCATAATTAATATGGAAGTCTTCTCCCAAAAGAATTGGCACCGTCATTCCTCTAACGACATAAGTTTCAGCCGCGAACTTCAGTAACGTTCCACTGTCGTCCTCCAGGTAAATGGGGACATTAACATATCCGATAACCTTAGCGTTACCCGTGAGCTGAATTAGACGTAATTTGAGTCCTTGTTTCAACTTATACATGCCCTGCAGTTCCTTGTAGAATTCCTCCGATATAAGGGAAAGATCCGCTCCCGTGTCCATTCGAATTTTAACGCGTTTGGGTGAATCGGGAGTTCCTACATGACCGAAAACATGGAGCGCTGCAACTCCTATGCTAGAGTAACCACTGGGAGGATCCCGTTTTCGATAAAGGATTGTAGTATCCTCCTTCATCAGACGACTGGGACGAGGGTATTGGATTCGAGGCCTCTGTACTTTTCCTTGCGCAGGGACAAGATTACGTTCCTGCGTTCACTTCGGCAAGGAACACGCTTCGAAGGGGAATCCAATACTGGATCATCGTCGCTGTCCTCCGAATCCGAATTCTCGTACGGTAGTAAATCGGGGGGGGTTCCCGGGATCAAACGGGAACGTGTCAACATCAGCTCCAGGCGAACAGAGCGAATTCAAACTGATTTGTTCGTGAGAATCTCCAGTCTGACAGTAGTCCTCGGTCAGGCCTTCAAGGTCCTGC